>CM031239.1:631025802-631363454 GCA_018340775.1 Taxus wallichiana var. yunnanensis
TGCGGCACCAATGCTCTGTTCTCTCGCATAGTCTCTTTGACCTTCTCCTCAATTGTTTGAGGATCCTTGTTCTGCTAATGGCCGGAAGGGCCAATCGTCCCCATCTCGTGTCATTATACACCTTATCTACTTCATCTTCTATGGTTCGAAGCCTTTGGGACAATGGCCACTCCGTATTGGATGATTTCCGTCAATGCCAAGCGAGAGTGATCCTTTCTTCTGAGTTCCGCCTCATGGAGAACGTCAATGTAAATATCCTCAATTTGAGGGACATGGATCGGATCAAGCTTCACTTTTGGCAGGCAGCTCCTTGGGTCGAAGGTAGGCCTGGCTGGGAAGTTATGCTTCAAGTTGAGTAGCTCCACTCGCAAACATTTCCTTCACCTTATGGTGGGTGGAGCATGTGTATCGGCCCACTGTGAGGGGGAAAGGAGTTCCACCCTTCTTTCTTTTGAGGCACTTCTCATGGTATGTGACCAGCTGCCTTGACAGTTCTAGTAGAATCAGCTTAGGCCCAGCATACCTTGGTAGCCTGGTTGGCTCTCCCAAAAAGTTGGCAGCCCTTAGATAGGTGAACGTGGGAAATTGGGTGAACAGGGCCCCCCATTTCTCTGTGACTGCCACTATGTTTTTGGTTGTCCGGCTATGAGTCATGTTTGGCCTCAGTAGGCAGATGAAATGATAGAAGAATGCACCGTTAACTTTTGCGAAATGTTGGATGCTATTCTCCAGCCTCAGCTCTAGATAGTAATCAAATATCTTGGCCTGAGGCCATACTCCACTTCGGTTCAGCCCCGGATAATCCCTTGCCGATGCTGCAGCGTAGACTACATAGGAGTTCATATGGAACACTCCTGTTGTGGCGAACTGTTTGTCAGAGCCGCCGAGATGGTGCTGCTTATTATTTCACCCCAGCAAAAGTGCTGATCGGGTAAATTTTTATTCATTGTCTCCAAGTACCGCAGCATCCACTTATGGAAATAGTGGGCATCTGAAAGCCCGAAGACTCTGCTCAGGAAGGTGATAGTATCGCTGAGCTCCTCTGAGAAATCACTTCGGTGGATAGTCTGTGGCCACCGGGTCACCGCCTTCTTGTTTTTTAGGTAGACCTCATTCATCAACTGCATGCATTGGTCTTCGTTGTCTTCCCAGGCCTTGATGCATTCTCGTTGGCTAACAGCCACGAAGTTCCGGTGGTGAGGGATGCCAAGCATTATTTCAAAATGATGAGCAAAGTGAGGTTTATGACTACATCGCCCTTGCTATTTTCGACATATCTTGTGTCTTTCTTGTAACATTGGGCAACCACCATCATGAATTCGTTGTTGGAGTCTTGGTGGGGATTCCTCCGGCGAAGTGTAGGGCACTGCCTATTAACTTGTCCATCCATGGACTTCTCAGTAACTTTTCGAGTCCTAACCTGAAATTCCTCCATGTCAATGTGACCCACCCCGAGTCTCTCGACATCCATACTGCACTCAGCCTGTGATTCGGGCATCTTGACCCTCTGATATTTGTATTTCATCTCTTCTTCTGTCAGCTTAGCCTTTCCTCTTGGTTTGGTGGGTTTCTTGCTTGACGTAGACATGTGTTCTTTCGAACTCAGTTGCTGATCTGCATGAAGAAGAAGTGAGACCCAATCCAAAAAGGTTGAATTAGTCATTTGATCTTCCATTGGAAAGCTAGCAGAAGAAAGAGTTAGAGATTTTAAGGCTGGGGCGCAGGAAAATGCAATCGGGCAGCCAAATAGATAAGGCGCACAGAAAAGGAATGTTGCAGAGGTTATACTGGCGCCAAAGGCGCATGGCGCATGGATGAAGCAGGTTGCATTTTATAGCAGGGCGCATGGAAAGAGTATGTTACATGAAGGTTCGGTGCGCCCTTTGGCGCATGGATGGATTATGTAACATTAACAAATGGTGCGCCAAAGGCTTTGGCGCGGCGCATGAAGGGTTTACACAACATCATGTTACTGCAATGGAGGGTGCGCCCGCGCCTTGATAGCTTTATACTTGCGCGCATAAGGCTTGTGTTACATGAAAGCTGGGTGCGCTCCTTGGCGCATGGAATCGAGGATGTAACATGGATAAATGGTGCGCCAAAGGCTTTTAAGGAGGCGCGGGATTTATACTTGTAGCATGCGAAAAAAGGGCGCGCTTTGAAGGCGCATGAGTTCTAGATGTAGCAGGACAAAAGGCTGCGCCATTGGCGCGGGTTTTGGTCATGTAACATGGCGTGTAGATGCGCCAAAGGGGCGCAACTGTTTTAAGTGTGACAAGACGCGCCAGTGCGCCATAGAACTAAACTCATTGCTTCAAACATTTTCATTCTTTTCTCCATTTCAAAGATAGCATGGACATACAAGGTTTTTATAAAAAAGATTCTTAGACCAAGCTTATTTCAAAACAATACTCTTTACCAGCAGATCTGGAAAGAGGGAGGAGGAGGAAAAGAAGAGAAGAAAACAGGACAGCACAGGGGGGAAAATAGCTCAAACATATCTCATTTTACATCAAGCTAGCAAACCAAAATACGTACTCAAGAATACCAAGGAACCGAAAGCAAAAAAAAAAGAAAAGAGGGAGAACCTCTCACCTTGAATATATAGCAAAATTGAGAGCGGGTCCACAGGGCGACGAAAACGACGGAGCAGAGGCTGACAAGTCCAGAGAGATCACGTGCTCGACAAAAAGAATGAAAATGACATTGGGCGCGCATGGATATATATAGAAAAATTGTCATCAATCGCGTCAACCACTTTTGAAATGGCGCATGAAAGTGCTTTGTTGTGGGAAAGCGCGCCCTTTGGCGCACGAAAGTATTTGACAACGAGAAGATTGAAAGAGCGCGCCTTTAGCGCACCATATGTATTGTCGACATGAATTTATGTGTGCCCTTTCGCGCACCGAAACTTGGTGTTGCATAGAGATTATGTGCGCCCTTTGGCGCGCTAAAAAGTGGAGCAACAAAAGCAATGTCAACAATAAGGCGCATGCGCCTTAGCGCACGCGCCTGGCACACGCAAAGGGACTCAACATCCTTTGGCGCACCGAAAGACGTGATAACATGGAAAACCATGCGCCAAAGGCTTTTAAGGAGGCGCACCAAAAGGTAGTGTTGCAAAGCAAATTCATGCGCCCAGCCAAAAAGGCTCAAAAAAGACTAAGTTCGAAAACTAGATTTCCCGGGAAGGGATTTTTCAATCTTTCGAACTCGAAGGATCCCTACGAGGGATCGAAACAAAATTTTCGGTATGGTTATCGGTAAAATTGCCCTTGTCAATTTTACGGGATAACAGGTCTTAGATAGATTCTCAGTGGCACTAAAATAGAGGTCACCACTAGATACGGTAGCAGAAAAACCATATAGACCACCGGCCACCTTGGAGATTTCCTTGTCTTGACCCACTTGAGGAGCAAAGACACCACATTTAGCCGTGAGGAATCGATGGGAAGGGTTGTGGAGGAGCATGAAGAGCCCCGGTAAAGGGTCGCATCCATGAGCTCGTGGTTCACCACTCCGAAGGCTTGCACGCAGAGGGGCATAAAATTAGACAAGGACATAATTGTTTATATGTAATGGTAGACAGATTCAACAAAGTGGTTGTCCTAATTCCCTGCAAGAAGAAAATAACAGACCAGAAAGCAACCAAATTATTCTTTGAAAATGAATGGGTATATTTTGCATGGCTGGAATCGATCATATCTAACTGTAAGAGTATCTTTTAAAGTAGCTTTCGAAGTATATTTCAGTGTACAATGGACATTAAATTCAAACATGACACTGCCTTTCATCTACAAACAGATCAAAAAATGAAAAGATGAAGCAGACATTTGTTCATATGCTCAAAGGATACAATCACAAACACCCAAAACTTGGACTGAGAGCCTGCCATTTCTGCAACATTCATATAGCTAAAAAGGAGGATGAACAAATCTACTTTCAAACATTTTTGGAATTCCTGTCCCGGACACCATTTGATGTGTATTTAGGAAAGATGATAGAGATGGAGCAGGAAAGGAGGAGAATGATCAATGAAAAGTCCAAGCCATCATGTTCATGGAAATAACTCAGCGAGTTAATAAGTAGGTACAAGAGCACTTGCTTCAAGCTAAAGCCAATGAAAAATGACAAAGTAATTGTCTCCAAACAGCTCACAGAAAACATATTGTGGGCATATTTGAGTGAGGACCATCTCAAAGGGATGGGAAAGAAGCTCTAGCCAAATAGATATAGTCCAATCAGAACTATCCAGCAAATATAGGGAAAAATCAAGTTGGAAATTCCCAGTTATATGAGCATGTACTCCATAATTAATATAGATTTTCTAAATCAGTTAAAACCATCAATGTTGGAATAAGAAGTTGATATAGCACCCTTGCTTCCAGAAAAAGAAGAGTTGGCTCAAGATTTCAAAGCAGAGATGATAAAATCCACCCAACTGTTCTTCCAAAAACATCTTTGATTGATCATAACAAAATAAAAACATAAGTACCAGCTCAATTCAGATGTTGTAGTTGCAACAGCCCTTGTAGACATGCATGCAAAATGTGGAAGAATAGACAAGACAAATGAACTGTTCGAGAGAATGTCTCGAAGAGATGTGTTCACGAGGACAACATTAATTTTAGGCTATGCACAAAATGGATTTGTTGAAAAGGATTTAGAAATGTCTCAAAGAGGGAGCTGTGAAAGCATTTATGGGCATTGTATACATTCTGAAATGAGATTGAGGAAGCTTATAGAAAGCTTTAAGATCTTTCCATTCCATCCACTTCCCAAATCTCTACAAGTCATGTAATATTTTAATTCCTTTCTCAAACCAAAGGAGGGCAGAGCAGCCTCTTGTCAAGGCAAGGATCTGGTTAATGAAAGGATCCTTTCCTTGACAAAAGGCTGCTCTCCCTCCTTTGGTTTGAGAAAGGAATAAAAATATTACATGACTTGTACATATTTGGGAAGTGGATGGAATGGACAGACCTTAAAGCTTTCTATAAGTTTCCTCAATCTCAGTTCAAAATGTATACAATGCTCAGTTCACAGCTCCCTCTATTGGACTAATTATGGAGCATGAGAATGACAGCTAGGATAGTATGAGGTGGCTCAAAGGGCACCCTCTCCCAAATTTTTATAATTTAAAACATTTATTTAAAAGCGCACAAGAAGGTGTTTTTCAGATTTAAGACACTAATCTAGATTCTAGAATATATCATAATCATCTGTCATGCATCCATGCTTAAAATTTTATAGTTGTAACATGCTTCATTGTATTCATTTGATTGAGGATTCCAATGGAAAATTCTATTCTATGGAGCGGTAAAGAATTGAGCCACATGTATAGATCAATAAACTTGATGTTTACTTTAACATGCATCCAATGGCTGATTTGGAGAAAATTCAGTTTGTGTCACTGCACTTGAAGGAGACTGCATATGATTGGGAGCATCATTATGACTTGTATATTCAAGAGGGTATCGATGATGAGATCCTTAGCTGGTACAATTTCTCTTCTCTTCTCCTTGACATGTTTGATAAAAAGACTAGTGATGACCACTACATAGAGTTGAGGAATTTACATCATAACAGGTAAGAATCTTTTGATGATTATATTAGAAATTTTAGAAGGTTGTATTTGCGGATTCATGATATCCCAAAAACTAGACAGGCCTAAATATTTTTGGACACTTTTAATGATGAATTGAAAGGATATGTTGAGGTTTTTAAACCAGCTGTTTTGGATGGAGCTATTGCATAAGCCAAATCATATAAAAATTGCTCAGAGGTAAGACCGAAGCAAGCAAGCTGTAAAACTATACACTTCCTAACAACCAGCCTAGCTCAAATAGAACACCGAATATGGATACAAGGTGGCCACACCCAATGCTGTAATTTATGCTAATAAAGCAGCTAGGGAAGATTTAAGTAAGAAAGCCTGTTGTTTCTCATGCAAGGAGAAGTGGGCTGAGGCGCAGGTGCATGGCTAAGGGGAAAATTCATTTGGTTGAAATGTTAGATGAGTCAGGTAGTAGCATAGATGAACAAAGATTTAAATGTCTCCAGCATTTCAGGACTAAGTTGTTAAGTGGGGCATCTTAAAATGACAGAGGATTTGGTAGAAGGAAACATGAAATTTAAAATAAAGACATTTTTGATCTATGACATTATGTCATTATGGAAGGACTCAGTTATAGTTTTGAAAAGTTGAAACAACTTTTGTCATGGGTAGAAAATTTGCATAGTGTAATAAGATGCAACGAGTGCATTGCGTGGAAGGCATGCACGAATACCACTCCAGTCTCTTGTTCATTCACTGAAACAGTTGTACTATTTTGGTTCCATCTCTTGTACGAATACCCCCTTTTGTTGTAGTGCCTATTGAGTCAACCCTTGAATTGTTGTGTAGGAAAATAGATAGAGAAAGGGAAATAAATTCAATCATAGATGAAAGGCCTCAGGCCAGAGAGGTAGCACAGAAATGCAGTTGTTGTCCTCTTTTTTTGGAAGTGGTAGGAGCCTATCTTCATAAAAGACATAAAAATTGAAGCTTATGAAAATGTATTTTGTTGGCTAAGAGAGGGAGAGGCTTTCATCTATTACAAAGAAGACCATTTTGACGAGTCCAGGATTCTGTTTGCTTACCATGAGCTTTAGCCCAGTGCTCAAGAGGCTTTCCTTGACATTTGTTCCTTCTTCTCTGACTGGGAGTGGGATGAGGTTGCATGCATTGTGGGAGAAGAAGAACTGGAATGTCTACATGAGGGAGCTCTGCTCAAAAGAATAGAGGTTCAAGAACTCTACGAGTGGTCAGAAAGAAAAGTATGGAGGATAAGTATACACGATCTTATATTGATGGGCGTAATAAATCAAAGGGCGATAGATTTAGAAATGCAGCTGATTTTTCAAAGGCCTTGGAGAGTGAAGAGGTATGAATATTTTAAATACAAAATAGTTAAAAAAGAGAAAGGATTTCTGAGGTTGGTAGATGATCTTAATTTATTCATGGTTTTTGTGTTTAAATTTCTAGCAGGTTCTCTGCCAAGCAAAAGGAGTCTGGTTAAAAAGCAATAAGCAGCCATTCTATGCATCTATCTCGCTTGGGGACAGTAA
Source organism: Taxus wallichiana var. yunnanensis (assembly GCA_018340775.1). Classification (NCBI taxonomy): domain Eukaryota; kingdom Viridiplantae; phylum Streptophyta; class Pinopsida; order Cupressales; family Taxaceae; genus Taxus; species Taxus wallichiana. The sequence continues at coordinate 631,032,910 of CM031239.1, forward strand.
GTTTTAATCAGTCCCTCTGATTGCTACATCCACCGAACTTTCAGGCTGATTTGCTTGTCTCTTGGCAGTAGCTTGTTGTGAATCCTGTTTTTGAAGTATTTCAGCAAGCCTCCTTTTACTTGTTTCAGTGGCTAAGAGATTTTCTATTGCTTCTACGCGACTCAAATATTCTATGACATAATTATTATTTATCTCAAATATTAAAACAGAGATCACAAGTACCTCACATCTATGACACCATTCTTTTATTAAACAAATGATTTTTTATAAAATACGAAACAAAGTGACAAGTTGGTATACTAATGTTAATCTCAAGCAAATGTGGGTTTTATAGTACACTTATAAATCATCGATCAGTTCGAAACCCGCACAAGAGTAATCCATGCCTTAAACAATGCATTTCCAAATAGGGCTTAAGATATACTAAATGTTGTGTATTTTAGAAAAAAAGAAACAATTGCCAACTCGTAGTATTATTAATGCACAGACACATTTGAGGAAGGAAAACATACATCGAAAGATTTTGATAGTGTAAGAACATAAATTGAAGAAAATGTTTTCAAGAAAACATTATCTTGCCACCAGGAAGCAAGAAAGTGATAGCATGCTAATCAAACTGAGGAAACAAATGAGCTAAAAGTATGTGACCAGCTTCATGTACTGCCATCAACCTTATATTCTCAACAGGAACCTGCTTTTAACAATGAACTAATCTTTCACAAAGAAACATAAATTATTGTAATAAAAGCACAACAATATTAGTGAACTCGAAACCGGGGTGGATATTCATTTAATAAGGGAAATTCCTTTTAATAATTTGCACAACAATATGTGAAGCTAGAAGATTAATGTCACAAAATAGATAAGAGGCATACCTTCCTTGCATACATCCGTTGCTCTTCCTCCGTCATGAGGAAACCTATGTTTTCAAATAATCGTTTATCCAATGCATCAATGATATATTGTTGGAATATTTCATTGTGACCCTTCCTTATCTGCAATTTCATTTCCAAACTAAGAACCATGCAAGATATTTTACAAATAAGAGACTTAAGAAGATAATAGGATAAAAGAACAACACATCCATCCAAATTCAACACCGAGAAACCAAAAAATAAAACAAAAAATCAAGTGACATCATATTAATGTCTACAAATAACCAAAACTAGGCAAGTACTACCAAGTACCAACAACCATAGTAGTAAAAAGGAGAATGTGGTTCTTCAAATTTTGACCTAGTGGTAAGTAAGGTAACTTACCAATACAACTGAAAGTAGTATTGCTCAATCGAATTGCAAAGACAAGGAATTGAAATTTTATAAGAGAAAAATATATTATACAAATGTGATTGTTGAACCCTTCAAATGATCACCATCAGTAAATCAACATTATAGTTCAAGAAATCAAAGTTCTGGTAAGTGGTACCCATAACAGTGTAAATTGACTCGTAATTTGAAGGAAATCCTGTCTAAATAGAATAGAATTTCAAAATGAAATTCAGATAACAAAGTAGTTCACATAAAAGGAGAAAACTCAAATTTCAAAAATTTGACATGATGATCAATTCCATTTTCCTTTTTAGAGTGAAAATGAACTTCTATATAGAGTTAAAATCCCTAGCAGTATTCTTTTGAATCATGTATATATTAATGAAGTAAAATTGGGTTAAAAACAAACAGTCTCCTGAGTGATAAACACACAAGGAGATTGCTGAATCCTCAAGATGTTGCATTGTACAAAGCATAGAGGATTATAGTGATTAGCACATATAGTCCATAATCAAGAACCACATTTTGGAAAAAAAATTGCATCGATAATACTCCTAAAAACACTGTCCCTCCTAGCTGATACAGACTGCATATTGCTAACGACCATCTCAAACATGTTGAAATATAAAATTGATACATAATTGGAATTGTATTTCATAGGGTTAATAGACATGGCTATGTTCCTAGCAGGCCACGTATGAAATGATATCCAAGACCTTATCAAAGTATAAAAAAAATAATCATTCAACCAGCTATTCAGAGGCTCATGGAAAGGGAGGGGTTGGCTGAGTATATTTCTGAGGTACCTTTTCTTCCAATCGGCATTGACTTGGACACCTAGAGAAACATCACAGGGAAAACCCATTATGGTGATCTTTATTGAACTTTCTACAAAATCTACCTGGCATTTATGATGTTGGTGGCGCTCAACATCTTCCTGTCTCATTTCATCCATTTTTCTCCTAGCCATGTGATCTGGGAGCATCCCTGTATCTGAAAGATATCCTGCGTGTGGAGTTGATGGATCCTCTTTTAGAAGAGTTAAGCATCAGTGGGCAAAGATTCCACAAGAAAGAAGCAAGAATTTTATCTTCAGGTCTTAATTCAAGCCTAGTAAAACTATTCTGAGATTTGTAAGCTTTGTAGTTCATTTTCGCAGCTGCAAACTTAAAGGAGGTTTGCAAGTCTAGGAAAGCTTTGTAAATCTACAAGCTTCGCAACCCTACACGAACTTTCCAATCCTATAAAGCTTTGCATGCCTAAAGATTTGTGCAAACTTGAAACTGCTTCACAAGCGTAATGATGTGCACAAGCTTGAAACCACTTCAGAAACTTGGGAGAGCTTTGTAAGCTTGGATTAGCTGTGCAAAAATAAGACTTGCTTCACAAGCCCAGTTCCACTTTGCAAGCCTCTTTTGCAACCGTGCAAAGTTCAAATTTGTTGTTTAGACTGTGTTGGCTCCAGCCAGCCAGCCAGTTTGCTTTGACTGTGAATGTTCCACATTATAGGAATTTGAAGAACTGATGATTCAGCATTCTTTCAGAAAATTCTCATTGTCTAAAGGAAAATCCACCAGCTTTGCAACACCATGACACCTTCCACAATGTTAGTGTTATGGCACTTCGGCTGCATAAGCTAATGGTGAATTTCACAACATAAGCTTTCGAGTTACATCAATTTCATGCACAGAGATTGAATCAGGTCAAAGAATGTGGCAATGACTGGTGTAATGTAATCTACCACTTCTTTGCAAGAAAATTTTGATCAACAGCTTGCCAGAGAAGCATTGGTCCTCCAGTAATAAAACATGTCAGGAATCTAAAAAAATGGCAGGAATCGAACACCATTCCATAATCTTTGCTGCAATCGATCGATTTCTTCTGAACTATTTCTGTAACATGTGTAATTAAAATTCAAGTGGCAATCTGAACTCCTTGATATCAGCAAATTCTTGTAATGCATCTTTGCCAATACATGGCATGCATAAGATTATGTAAGGGGTTCCACCTGGTAGAAAGAGAGACTCCAAACGAAGGGGGTTCCAGTAGCTAGAATAAGAATAGTGTAGCACATTGTGAGTAGGGAAGAGGGGTGCAGAGGAGTGAATAGAATAGAAGGTAGGCTGGCCATGTAGTGAAAGACATCCACCTGAGAATCACGCAAAGCCGAGGGTGAGAGTATGAATGTCATGTCTCCATATGATGTTAAAAATGAATGAAAGAAAGTTGTTTTCTTCCAATCTTGTGTTGTCATCGTGAGCTACATACTTTGATCCAACCATGAGCTGCATACTTTGATCCATTCAACACAAAATCCACCTTGCCATCACTTGAGCTTGCTCCTGAATCAAAAAAAAATCTTCTTTTTAAAATTTGAATGAGGACTTCAATGGCCCCAAGCTTCTATTGATGTTGTTAAATGACAATATCCATGTATTCAACACATTTGTCCTAGGGTTTATATATCGGTGTTGAAATTAATCTCGAATCATATAAAGGGAGCAAAATCATTACATGGATGCATTTGATTCCGGGGAAAATGGAGCTACTCTTGGTCGATGATACAAACAGTGTGAGGGTGGCTGAAATCCGTGAGAAGCCAATGATGAAGGCAAAGTATATTTCTCTTCCTTTCCAACAGCCTCCTTTGAAGGCATGTGTTTCAGTTGACGGTTTTTTCTTCATCGTCTTCAGGAAATTCCAATGTTCAGGTGATGATGTTGATGTTGATGTTGTGGAAAGAAGACATGCAAGTCCTGAGGTTGTGCTAGAAATTTATGTTTTGGGTGATATAATGAGCCACTTGAAAACAATCCATTTGGATGCACAAGCAAGCAGCATATCTGATTTAGAAAAAATTGAGATGAAAATTTCAAGCTTTGGATCACAGAGTCAGCTTTTACTATATAATCTTGTAGATGCTCCTGATTTCATCTCTTCCCATGTGCTAAAAACTACTCTAGCAAAGGAAGTAGTGCAGTTGCAACAACTAAGTCAGAATAAAGTTCCTGAATAGGGAAGGGAAGAAATGGAAATTGTTTGGTCCTGTCCTTATTTGGGATATATATACCACATTTTTGACAAGTTTGCAACAATGCCTGCGTTGTTTCCGGACTACAAGAAAAGCATCAGATTCAAAGTGGTACTAGAAAGCGCCAGATCAGATCCCCGCATTCGAGGAGGATGCATCAAGTATTTAAAAGCACTTATTAGACAACTCAAGGCAGGTAAAGAAAATATTTTTCAAAGATGAAAATTGAATTTCAAGTCGACAATTGAGAGAGTTACCCGATTTCATTGCGAAGAGAGGAAGAGACACATGTGAAAATGGGAATGTGGGTTCGCAAGCTTGTTTTTCTGTGCCCATTCAAATAGCTCATGCAAAAACAATGCCATGGTAGCTCTCAAGGATGGACTTCAAATACCACATTATATTAGCTACGTGGACAGCGTATCACTTGCTAATTCTATACGCTTTGGCTTCTATGATGCTGTTCTCAACAGTTGGAAGGGTAAAATTAAGGTTATATCTTCAATGGGAAAGCAAAGCAGCGGAAAGTCATATTTGCTGAACCATCTGTCAGGGTCTCTTCTGGATGTTGCAGGGGGCAGGTGCACCGATGGTGTGTGGATGACAATCACAACAGGTGAAGATGGAGATGGCAGGGTGACAACAGTACTTGTATGTGCTCTTAGACTTTGAGGGACTCGGCAGTTTTGAGCGAAGTGAACAAGAAGATATGCTTCTCTCTGTGCTCAATGTTGCTGTTAGCAACCTCACAATATTCAACAAAAAGGTATGTTAATGTCTAACAACAAAATTCTTTATTCTTTTTGTTTCAAGTGCTCCTTGCTTTGATGCGGTCCAATGAGTCGAGGAAACAGGGAATGTTGTCAAGGAAAAGAAATAATGATTTTCATTTTCTTTTTCTTGATATAACAGGACTTTCATTTGGATAAGGACACAGAGTCTACTTTCAGCCGGTTCCAGAGTGGTATCAATCTACTGAAGCAGGACAAAAAGTTATTTAAAGGTCTATTTTACATTGCCATCAAGGATGTGGATACATCCGATGTAGGTGACCTACAACAAGAATTTCTTGAGAAAATTTCTCAGATATGCAGCAAATCTCAAGACAATTTTATTTTTAAAATGTATGATGGAAGGGTCGAGATTGTTGCTATGGCTCCTTATAATCGATCTGAGTACTACAAAGAGAGCTTAAGGGAGCTAACAGAAACAATAGAGGATAAAATTTATTCTTGCTATGACAATGGATCCACTTTCTTGAGGGATCTCAAGCTTATTATAGCTCAAATTGCTGCTAAAGACTGGACTTCCATTGACAGTAAGCGTGTTGCTGTGATAGTTGATATTCTAAGGAGAAATCTTATGTCTGGTGTCCATACGGGATGTCTTTCTACAAATGCAAATGAAGAATTGTAGGTGTTCGTTATTTTTGACACGCAAGAGGAAATTCCAGATTCTCCTATTGTTGTTGGGGATCTGTCTTGTGACATTAAAGATTCAGGTCTGTATCTCACACCTAGCAATGATTCATTACTCTCTGTTACCATAAGAGAGGTTTTATCTCAACTCAGATCAAGCTTGGAGTTGGTTTTACCAAGGAAAGGCAGAAACGGTGAGGAGTGGCATTCAATGTTTGAGAACTTCCTTGAGTCGGCTCGCAGAAAGAAGGCAAGACAGAGTTCAAAAGTGGATAAGTGCAAACGCTATAGAATTTTCTGATAATGATGCAGATGTCCCATTCTGTACATATCCTATCATCATTGCAGTCTAGGATGCCACATTTTTTTGGGCATTTTGTCAAATAGTTCACATGATAGTTGCATGGGCACATTTTACATACATATGTAGTAGAGCACATACAAAAAAATTTGGCAAGGAAAAAATTCATCCCCATCTACTATATATTTAGCTGCCAAATTTTGTTATCACAAGCTATAGATTTAAATGTCTCCAGCATTTCAGGACTAAGTTGTTAGGCGGGGCATCTTAAAATGACAGAGGATTTGGTAGAAGGAAACATGAAATTTAAAATAAAGACGTTTTTGAGCTATGACATTATGTCATTATGGAAGGACTCAGTTATAGTTTTGAAAAGTTACAAACAACTTTTGTCATGGGTAGAAAATTTGCATAGTGTAATAAGATGCAATGAGTGCATTGCGTGGAAGGCATGCACAAATACCACTCCAATCTCTTGTTCATTCACTGAAATAGTTGTACTATTTTGGTTCCATATCTTGTTTCTTACAGGTTTGGGATTGGATATGGCTATGGATCTGCGCAGGCTGGGAACTGATCACTACAGTAGAATTACAGTCCATTACAGAGCTAAACAAGGCTTTTTCCCAGTGAAGGCTATTTGCCAAGGATTCTTATTTTTTGTGCAGAACTATGCATCGCCTTCCATTGCGTATTAGAGAAAGAAAAGGATCGCCAAACAATATCTAATAGGTAAACTAGGTAAATTCCAATGTGTAAGGTAATTCCAAAGGAGACATAAAGAACCCAGATCCGTGAAAAAAGTAGCGTAATCACAAATTGGTGCAGATCAGAAAATAGTATAGAAAAAATGGATGATACCTGTTCCTCCTTCCGCTCATCCAAGGTCCACTAAGAAATCAGATGTTGAGAAGAAATCCCACATCCATGGCCACGGGCATTCCGATCAGATAGAAGGATCCCATTTGAAGTGTTGTTATGAATCTCTCCACCTTCCACGGACTCGAACCCTCCACCTTCAAACGCTCGCCATTACAGTGATGCGTCTGGATCTCTTCTGCCCCCGCAGTGACAAGAATCCTCAAAACCTTTTCGATACCGTTGTGGAGATTATTTTCATCGTGGAGATCGCATGGTGCCTGAGCCCTTGTCTCTGGCCAGGGCAAGAATATGGGTGGTTCTGGAGAATCTGGACATTCTTTCCTTCATATCCAGAGCTAGATATCCATGGCATGACGATAGAAAACAAACCCGGATGCAGTGAAGGGGTTTGTATTATGGCGCAGTAACCAGACGGGTCAGGGACTGGACACATGGCTGTCATGATTGGCCCCTCGAAGCTCTTTCCTTCCATGGCGGCCAGTATTACATGCGTTGCCGCCATCGATTTGGTTCCAATTAGCTTTAGGGCTAAATCCATTAAGTGATTGATTTGGCATTCTTTACCAACAAAATGAATATTTTATTTTAAAATATGAAAAATTAAAAGAAAGGAACTTTAGAGACGAAAACCCAAGTTAGAGACAAAAGTAAACTTTTGTCTCTAACTTTTGTCTCAAAATAGGGCCCCATGTAGTAGTGATACTTTCACTACAATTGACACAAAATGTGTTGCTCTCATATTTCTTGAGCTCAATATTCCTTGGGCAAGCAACAAAGAATCTATCTTTGAGCAGCGCCTTCCACCAATACATCCTCAGTTTACTCAAAGCAGGCAATCTATAGACATACTTGGGAAGGTACTCAATTTCATGCAAGAGATTCAATATCAAAGTCTTCAATGAAAGTAAATGTTGAATTCCCTCTGGTAGCATATGGAATCTCAGGTAACTCTATTCGGCCATCAAACACTCCCACATCTTGCAGCACTTTTAATTTTGGGGACAACTGCATGGATTTATCAATTTTATTCGTCACTGAAAACCAAATTCATGGTAATATCAAAATCAAAACCAAATGGAAACAGAAGATTAACGGAAACATTGCATACAGGACCTTTGTACATAGAAATGGCAACATGCCTGCTAGGGAGAATGCAACAGCCGCTCCATTTATCCTGTTTGCAATAGAGGAGAATAAGGTTGTGATCGGTGCGACAGTTGCCATACCTGCGTTTCTGGAGCTTCCACGAGAGGAAAATCTGAGAAGCCAGATGGACGCTTCCTCTGTGCTCTTCATTTTGACGACAGTTATGCATGTACGTTACCAAGAAATGCAAGCTACATTTCCTCATTCCAGCTGGCAAGCCGACCCCATGCAACTTCCTTTCCTCTTTCGCTACGGGGAATAGGGAAGTGTACTGGCCCGTATAAAACAACAAAAACAATAATAAAATAAATTGAAATAAAAAAATTAATGTGGAGTGCAATATATCATATGGGATAAGGACAATGGTCCTTATCAGAGTCGATTTTGTCAGCTTGCAATAGTGTTGAGTGACACATCCTGAATAATTTTTCAGACCTGTCTCTTTCATTATTCAATAATTCAGGTACTTTATTTGGGATCTGAGGCAATAAGCATGCTGGATGGTCACAGCAAGTGCAGACCTACGCACTCAAATTAAATAAACAGAACGTTACGGGGGCTGTGATGAAAGGAGATATGCTAATAGCGATATAAAATCTGTACAGTTGTGGGTAGATTAGCGCTGCAGACGAAGCTAAATCTGTAACCCATAATCTCCTCTTTTTCTGTATACGAATTGATTGATCTGGATCTGTATTGTGTCTGAATCTGGTTGAGTTGCCTCTGGGAGTAAAGGAGCTGGCTGTCTACTGTTGTTTTGTTATTGTTTGCAGAAGAGAAGAAGAGGAACGAGGTTACGGGGCACTTCAATCAGGTATAAAGTCTAGCTGAATGGATTTTGCTTCTTCTGCTTCTGTGCACATATGCTGCTTGCACTGTAACCTGGGAAGCACCATCCTCGTTATAAATGAAAACTATCAGTTTGTTATTTCCTACTCCTTTGTATGTATATCCACGTAGTTGTATTGATTAAGGTAGAAAAAGTGTTTTTTCCTTCTGTGACACCTATGTCTCTCCAAGATTCACCTCTTCCACTCTGTTGTCCATTCGCAGCATTCTTGAGTGATGAGTCGGTTCATGGAGTGTGGTTATTGCTGGATATGCACATAATGGTGTTCAGGGTGAGTTTTAATGGCTTTTCAAAGAAACGCCTCAGCAAGATGTTATCTCCTGGGCTCCAAGGTTTCAGGTATGTGCAGGGTAGTATGATTGGAGAAGCTTATGCAGAAGTGGGAATATCTGAACTTTTTTATTTTTGTGACCGTGTGGGAGGACTTTTTTGGATTTCATAATGTGTAGTTTTGGATCCCCTCGGAGGACTTTTTTTTGGATTTCATAATGTGTAGTTTTGGATCCCCATGAATGTGTATACATCCCTGTTTATGGGTATATGTTGAGTTTTGTTGTAATCTAAATAGAGTGTATGTAAGAGCTCTACTGATCTTGGGAGCTATGGAATATGCTGATTTTGTGAGCAGTGAAAAGTTTGGGTGTTGAGGGAAATTTAGAGAAATGGGGTCTTCTGAAGAGGGGGAGACCATTTTGGAGTATACACCCACATGGAATGTGTAGTTGTTGCTCATTCCTTGTCATTATATCTTTGTTGTTGGAGAGAGAAATATGTAAAAGTGTGGATTTATGCTCAACACGTGAACTATTGGACAAAATGCCTGGAAGGAAGACAATTTTATTAAATGCCATGATTGTTGGATATCCACGGAATGGATTCATGGAAAAAGGAATCGGAAGCTTTCAACCAAATGCTTTTCGTCGGTCAAGCGCCATGGCGAAAATTGCCTAGCTGATGTCTCTAGCAAGCATCGGGAAAAAGGTATGGACTTTTGCTTTTATTCTCTTGTACTAAATTCAGTTTCATCATTTCTTGCATTTGGAAATTAAATGTTAATTATTAGGAAATGTAACTCCAACCAATGATAAAACGTTACTTCATTTGGAACTATCAAACGTAAAAAAAAAAAAGATATGACCCCAAAAGTTATGCACATGGAGCGCCACACCCAAATATACCGCAAACCTGAAACTCCTTGCATGACCCCTAGTAATGTGGGACACTATGGGGAAAACTTAACCAAGTAGTTATAGCTTAATTAAAGCCCTTGAATGTTGAATTTCTAATCCAACTCAGTTACCAATCACTTGTAGCGACATGCTCTTTTTAGTAAAACACAATCGGTTTTGGCCCCTAGTTACCGCTTAGTTTGAGCGAAAATGAAAACCACTTCCACCTATTCCTACACCAATAACAAGAGGATAGTAACCCACCTTCAGATTCAATGAAAAAGACTTTGGAAACTAATTTTTCCAAGAGGCTTTGGGGCCCACTGTCATCCTTTGTGCGACAAGAGCACGACAAATTTTCGATAATTGGCCCCGAAGTTTCCCTTGTAACTTGAGCTCTGCTTATCGTAATTAACTTCCGTCAGACATGGTGAATTATCTATATATGGGAGAGTAATTAGGAATCATCATACTTCGTGATCAAACACAAACTGAGTGTTTTCAAGACCCATTTTGTAGACACTTTTGAGGTTTTGGTTAGTTTCCTCAATCATAGCTAGAATCTCATTTTTGAGTCTCGTTTGACTTCTAGCCACCAAAGTGACCTCGTAATACCATTGCAATGCTATGAATATTTTTATTCGATATTTTATCCTTTATAAATGAATTTTGAAATGTATGGTGATTTTCTCTCTCCACCCTCTTCTCTCTCTAGAAACGACTATGATACTTGATTGATTTGAAAATGTAAATGAATTGGAAATGTGAATTGGTTTGAAATGAAATGATAATGGACATGAAATTCAAATGGTTATGACATTGTGAATGTAAAATAAAATGTCTCATTACTCTCTCTCTCTCATCCTTACTCTCTCTCTCTCGTACTAAAATATTAAGTGGAACTGAATGTGAAAGCATGAATGCAGGAGAAACAAACTCTGTCTACTTCCCTCTCTCTCTATCTCTTCTATTTAATTGAAAAGTGATGAATGTGTGGATTTATGCTTGAGTGTAGGGGATTTCCATACTCAGTCCTAGGACTAATGTAACATTGGTTGTAGGTACTCCGAACAAGAGGAATTTTCTAGATGTGATATGTTGTAATTAATGATTTTTCATTATAAATTTATATTCATCTTGCAATACATATATTACCATAGAATAATTATATGTATTGTTGTTCGAAGAATTATTCTTGGTATATTTTGAAAAGGGAATACCAATGTGGCTATATTTTATAGTGTCGAATTGGATGTGAAGTTGTACTCAATGTTGTACCTATGTTATAAAGATATTAAACTAATATTTTGTTATGTTAATTATTGGTATATTTCCTTAACACCCACAATGCTAGGTAGAATCTCCTCTCATCAAAACTAATGAAATTAAAAATAACGAGTTATAATGCCTATTATACTTCCTCCCATTTGATTCTTTCCGGGTATAAAACATTGATCGTGTTAATAAAATACTATGATTTCATTAATCATCTTCATGCTTCACACCTAAGATGTCTTATTAAGGACTATTTCCTTGATATTTTATGAGGTGACACATAGATGTTGTAAAACCTATCTAAATGGGATGAGTGAGGTGATCATCTGTAGGTGTTGTATGTCTAACCATATCATGAATAAGTTTACCCCCTTGTGCGTAATTTCCCTTGGTACCCTAGTGGGTGGCCAAAGCCTTGCAAGATAGTTGGTGGTTGTACCTACGATTGATCTCTTGTGAGATCTAAATTATGTGAGTGGAGACTACATGTCGAATTACTTGCGTATTTACCCAACAATTGAAATAGGTCCTTAGGAGGATTTTGTAATGCATAAGATTATTTGGGATATCTCTCTTGCAATATACACTTAATACTTGTGTGTCTAAGAGCAATGAAATGAGTTTTCTTGTGCGAGGTCGACTCCTTGTAGTCTTAAATCCCTAAGTGTAAATTATGTGTTATTTGAATTATAATTGTTCTAAAAAAATGCCCATAAGAGTCCAAATTAACCATGTAAGAGTAATGGGAAACAAGAGTAAATAGGATATTGTTTAGGAATAAATTTATGCTTGAAGTCTTCATAATTGAATTACGCATTCTCTTGTTGTTAAGAAAATAAATAAATAAATTTCTTGGAGAAATCAAGCATTTGAGCCAACAAAAACTCTTATATAAAAAAAAATAAAATATGACATGTAAATTTTAAATTTACTTAAACTAATTCTTCAATTATAACAAACTCTAATAGGAAAAATAGGGTACTGTGATGGAAGAATTTTTATGGGAGGAGGTATCTTGAATCTAAATCACCCTTAAATCCTAATTATTCCTTCCTTGATCTCACGATAGTTCCCCTTGTCTAGACAAAGGTAAAATTTAAACATCGAATATACGTAAGTGTTATAGGAATTACATTTGTTCCAAAATGATGTTAAATACAGGACAAAAGTAACCGTGTAAATGTAGTTAGTAAAACAGTAAATAACATTAAAATAAGAAATGACTGCTACTAAAAATGGTATGCCTTTGATGTCAAAACTAACTAAAATATCAAATGTGATCATAAAATGAATGTAATAAATAGAGCTCCATGACTAATACAACAACTTAATAAATCCAAAAACCAAATATGATGCATGATCACATGCTTTGTTTATATAAATGTGGATTAAAAAATGATGGTAATGAAATAATAGAATGTAGGCTCGAGAATGGGATAACTTTAGCTTTAGCCAAGGTCTTGTGAGTTTAGGAAATTGCATTCTAGTTTGAGAGTTGTAAAAGTTAATAGAACCCTTGGTGTAGATAGGAATATATCAAACCTAGGATCACTCATAAAGTAGAATGTAAGGTCAAAACATGTAATTAACCTATTGCTCTCGAGAGTAAATCCTTAATGTGATGAAACAAAATTAGTTTGAAATGTGAAATTCATCACTTAAATCCAAAGAAAAATATCTATACTAGGAATATAGGTGTAATGTACCCTTCCATGCACAATATGATTATGAAACTATGAATTCCTAATTGGAGCAATGGATTGTGCATCAAGAATGATACAACATAATTAGTTCACCTACATAGTTGGTTGTAATAACATGAAGATTTAAATAGTGTATTGTTAGTATTAAACAATGCTATGAAATGAGCTCAAGATATTTTTCTATTGATCTAGTAACCTTACTTTTTTCTTCCCGTGAATTTTCCTCCTTGTAACGAGAGTATTTTTCCAAACCAAGAAAACATGACTCTCTCAAACAAATCCTTAAGTCAAATATTAGAAGACATATGTGTGTACGTACATTCCTAATCACAATCATGTTATATAAAGTTATTTCCACAAGAGAAATGAGTGAATTCTAAAGGAACCACTATAGGTGAAATGTTAAACAAAAACATGCAAAGCCTAGTTGTAAAAGAATGAAGGGTCCCATGTTATGTGTTTTTAGAAAATTATAGTCAACTAATAAAAAGAAAATTGTAAAAAAATTCACCATGAACAATGATGTGTTGTGGGAAGTGCTTGTGAGTAAGTGTATGTTGTCATGGGTTGTCGTTGTCCTTTTCCATTTTTGGAAATGTGGCTTTGATGTGCATCATGTGTTTCATGTTATATATGTGGGTCCATGGTTACACAAACGTCTCATGTGTTATACATTATCCTAAGTGATCCTATGTGATGTTATGTATCAAGCAATGTAAGCCAAATGTGTGTGTGTGTGTGTGTGTGTGTGTGTGTGTGTGTGTGTGTGTGTGTGTGTGTGTGTAAAATGTGGGAATTACATGAAGAAGTTATAACTGTTTTATCTTTTCCTATTTATTTTTTTATTTCACACACAAATGGAATTTCAGACACGACATCAAACAATTTCACAATATATATGTAAATTTATATGTCTCTCTGTTTTTTTTTTTTCCCGCTTTTTTTTAATTTCTGAGACACAAATTGGAATTTCATAGGCACAACATCAAACAATTTCACACCATATATGTAAAATGTATATGTCTCTCGGCATAATTATCAAAATTACACCCATTTCAACTTGTGAAGAGGGTTAAATTCATCATATGAGTGTAATTAAAAATTCAATTATAAATAAATCAAAATCAAATTATTAAGTGGTATAATTAATGACTCTATATCATTTGTACTTTGTATTCCATAATTTACATCATTTTGATTGGGTATCCTACTTTTACAAAATAAATAACTATTATGCTATATTTTTACAAGATAAATAACTATTTTGTTATACTTTATATTACTTCAAATTAATTTGTACGAGACATATAATAAATGTCGTATAATATAATGATGGTACAATTGGGTGGTGGGAATATATTTTAATTAACAATTTCCTACCCTTCCATACATAAATAGAATTAAAAATTGTTAGCAAAACGATATTTAGTGTTCCATTGTTATAGGTTAGAAACTAATATAATTATGTTAAAACCATTCAATATATTTATATTTAGTTTATACTTTTGTTGAGAGAATCTTGTATCATGTTACATTTAATATAATATAAGATCCTTTTCATCAAAATATAAAAATGTTTGTTATTATAAGGGGGTGGTGAAAACCAATTTTACCTAAAAATAATAGGAGATATTATTGGGAGAGAGGTTATAGTGAACTCCTTATATATACAAGTTGGATTCATATATGTTTCATATGAATTTATTCATAATTTATTATGTTCTCTTGTTTATAATCTCAATCAAATTCACATTTGGTATGAAAACGAGTTCAATATAGAGTTTTAATCCTAGGAAGGGATTTTCCTCTATTATGACACCCATATTGATCGAGGTATTTTGTAACTTGCAAGGAGTTCGTACTTTTATTATAAGGTTAATATGACATGTATATTAAACTAGTTTCGAGTTTTGTGATCCATTATGCATGAGAGAGTCTTAACTAGCACGCGCAAACAATTATTCATTGTCTGCACAGAAACAAAAAAATATTTTCGGGCAGCAGTTGAAAATGTTTAATTTAAACAAAATATTGACCATGAACCTGCTTCATCTATGATAATCATATCCTTCATTTATGGTATATGATTCCCGTTCGCAGTTAATTAGACCGACTATGTTTGTTGATGCTTACACTGTTTCATCTTAGTATGCATTGCACTTGATTCTGTTTGCATAGCTGCACAATTTTTCATTATTTGTTTACATTGGAAGACATTTTAATTTGTTTCCAAATATTCACATCTCCGTACTAGATCTACGCATTTGGGATTCAATTCGGTATTTTTGAGAGATCTTTTAGCTTGGCGGCAAACTCCAAGTCACCGTAACTCAATTCCAGATTTCCTCTTCATGGAAGCTCGTAGACCTCACATTCTCACCTCTCGGTCTGATCATTTTATCATCAACACCTCATATACTTCTATCCATTTGCTTATGGCATAATTGGAAGAAGTCAAAGATTTCCCAAATGCCAAAAGTTCATTCATTATCCTGGCATTAAGACATTTCGCATCGGTTATATATTTGAGCATGCATGTGTTTGGAATATCAGAGTTGTGGAAATTTTACACGCTTTGACCAAATATCTTCGTCTTCCATCCTGTACATAGCTATTTACAAGTGAGTGTTAAATATTCTCGATACATTCGCTCCAGTCTGCATTCTCCGCCCATATTGCGTTCTTAAATCCAACTTGGTTGTATTCGAAGAATATTGTCCATCACCTTGGAATTTTCTTCAACCACATCTGATCTAAGAACTGATCCATTTTAATTGGATTTGGATTTGAAAGGTAGAACATTGCGTTGCATTGCATTGAACTTTTCAAGTTGCGTGGGAGACTAGTCATGTTGCATAGCAGGATTCAGCTTCCTTGGATCTCCCACCAGTTCCCATATGCCTCCTCCATACAACAAATCGAACGGAACATCCAAACTTTAAAAGTGTCAGTTTTATAATTATTTAAAAATAAAAACCATTTGTTTACAATTTAAATAGACATTAATTTGTTCGAATATAGATATTATTTCATAACACAACTAGCTTTGAATTTTTGTTAAAAATTAATGCCTAGCCATAAGTTCAAACCTAGAGAAGCGACAAAATATTTTTTTTTTTACAACGGAGGGTAAATAATTTCGAAAGTGGGACATATATTGTTTTGAATGGTGATTGTTAATTTTTTTTTTGGTATGAATAGAAGTGTTATCATTGTAAAAAGAGTAGGATTTTGTTTTCGTCTCACGAATGCATTTTCAATGTAATCTAGTGTTGTGTATGAAAAATTATGTGTTTCACTTTAGGGATGGGTATGGGGAAGGTGGGGGAAGAATAGAATAAAATACAACATAAAAACTAATGAGCTTTTACATTTAGTTTGTTGAGCAAGTACTATGACATCAAAGGATAGAAGGAACAAAGGAAAGAGGTTGAATATCAACATCTCGCTTTTTTTTATTAAGGGTAAATAGTTTTGAAGGGACTATACCCTGTATACAAAAGGGCTCAAAAGCTAGATATCAAAAGCGGAAGAAACACCCAAAGAAGGGCAAAACAACCAACACCAGAGGGCTCATCAGCCAGATAATACATCATAGTTATAGAAAAGGATCAAGACGTACAATGATCCGAAAACAACAGAAGAGACCAAAAAACAAACAAGAGATATCGACCACAGAATATCTCAACCAAAAACAACACCAAAACCGTCAACAACAACTTCGCAGCCAGTAAACAACAACATAGCTCTATATCACTTGATAGCCCGGTCAATCTTAGTTTTGATCGCTTGAAGCGAGACAAAGAAGGCAATGGGTGGCTTGAGAAGGGTCTTTCAAATCCGCCTGAGCAATTGCCATATCTCTTTTCTCCTTGGGGCCCCAAATGTCCTCAGTAATCCCGCTGAGACTGCATACACTATGAACATGTTGTTCGATGAAATTGTAAATGCTTTTAAAGGCTAGATAGGATGCAGTCATTACGGTTTTTGCATTTCCCAGTCTGCCATCCAAAGATTGTAGCTTCTTGAAGACTTCAGCAATAACACCCTCCTCATCATCATCTTGAAGTTTCCCTTTTCCCTTAGCTTTTTCCATATTTCTGATAACACTCTTAAGCTCTTGAATTTCCTTCTCCATCCTGCCCACTCTGACCAACAAATCCTCCTCCTTAGGCTCCTCCACCAGATGGATGATGTGCAATAGGCTCTCGGCAAGCTCAAGGTCTTTGTGACTTCTAAGGACCCTCTGAGAAGTAGGGACCTTGGTTTTCATACCCTTCCTTTTCTTGCTAGATGAAGCAATGTCACTCTTCCTTTCGAGCGGGGGGAATGGAGGTAGTGGGGGTAGGGGGAGGAATGAAGGGAGAGGGAGGAGTAGAATTCAAGTGGGGACAGGTTGAGCAATGGTGGTGGATAAGAAGAATTAGCCCTTGATGGAGTGGAACTGCCCTAGTATGATTTTGCACTTCCCGAACGGATTTCTCCAGCGAGTTTATCAAGTAGTGAGGGAAGCTGATGATTATGTTTCTATGAAAGTGGTTAAGAAAAATAAAATGTTTTTGAGGGATAGTAACAAATCTCCCCTCAAGAGTTACATACCTAACAACCATCCTGGCTAGCTCAGCAAAAGGCTCAGGAATCGAAGTCAACTTGATGCCGGCTGTCACAAATTCAAGATTTTCCCCTTCGTCTAGGAATTTCTTTGCCTCCACCTCTCTATCCACCTTCTTGTTAAAGAATTTGGTGCCATCAAGACTGAGCCCCATGACCTGAGCGATAAGCTCCTTCGTTATCTCAACCTCAATGTTGTTGTATTTAACAACCCGATTCTTCCATCCTGCGCAAATTTAATAGAAATATCTTGATCAAAACCTTGTATTCTTTCAATAAAATTCACAAGACCCCAATTTGAAGATAGTTCTAGAGCCCTGCATCCTCTTTCCACGCTAGATTATGGGTGGGTTCTGTCTTGCAAGGTGGACCCCCATTTTTCTAGTGACACTATGCGTATCAGTCTTAGCTTTGTTTTTGAATCTCTCCCATTCATGATAAAAGAAGTAATTATTAGACCTGACTTTGTAATTAGTGACCCGCTCCTTAGCGTTCTCCCTATGACAAGTAATGATGACTGTCCAGTTCGCACAAATCACACAAATCACACAAATCTTAGATGATGTCATCATTTTGTACTTAAAAATCCGCTCCTTAGCATCAACATTACAGCCATTAGTGATTACTTTCCAAGCCATGTAAATCATTGATGATGTCTTTATTAACTTGAGTGGGAAGAATGTCCCCCTTAGCCAAGTTTGAAAAGTATTGTTAACCCCAAAGTTTTCCAAACCATCTGCGACCCTATTGCCTTCTCGATAGGTGTGATTGATTTTAACATTTTCAAAACTCTTGCATATATCAGTAGCTTCAACAATAAAATCTCTAATTGACCAGATGGGGGGTTGCTTATTGTTTAAGAGATTGATGATGTTCAGAGAATCACCCTCAATAATGATATTCAGAATATTACAATCCTTGACTAGCCTTATTCCCCACAGAGCAACAAGAGCTTCAGAGTAATGATTAGTATGCCTTCCCATCTCGTTACTCACTAATGATGGGGCCGCATAAGCAGAACGATGGTGGCATATTTGTTTCAGTTATGTGTTTACAATCCACTATAATGCACTTCATTTTTATAGTTAATATTGTGTGGTTGTTAGGATAAGAACAAATGTATTTTCCTATTAAATTGTAACAAGTGAACATCATTTCCTTTTGTAACGTTTGATGGAAAAATATAATGGAGAATAGAAAGCATATTGTAATGTAGATAATGGATCTTGAAAAGATTGAGGATATCCATAAAACCACATAAGGTGTAATATTTATGGGTTCTGTTCATGTCTAGGTTTGTGGTAAAACCGCAAAAACCACATAAGGATGATGAGAGATGCCTTTCATTTGGATCAAGATCATGAGCCACAAGAATTGGGCATGCCACAAGAGTTCAACGTACTACTACGGTTGAAAGTGTGAACATTTTTCTACCGTGTTCACACTAAGGGAGAATGTAAGGAAATTAATATCTAGTGCTCCATGTTATATGTTAGAAACTAAATATAAATATTTTTGATATTGTAAGTGGGTGGTTAGCACCACTTACATAGATATAATATGAGATATTGTGCGGAGAGAGAGGTTATAACAAACTCCTTATATGTAGGAACTAGATTCCCTATGTATTTGTAGCATGTCTTGTATGAATCTATAAGGAGTGTATTGTGTGTTACTGTTGTTTGCAATATGAACTAAATTCACAAAAATTCTATTCTTAAATATGGTATGGGATTTTATCATAATTTTTGAATTCTTATCATTATACAAACAAACAAAATTTAAAATTCTATTATTAAAATGTTAGACAGATGATATTATATTATGTTGTAGAAATGAAAAAATAATATACTAATGGATATGATTTTCTTTTAAAATAAAATTTTAAAAAAGAAAAATGTAATGGATTTTATGAGATGAATTATTGAAGCGCATCATTTAAATACAAAGATACATTATATAGATTCTATGTATTTTACTATTGAAACTTCCCTTTATATTGCTTGAAATAAAAGAGAGTTACATAGTTAGGGGCTGATCGAACAACTCACAATCCCACAAAATGCCAAGACGGTACCAAAGAATTCCATGAAAGCTTACATTATAACAACTACAGGGAAACCAGAGAAAAAATAAATGCATCATCATGAAAAGACCACCGCCACACCAGGAGGAGGGGGAGGATCATCCCGCGGAGGGATGAAGACTCCACTATCATGCTCTGCAGACGGAGGATCCACCTATCAACCACCTTGATCGGGATATCGCATATGAAGAGGCATCGTAATTCCCCAACCGAGGGACAAAGATACGACGAGAGTTTACATGGCGGTAGTGAAGATCCCCACCATGAAGTGCTAGCAACACCTTTACCCCATAAAGGTGGGCTCCGGCCTAGTCCAAAGGAGTGATGGCGAGACCGAAATAGATTTTATTCAATGCGTGTGTATTACAATCAAAAGAGAAGATCCTTTTAAAGGCTACGGGAGGAGAGAAGAGGAAGGAAGACGGTTATAACTATCTCAGAATCGTGTCTATTAAACTAATGCACAATGTATTAAACTAATGCGCTAACATTCCCCCCTTAATACATTGCTCTTACAAATGTACCCCCTAAACAAATCAAACTTCACTTTGCTGAGAGGCTTGGTGAGAATATCTGCAACTTGAAAATTAGTAGGGCAATACTGGAGCTAAATTTGGTGGTTCAAGACCTGTTCATGAATGTAGTGACATTCGACCTCAATATGCTTTGTTCGTTCATGAAAAACAAGATTCTTCACAAGTTTCAACACACCTTGATTTTCGCAGTGAATGATGGGAGGTTTCTCTTCAGGAATCCCTATATCTGCAAGAATGTGACGTAACCAAATCACTTCGCACACAACTCCTCGTGTGGTGCGGTATTCAACCTCAATGGATGAGAGAGCAACAATAGTTTTCTTCTTTCTAATCCACAAGATAGGTCCAGATCTGAGATGAAAATTGTACCCTGAAGTGGATTTGCTGTCATCAACGGATCTTACATAGTCCGAGTTTGTATATCCCTGTAAGAAGAACTGAGTGTTCTTCTAATACTCTAGACCAAAGTCAACTGTACCTCAGACATATCTCAACACATGCTTTGCTGCTATCCAATGACATTTCTTTGGCTCCTACATAAATCTGGCGAGATAGCTCACTACAAAGCAAATATCTAGCCTGGTATAAGTCAAGTAAATGAGACTTCCCACAAGCTACCTATAGTGAGTGCCATCAACCTACGGTGAATCCTGGAATCTAGATAATTGCAAACATTTTTCCATAGGTGTGGACATTGGTTTACAATTGGACATTCCGTACTTTTCTAGGAGTGTCTTGGCATATTTCATCTGGGAGACGAAGATATGATTCTTCTTTTCCATATCTCTAATCCGAGACAAGTAGTGAAGTAGCGCCAAATCGGTCATGTTGAAGGATTTCTTGAGATCATTCTTTACATCATCCACAAGATTGTCATCACTTCCTATGATCACAAGATCATCTACGTATAAAACTAGAATAACAATCTCTGTTCCTAC
Organism: Taxus wallichiana var. yunnanensis; assembly: GCA_018340775.1. Taxonomy (NCBI): domain Eukaryota; kingdom Viridiplantae; phylum Streptophyta; class Pinopsida; order Cupressales; family Taxaceae; genus Taxus; species Taxus wallichiana. Next base: position 631,054,124 of record CM031239.1, read on the forward strand.
CTTCTTGATATACAAATTTGTATCGAGGGCCTATGAGTGAATCCATGTTGTAATAGGTGATTATCAATTTTTATATATCATGCCACAGGTGCTTGTTTGAGTCTATAAAGTGACTTTATCATACGCCATACCTTGTGTGGTTGACGCTCGTCTACAAACCCTTGAGTTAGGACATGTATACTTCTTCCTTGAGATCACCATTCAAAAAAGCACTCTTGACATCCATCTACCTGAAGTTTCCATCCATTTTGTGTTGCCGGTGCAAGACAAATCGATGGTTTTGATCTTCACGGTGGAGTGCAAAGGTCTCGTCATAGTCGGTTCCTTCTTGTTGAGCATAACCCTTTGCAAAAAGTCGTGCTTTGTGTTTGTCGATTGAACCATCTGCCTTATATTTTGTTTTGAAAATCCATTTGCAGCCAATGGATTTCTTACCTAGAGGTAGATCAAAAAGTTCCCATGTCTGATTCTGAATTAGGGAATCATATTCAGCATTCATAGCCTATTTCCATTGTGGTTGGTCTAATGCCTAACCGACGTTGTCAGGTTTGGTGTTATCAACAATTGAACTCATGAGTGCAAAATTTACCTCATGTCTAGCTTGACTTCGTGTTCTAACTCCCTGTAGAAGTGCCTAGAAGTGAGTTCAGGTGTGCATCCCTAATAGTATTCTAGACCCATTTCAGACATTGGTGCTTTGTTGCTGCTAATGTGAAGATGTGTTGTCCAGTGTGCCTAGATCAACGAACAAGTCTCCACTCATCTCTTCTTCTCTTTGAGAAGAATCATCTTTCCCATCATCTGGATGTGTGAGTAATCTATGTGACGAGGTTGGTATTGGATCTCCATTGTGTGGTAGGGAGTCAAAGGATGACTCATCACACACCACATCTCGACTCTCGTAGATTTTCTTCATCTTAGGATCCATGAGACGATATGCCTTTGAGGTAGTACTATACCCCAAGAAAATACATGGTAGTGTCTTTGGATTGATCTTCTTCCTTTTCTCATCTAGAACATGCATATATGCAGTACAACCAAAAACTCTCAAATGATGGATAGAAGGTTTACGACCAGTCCATACCTCTTCGGTGTCCTATTCTACAAGATCTTCATGGGTGCCTGGTTGAGTAGATACACTGTTGTCTGGACTACTTTTGCCCAAAACTGATCCTCCAACTTGGCGGTGGAGAGCATACAACATCTCCATGACAGTCCTGTTGTGTCACTCAGAAATCCCATTTTGTTGGGGTGTGTAGGGTGCAGTCAGATGTTGTTGAATGTCATGTTGCTTTAGGTATGCTAAGAACTTCTTTGATACAAAATCCCCCTTGATCTGAGCGGAGGAGAAGGAGAGGCTTCCCAGACTTCCTAGTGGCATGTTGGTAAAAGGTTTGGAAATTATCAAATGCCTCACTCTTCTTCCGAAGAAAATATACCCACATTTTCCATGAGTAATCATCAATGATGAACTGGAAGTATTCAAAACCTTGGAAGCTAGTTGGTGGGTCTACACAGAGATCGGTATGTACAACCTGAAGATGCTCTGTAGAATGATAAGAGCTCTATTTGAATGGACCTCTATGTTGTTTTCCCACAAGACATCCCGAGCAAACAAGTAAGGAATGGGAGAGAGGAGGAATCCCTCTTACCATTTCCTTGGCACTAAGCTAATGCAAAGCCCCGACTGAAAGATGACCATATCGAAAGTGCCATAGTGTAGTGGACTGTCGTTGAAGCTAGAGAGAGCAATGTTAGATGAAGTGACCACATCTAGTGCAAATAGATGGCCCTTCATAAATGCTCGAGCAATAACTGAGTCTCCTTGGGAAATGTTGCAGGACTTGACCCCTTTCTCAACAAAGAACTCAACCTACATTCGATGATTAAGAAGTTGACTTACAGACAAGATATTTGAGGTCAAACCTGGAACATATATCACCTTTGTGAGTGTACATCTTCATGTCCCAAGAGGAATGATGACATCACCAATCCCCGCCGCAATATACTCCTGATTATCTACGATGGTGATCTCGATCTCCAGTGGGCTGGTCACTCAAGGTATGGAACAACTTCTTATTGCTAGTCATGTGTTTGTTAGCACCCAAATCAATCAACCAGACACTTTCTGATGGTGTGAAGTCTGCGAGACTAGGACAATGTCTAGATGAGTTGTGTGGAACCTCTTCATCGGAGGAGGCATCCTGTTGAGCAGCAATATGACCCTTCTACCTCTGATTACGAGCATGCCATTGGGATTTCTTAGAATATCCTTGGCAGAAGTACTCTCTTCATAAGAATTTCCATGCTTGCGATCATTATAATAACATTTCCCATAGTCGTGTGTGTATCCATGGAGCAAATGTGGCACCATTGATCTGCTTTGTTGTTCTGCTACTTCTGGGGTGGCCACTGAGAAGGTTGCTACTATGGATGTTACTTCTTATTTTGGGGGTGACTACCCTTTTCGAGGCTTATGCTTTTGCCTTGTGATGAGAGCCTTGTCTTCAAAGGCTTCTTGAACATTCTAAATGGCTTCTTCCTACTGGAGATAATGCACCAGTTTGAAAAACCACACCTCTATGAGTGATAGTCAACATGGTGATCAATGTCTGAAACCGGGAAGGAAGAGCTTGCAAGGTGAGCGGGACTAGTAACTTGTCATCCACTATTCATTAAGAGTAGAAAGTTCTACACGTAACTCATCCACACGCCGCAAGAAGGCTTGACTGATTTTCCATCAAGCATACTCAATGTGTGAAGCTTTGTCTCAAGATGCAAGCATCATCGCTCGATTCTTGGCTTCATAGATGGTACCGTACCATGCCGTAGAGGAAGTGGTTGCTTCCCGAATGTGAGGTTGAACCTCATTAGAACGGCTCGAGAGGGATAAGAATTAATGCTTTTGCATCAGCCTTTTCATATTCAACCAATATATCGATTAAGTGTCATGGGGGGAATCTATGCCAAAAATGATCCCCAAAGATCTCCAAATCGAAGAATCGTCCACATCTTGGTTTTCCATGCGGCAAAATTTGGCCCTTTCAAGAGTTGGGCATCGGATAGCAATATTTTTGGAGCCGACATGACTTATGTCTCTCACAATGTGGCACGCACGTGAACTCAATAGGCTTGTGAAGGCACTCCTTTCCAACAATCTTCTCTCTATTTGACCTTCCTTTGTCTCTAGTTTCTATTGCTGCTTCATATACTTTGTGTATTGAACAGAAGAGAAACAGAGGGGAGAAGACTTACTTCTTATGCCAACATTGCAGGTCCTTCAAAACTCCAAACAGATCACCAAAGAGCAACGTATCTGTAGAATGTTTCACGTTTTGTCAAAAATGCCACTAAGCAGGTCGTTCCAATTTTATAGGTTACTTTTGTTGATTGCTGCCACACTGGGTCTTCAATAGGCTAAGAAAATACACATTGTCACCACGCCAATGTCACTTCATATTCTAGTCGGTCACCATGCCAAAATAGGTTTCCATATATTTCCTCTTCTTTATGCCACGTCTCCAAAGATGGGTCTATGGTGCCAAATGATAAGGACTCCTCCTTTATACACTAGTTGAGGTAGGTTTCATTTCACGCAGTTTCTACCAAATTTTTCCAAAGAAAGATAGAAAATGCGAAATTTGCAAAGATCTTCACATTTTCTGCGCCAATTTCTAGAATAGGTATGCACTGCTATTCCAAAACACCAAAGCAAAAGTTTGCAGGCTGCCACGCACAAGGTCCACACGTCCTGGTGAAAGAAAACATAGGTCTTCAATCAAGTTTCAATGCTAAGGAAAGTCTCTCCACACAGGCCGCTTCCTCTTGCTTCTCAATCACCACTCTCACTCCACAGCAGATCGCTCGCCATGGCTTTACAGGTGTTGGGTGCTAATGTCTTCCAAACTTCAAACCACACAAAGACCAGGTCTATGCCAATCCTTTGTCCACCGTGATTACAATGGAGACAACACCTGGGTAGTTTTCGCTCGATACCAATGATGGCAGGGACTGAAATAGATTTTATTCAATGCATGTGTATTACAATCAAAATAGCAGAGCCTTTTAAAGGCTACGGGAGGATAGAAGAGGAAGGAGGACAGTTATAACTGTCTGTAACTATCCTATTAAACTAATGCACAATGTATTAAAATAATGCACTAACAAGGAGGATAGAGCATAAGGGTAGCCATGTAGGGAAGCAAAATGGTGGCTATATCATATCCTCCAACATGTGTTCATAGAAGGTGGCCATTGGATAGGTAAAGACCAAAGTGGTGGCAAAGAGAGGATCTAGCGGGACTCGGCTCATCTTGTATGATGCAATCCCTTAGTTATCTAGAAGCTTCTATAGATGAGAAAACTCTACAAAAACCTTGGAATCTTGAGCTTGTATCATATATGAAAATAGTAGATGGAATAATCACCTTCACATTAGTAGAAAATATTATAATAGAATTATATTACTTAAAAATAAAGGCATTGCCAACTTTTCGTAGTGCCACCATCGAATAGTAATAAAATGAATTTACAAACCTTCTTACATTTACGATTTTTAATATAAAAAGGGGTTAGTGATTGGGAAAGAATGACAAAGATGATGGGATTGATGGGATGCAACATGGGATCCCTGATAAGGATATGGGCATCCTATGTAACCTATAGCCTATCATTCTCATTACACAATAATTTAAGCACTTTATTTGGGATCCTATGTGCAGATCACGTGAAACCCATGTCAAATTTAAAAATTAAGAAGTCTTTAGTTAGTTACAGCCAAGAAGGACATCAAAGGATACAAAAGACATGGTTATCCTCACAAGACAGACACATGGTTTCTCTTATGCAATAAAACGAGCTCCAACCTGATCAGTTTAAATTTTCCCACTTACTCCCAGCCTGTGTCAAAGTGTGAGCTCTAAAACTGGGTATGGACATCCATCTAAGAAAAAAAAAAAAAGTATTTATCAGATTTGGTAGTTGCAAGTGCTCTGGTAGATATGTATGCAAGTGTGGAATCATGCACTTGGCATGTGAATTATTCAACTAAATGGCTAAAACATGGCTTGATGGATTCCAATGATGGCAGAATATGTGCAAAATGGATTTGTTAAAATTTCCACGGAACCTTTCAAGAAATGCAAGATAGACTTCATATCCGTTGCAAGCATCCTCGAGCTTGTACCAAAATGGAGGATTTAGAAAAGGAATTTCATCACATGTTGTAGTTGGAAATACCCAAGTAGACGTGGTTATAGATATCTGGTAGGCATGGGTGTAAAATGTGGGATCATAGACATGGCGTATAAACTATTCAACATAATGCCTAACAAAAAATGTGGTCTTATGGGAAACATAGACTATAGGATATGCACGAAATGATTTTGTTGAAAAGTCTTGGAAACTTTGAGAAAGCTACTAACTTAGAGGCTAAAGTATAGAGGAAGCCAAATCAAGACTTGTTGTAAAGTTGATGTAGGCAGGTGAATGAGGGGTCAAACATTTGTAACGTGCCCATCTATGAAACTTGCAGATCATGCTTTGATAATGGCCCACGGATTTTTGTTAAAAAGAAAGCAGATGGGTTGGGGAAGGGAAAGGAGAATAAATGGGAGAATATTTTGGTGATTCATCAGGGGGTGTAGTTTTACAGAAATCCTAAGTTTCTCAGTTGAATGCCAGTGTGCAGGACATAAGATTATTTTGGTGGTGTCTTTAAGGATCTATTCCCTCATGCATGTGTTGCAAATTTTAATGACTTGTTTATTTATCAATTTTGGTGGGACGCCTACATTCACCTCATTATTCCATTGTAGTTGCGTATGAAAAGTGGAGGAGCATTAAGACTTCTCGAAATATATTTGTCAAAATGTGAAAAGAATTGTGATTTCACGAAATTCGTAATTATGATGCAAAACCGAATCCCTTAGTTTGGGTCAACTTCACTCCACAGGCATGGTTCATCTCTCCCTATCTTTCATAATTTTTGTTCTTTAGTTGTTCAATTACAACGAACTAAATTTTTAAAATGTAGCATTATCATAGATTGATAGTTTTAAATAAAATTCAAAACAAAAATACATCATATTATAGCTTACTTGTAATTAAAATATTCCTTTGAGAGAAGTATAAACTCAAACCCTCATTTTGAGATGATATAGCAAACTTCTTAATGAATACAGATTGCTATAATACCCTTTTTTATTGAAAATTTGAAGTTGAGCCCCTGTTAATATGTTGACAACTTTCTTGTTAAAATAGATAAATCATGGTTTTTGAAGAGTTATAAAATAACCTTGATAACTCTTGAAAGGAGATGTTAAATTTCCTAAGTGTACCTTGTTATGTGAGGATTCACTTCAATCCTTGAATCAACCTCAAATGATCATATATGATCTTTTTGACACCCTTCTGGGAGCCTTGTTACACCATTTTGCAGATGTAGGAAGCTGCTAAATTTAAAAAGTTGGGTTTCGTATTGGCTCGCCGTTTGAACCTTGAGCAAAAAAATGCCTATTCGCCTTCGCAAACCTCTAGTATTTTTACTAGACAATTTCTTGTAACCTTCAGTTTAGGGAAAAAAATCTTCTTAATAGTTTGAAAATGGCATTTTGTAGTCCTCTTATCATTGTTTGACTAGATCAAATCTGGACCAATTATGACGAATGGCTCTAGAAAACTTGTCGCCATTTGAGAAATGCTTTTTTTTTCTTTGTCTCATCGACTTTGGTGCATTATTCATATATAGGAACTTCTAGGAATTTTTGTTGCATTCTCATTCATCAAACATCAGTTTTCCAAGCCCTCGAGATAACTTTCGATCATTGGAAACTAGGCCAATTATGACCAATAGCCTCGGAAAACTAGTCATCAATAATAAATCATTCCCGGTTCTGAATTTTGTCAGTTCCTTTGAATTCTTGGTGTATAGGAGGACACGTAAAAACTTACCCGTGGTTTTTTTCTAATCGAGAGGACAACGCGTTTGAAAGTGGTTTCTTCACCTCTTAGCCTAAATTGAACGTTTTTGCAACTAGGAGGAAAACGTAAAAAAAAAAGTTCTAGGACCCCTTCCGGGTTGTCAAACCATCGTGAAAATTTGTAGATAGTAAAAATAATAGCTTGAAACTCTACTCGTGACTTGTTGTGTGAAATTAAACTTTTGGCAAAATAGTGTTTCTCTCTCTTCCCTATTTCTTTCTCTCTCCTTGGTTAAGAAAGAACTGAAATGAAATAAATATGTGTCTCTAACCTTCTCCTTTCGAATGCAAATTATTAATTTTATTATGTAAATGGGAAACTAAAAATGATAATTATGCTAGATTAGGGTGGATACCATGCCAATGATTTATCACGATATCAAGCTCACATGATTTTACAAGATGGAAGTAAGAAGGTGAAAAGGCAAAATGTAATTCATTAATTATTATTGTAATTTATATATTTTATTGGAAAATGTATATATGTCTAATGTAGTTGCAATGTAACATAACATTTTATATTTGAAACTTATTCATATGAATGAGATGCTAGTTTTAGGAGTGCCTTGGGAAATGTGCATTTAATCATAGGTGTCATTTTGTTTCATATGTTTGGGGGTTGGATATGTATGTTAAATGAAATTGAATTTATTATTTTATAGTGCATTCTTGTTGTGAAATTTATGATGGAATCTCTAGAGTGTTGTGTTATTTGACCAACAAATGTAGAAAAGAAACTTAAATATAACAATCAATGTTAGTTCAAAACTAGTGCTTATCTACCCCTTCTCACATGACCTTTCTTAGCACAAAAGAAACTGAAACCTTAGAATGAACTTAAACATGTATGCTTGATGTCACCTTCTATCCTAACTAAATAAAATTCCTAGTCAGCCATAACCTATATGTTTAGCAACATCTTCATGCAAACCATCGATTAAGAACGATTTGATCAAATATTATCTATAGTAAGTGGTCCCCTTCAAGGATTGGGTATCATTTATGTAGTAAGGAGATTTTGTTCTCTTCAGGTCTGACTTACGTGTTAGGTGACAAAGATCACCAACTACTCTTGAAAGTAACCTTTAGTAGTTGGGATTATTTAATGAAGATAATATTACACACTTGTTGTACCCTCTCTCTCATTCTAGACACATTATTTTGCAAAATGCTATTGTCCAAAAAGATAATTAATCATCACAAATAAAATTTTTGGTACTTCACCTAAGAAATGTATTCATTAGTTAAATTATATAACTTAGGAGTCTTTCTTCAAAGTGAAAACTATGTTGTGTAACCTTAGCATATATGGAGTAAGTAGAGCTATCACCTCTTTAGTATCTTAGTCAACTACCAAGTCTTACGAGGTTAGATCAAGAATTTTTACTTTTCATCGAATGAATTCCTTGTGGGACTGAGATGACGCAAATGGAGATAGTGAAATATTTTTTCTATGACTTAAACTCTTTTCAATGATCTCTTTAGTTCCTCGCAGATAAATGTGTTACCTTGGATACTAACAACATAACACCTTGGTCTTTCATGAAGGTTTTTAGAAAAAATATGTATTCTCACCTTAAACTCATATATAGTTAGGATGTAGATACTTAGGTGTAATTAGAATTAAACCAAACCTTGGCTAATTAAGGGGGTTAATTTTGGGGTAGAAATGGTAAGTAACTTCCTGAAATTGATTTGAAATATCTTTAATTTACGTAACCGAGGAAACTGAAAAATTTGTTTTGTAATCCCTTGTTATATTATTTAGGACATTAAGAATAAAATAATTTTCACATGCAGATCGTGAAATTAGGAAACATGGGATCTCACTTTGAAAACAAATCAATTGTGATTCGTGTGTGGTTTGAATGCTCCCAATCATGTTCTTTTTGAGATGTTAGACAATTACTTTCGTAACTCTTTTTTATTAAGTGATGCCAATAATGAGACCATAGTGCAATGTAAGATTAAATCAAACAAGAGTGAAACGAGATTTGAGGTTAGGAATAACATCACTCTTGGAGTCCTTATAACTCTATTAAACATTTTCATGTGTTACAAAGAATATGAATTGCCCTTGGTGAGATCAAACTTCGAGAAAAAAAGATATATGAGTCTAAATATAATTTCTTGATGTGGAAATGTTGAATGAATTCAATAAGTTATTGAATTATATTAACTATGCTAGGGAAATAATGATATTGTGATCAAAGAATTTTTATGGGAAAATGGTATCTTGAATCTAAATTGCCCCCTTGAATCCTAATATTTCTTTCTTGACGTCATGTCGATTTACTTGAGTGGAAAAGGTAAAATTTAAAAATAGAATAAATGTTTGAGAAGTATATTCTTAACATAAGAATGAGAGAATTAAGAACTTTGTATGCAATTTGAAATATGCCAACTAATTATGTAAGTTAGGGAAATTTCCGTAAAGGATAAAAAACCAACTTAAAATGGTGGAATTGTAAGTTTAATGTGGAATGAACTTAAGAATCAGTAGGTGGAAAAAGGAGATAATTATCTTTATACAATAGTGTTATTGGAATGTTAATCGCAACTAAGATGGAATCAATGAAATGATGTGTTGTGGTTTTTGCAATCCTTGAGTCCCGTTCTTGTGGTTGGGTCATTGAAAGCATTCATTCATTGGGGAAAGTGTGCCATCAACATGTATATGGTGTTTTCATGTTTCTATGTGAGTTAATGACTTATGTAATTGTCATATGCATTGATGATTTTATCTACTTGGAACCTTGTGGTGTTGTATAGTGAGTAATGTAAGTCAAAAAAATATCCTGTTATTATTATTTGTTGTATTTGTGTGTGTAAAATGTGGGCCTTACATATGGTATCGAGTGAAGGTTCATGCTCTTGAACCTCCGGGATGGATTCGAGTTGTGATGATTCCGCATGGTGGTGGTGGAAATGGGAAGAGTAATGTGATATATGTTGTGGTGTGATCGGTGTTGTAATTTTGATACTATGAACGCATGTGTTGTGCATGTCACTTAGTACATATTTGTTATCGGTTGATGTTCTTGTGATGAGGATATTAACTTTTTCTATGGAATGAATGAGGATTTCACATGTGATGTGTGACCTTGTTCAAAGTGTGAAAAGAATGTTATTGTGGATTACAAAATGTGAAGTGTTTTGTTACTATGTTATATGAAGGTATGTTGACGTGTTGTAGGAAAAAGTTTGTGTATAATGAATTGGATTTTATCGTGATGTCGCCACCATGTAGTGATGAATCATGTGTTTCAACATGTTGTATTGTGATTGACTATATGTTATAATGTTAGTCATTGTTTCTATCATACATATAATTTGTGTAATATGTGAGGGTTCATGTCATCAATTAGGGGCATATTACCATGTATATATACCATGCATTATAAGATGTTATGGTTAATGGTGTGAATCACCATTATGTTAGTGATGTACTTATGTGTATGTTTTGAACCTTATACTAGAACCTTATACTAGATGAACCTAAGGGGAGAAATTGTCAAGAGTGTATGTGTGGAAAGAGGAGATGTGGACTAGGTTTTCATAATCTTGAGCCGAGTATGAGTGAGGAAGTGGAGTCTTATATAGACTGAAAACCCACTTCTATCTATTTAGTATACTTTGAGCTTGCTTAGTATATTGTGGGTGCACACCACCTTAGGCTCAATTTATGCAAACTAGCATCCCTTGATCTTTCCTATTGGGTTGTCCATTGAAAAATCTTATGTGATTTTGACTATGTTGAGCCTTGTGGGAGTATGGAGGGATGATTCATGTAGAGATGATGATAGTTAAATTATTTGATATACTCATTTCTAGTTACATGTATATTTTTACGAGTTGAGGCTCGACATCCGAGTGCCAACAACTTAATGAGTACCCCTTTGGTGGCCGTATGAGGCCACATAGTGATTGTAATGTGCTATTTCTTAATACATATTTTATTTGTAAATTGATCATTATATATTTTCTTGCAAGAACCAATAGTTTTCTTGATTGACGTGTTCTTATATTTTGGGCATTTTATTTTGTTGTTGCACTAACATGTGGATTTTTGCACTAACTATGGATAATTAGCCATTTTTTTCTTAGTTTTAAACTTTATTTTAAAGTTTTAAATTTTTATAGCCTTGTGAAAGCCTTGGGATTTTTCACTTGGAATTTGTGATGGGTTGTTATGCTGGTTCTAAGTTCCTAATGTAATGGAAAAGGGTCATGGGATTCACCATGGAGTAGTTGAACCTATGGACCCACTTCGTTGTATGGGGGTATGCCCTAAGGAGTTACAAATAACTAGTAGTTTATTGAACCACAAGTTATTATGTCACTTGGGTTAGGGGCGACAGGGCTCTATTGCCTAGGGCCATAAGGTGACCCGACCTCATTATAAGGAGAAAGAAGATGGGGCTCTATGGTTAGGTAACCTAATATTCTTTATCATACTATATGGTTGAGTGACCTATTATTCTTGATGGCACTCTATGTTTGAGTGACTTGATATTCTTAATGGGGCTCTATGGTTGAACGACATAGATTTTTTTGGCAATATTGATTCTTTTTCTTTGGGAGGTATATGGAGTTGTTTCGTGATGCTTTGGGAGATATATGAAGTTGTTTCATGATATTTTCTAATGTGTGGAGTTGGTTTTATGAATTATGTGAACTCTTGTGAATATTTTTAGGCATTTTTATGATAAAATTTTGAAACTCCTCTTGCTTACTATGTACTATTGGATTGTCTTGGCACAATGTCGATATAAATCATGAGTCATGGTGTTTGGGTCATGTGATACAAGTTGTATATGAATCAACATGATGATTTTTTGTTAGTCACATGTGTGTTCTGAATTTATACCTATGACATAATTGTTGGACATTCTTTGTTATGTTAACTACTTATTGTCTATCCATGGTGGAATTAGTGGTCTTATGATGTGATGTAGTCATTAAAGTATGTAACAAGATTTATCATGGGTCACCGTGTGTTGTGTTGAGCTTTGTGTGACATATTGAGGCAAATTATTGTTGGTAACACACTAACATAAGGAAATTGAAATTCTAAACAATGAATATTAATGGCTTAAGATTAAGAAATAGTATTTGTAGAAACCTTTAGTTTGAATAAATCACTATTATTCTTAGTATTGCACTAACTATTCTCCTCCTCACAAATTGATGACATACCATCAATTAGACATATCTAACTCCCCTCTTATGAAAATATTTATATTTTATTACTCTTATAAGTCAATTAAAAGGATAATATAAACCTCTTTTTGGCTAAATCCTCTTCTTATTCCCTTCTATACTACTTCTATTGGCTTTCTTAGACTATCAATCCATTTCATTAGATTGATTATACCTCTAGAAACTCTTTCAAAATCCTAATTCCTTTGTAAACATGATTAACTAGCCTAACCTAGTTTAACTAGTCCTAACCATAATTAAACTAGTCAAATATCACTTTGACTCCTCTTTTCATGCAAATGTGCAACAGGAAATTGAAAATTTCAAAGCATGACAATGATACCCCAATGTTAATTTTTTCAAGTCCCGTCATTCTAGAACACCCAGGGTCTATCTAGTTAGACCAAATGACCTCCTAAATAAGGTTATCTCATCCCCTAGGTGATTTTAGGGATTTCTGAAAAGATACTATCTTTTGGTAGTATTGGGAAGGGCTATCCCTGGCCTTCCCAGGATCTGGATCAAACCCTTAGAGAGGAACGAAAGGGAAAAATTCAATATGGAGGTGAATTGAAGAAATCATAACATCATAGAAATGATTTTGGAAGGTTTGGGAATATTTAAAAGACTTGGAGAAGTCTAAATAAAAATAGGGTTCACAAGCCTAGGCAGTACATAGGCCTAAAATAGCTATCGTGGTTTTGAAGAATATTCCGGGCTTTGAATGGAGTTAGAAGTAAAAAAATATCAGGAAAGATAATTCCAGGAAATACATTATGCTGAAATGATATTTTTCACAAAACCATGGCACATAGGATTTGTAGGTAGTATTTATCACAGATAAATGGAGTATCAAATAACAAATCCAATTTTTCAGGGATCATATATATGAATCAACAAATAGTAACCTAATTATTGGCTTAAAATTTTCATTTCCTATTAGGATCATATAAAATTTTACCAATAAATTCCACCGGGAGCTTAAGTTATTCTTCTTAAGTTGCCTTGTCAAAGGTAGTTCAAGACTTAGTCATTTTTCGGGAGGACACGTGTCAGCACCAAGAGCCTGGTAGGATTTAATGTCCCCAACGTCACATGCACCCATCCCCCATGTGACCTCTGACCCTCATGTGACCTCGAGACTTGTGATTCAACCCCCAAGTCCATTTTTAGAGCATGCACTCCCTAGCGTCGGATCAATCGCCACGTGTCACCTCCAGGACCAATGTGGAAATGGATGTTCCTTATGTCCCTGAGGTGAGGGAAATAATACCTTGAAAATTTTCCCATCCCCCTATGGGGAGCCTTTTCGACATCCATGTGATTGACTTTCAGCCCCTAGGTGCAATTTTGGAGCATTCATTCCCTGTCGTCGGATCAAGCGCCACCTATCAACCCTGGGACCATGTGGAAACTAATTTCCATTATTTCCTTGAGGTGAGGGACATAGAACATTTAAAAATGTAATGAGGCCCATATGGGGAGCCTTTTAGACATCCATGTGACTTGAATTTTAGCTCGCAGTGCATTTTGGAGCATTCATTCCCTTCCGTCGGATTGAGGACACATGGCATCACCTTGACTACCATGGAAATCGATGTCCCTCATGTCCATGAGGTAAAGGAAATCAAGGAAACAAAAAATCCCCTAGACCCTCCATTTACATTTCTTTGAAAATTTAAATCAGGTACTTAGTCATTTCTTCCCCCTCATTTCTCATTCACAACTTCATACCTTGCTATGGCTCCATGAATGATTGTCCAGACACCCATTCAACCATTGTTGCTCCAAAACAGCTCCACCATGGCCACATAAACTCTCCACACCATGAATTTACATAGTAATATTCAGGCCTCAGAGAAAAATGGAGTGAAATGATGAAGAACGAAGAGAAAATGGAGATTTTTCGCTAGATAACTACGAAGCCACCCAATCAAAAAATCATCATATCTTGCAAAGTACAAGTCGGATCGAGATGTTATATTTTGTATAATTTTAAATTTTTCAAGAAAATCAAGATGCAATAAACAAGAGGTCAAATGGTGCCCAAAATCATTTTCTCCAACAAAATCCCACATTGTGCACTAGCTCACATTCGTCAGATTTCCTATCATTCCGGCAATAGGAATGAGATAAAAAATTGCACATGAGCTCCAAATGAAAAACCTATCGCATTGGAGTTGTTTCATCTCAAATAGAAACAAAAACCAGACCTATAAATTTCAAGCTCCATTAATGGCTTCCTTGGTAGCTCCATGCCCGAAGCCACTACCAGGTCAAATATTCAAAATTTATTTCCAATCATTCTAGATAGAAAAACTATTTGAAATTTGGAGGGTGTGATCATAACAACAAGATGAGTCCAAAAAATTATGTTCTATCTTAAATCGAGCACTCAAAACACACTTTCTAAAAATAGTAAGTTTTGCTATATAGACTTGTTATGTTTGGAAAGTCATCATCAAAATAAGCTTAGACAAAGGAAAAAGTAATTGAAGATCATGAGGAAGTCAGAATTATTATTCGAGAGAAAACAATAGTGAAAATGACCACTTACTAAAAATACTAAGTCCTTTATATGGGTGCTAACTAAAACTAGCAAGTCACCCAAGAAGTGGCGGAGGCAAGTGTAGTGTGCACATGATCGAAATAAGGGAGTTAATTACATCACGATGGTCAAGAAGAAGCAATAATCATCCCTTACTTAAAATATTAAGTATCTCATCTCGGGAATTTACTAAAAATAGTACATCACACTCAAAGGGTAGTTTTGGTATAATGGGACATTCGAGAATTTCATCACATCGATCTTTCCATCAACAAGGATCATTGGACTTCATTTGGGACGGCATCTCCTCTTCTTCTTCCTCTTCTTCTCTCTCTCTCTCTCTATTCTCTTCTCATAACCACTCTCTCTCTCTCTTCAATGTTATATTTTTGCATTCGTGGTTGCACTTTTTAATATGACTTAAATGTCTTTGAAATATAATGTAACTTTAAGTCACCTTGCTATTATAAAAGGGAATTAAATATCTAAAGTAGAATATGAAAAGTCTTAAGTCATATTAAGGTATTCAAAAACTGATTGGGGTAGATGATAAGTCACCTCTCACTCTATAAATTGTAACACCATTCCCATTTCAAAGGGTTGAAATTGATCTTGTGAACTCAAGAATTCATTGTACCTAGAGAAAGCAAAGGACATAGCCATTTTTCTTCTACTTTCCTCAATTCTCAATTTTTTCCATTCCCACATTATGTGCAACTTTTGTTTAAGAATCAATATAAGAAGAAGGATTTTATAGCCTCTTTGATGAGGATATTTTAGAAACTTTGAGTTTGCAATCTTATCTCATCTTGTTGTCATTTGCATGGTTGTTTCTTCTCATAAATGCATGTGTTAAAGTTTCTAACTAATGTGTGTAGGAATCTGATTTCCTACCTACAACATTAGTTTCCTATCTCATTTCTCACTCCCTTTCCAACTTTCAAAAAAAAATTTCCTAGCAAGAGATTGCTAGCTTTTCCAGAGGGTCAATGGAGTGCCCCTATTAGATCCTCGTCGAAAGGCCAACACAGTAAATCCACCTTTTGACATGCATGAATATATAGTGGTTGCACCGGTTAAGTAGAGGGACTTAGATTCCCAAAGCATTGGCAAGAAATCCACAATTTTTTCCACTATTGTCCCCTCAAAATTCCCCTCTTTTGAAAGTTGAAAAATTTAAAATTTTGAGTTGGCACCCTTCAATAATGTTTCAGTGAAGAGGAAATTTGAAAAGATAGTGAAAATGTCATTTCTTGGGGTCATTTTAAGTAATTTGCGAGTGTTTCTAACATTTTTGTCCCTCATGTACCAAGTTCCTTTGGGCTTCATGTTCTTCGATTCCCTACATCACTCGCATCGGCTGAATCGGGTCTTCTTGTCCCATATGTCCCAAGTTCTGACAAACCTTTTGTTCACTAATTAGCCATTTTCCCGTAAGTTCTTGTTTGTCGACTTCTTCGTATTTTTTTGGCCCATCTATCCCAAGTTCGCTCGAGCTTCCTATTCCCCAATTTTCCACTTCATGTAAACCTTAGTAGCATCTCGGGAGTGGTTTGGCTTCACTTACATTGAGGGCAAGAAGGATGAGCCCATATACACATATTTCCCTCAATTTACCCTCAAGGACAACAATCATAATTTTAGAAGGGTAAATGATGCTTTCACCATGTACATTGTGAGACTTTTGGAGGGTGACATTGCTAGGAGGTTTTTTGATGAGGCTATGGCTCTGATAGCCAAGTATGGGGCTTTCTTCATCCAATTCAAAAATTTCTCATACATCAGATTGGCTTGTTTTAAAAGTGCACCTCTCAAGCTGCCCATGTTTTGTAATGATAAAATGGCTCTAGTTGAGGTGTGTGCAAGAAGCTGGACAAAATCCATAGAACCTACAGAGACAAGAAGATCACAGGACTTCATTTCCCTATCTCCTTGGGGAATTATACATGCAAGATAGCCCTAGATGCCCAAAATATAGAAAGGGCTATTACTCCTCTTACTGTTCATTTCTTTAGGTCCAGGACTTGTTTTGATATGAAGAAATTCATCGATCAGAATCTCAGAATAACCTATTATCATCATCCTGACACAAAGGATTACTGGGCTAACTGTGTTGATGATTTTGAAGCTAGGAGGAGGCATTTTGGTAGATTGTCTGCAACAGATCTTAGATCTTAATCTCTACCAGGTGCCTGAAGGGCTTATGGATGATGATGAGGGCTTGTAATCCTTTGAGTATGAAATATCCATCAAGCACACACCTCTAGTATGAAGGAGAAGGATGATTTGAGTGAGATAATTTCCCCTATCATCGTCAGAACCAAGGTTTGGTTTGAAAGGAAAGTTCATGAATTCAGGAAGAACCAGGAAGATCTTATTTAAGAGAAACTTCCATGCACAGGAAGGAAGTACATACACCTAATCTTGAGATACTTGAGTAAACTCATCCTTAATCCTCATTGAAAGATCCTAAAATGTATCGAAGAAGGTCAAATAGGTTAAGCAAGAACCAATCAAGGAAGAGACTCTTCTAGAGCACTCAAAATTGCCTTTTGGACTAGAGAACATTATTTTTCTAAGTGAGAATGAGGATGATGAGACAACAAGACTAGAAGAAACCCTTGCAACCACTACTGAGATGGAGAAGGAAGAATCAAGAACTGAACCTCCAAGCTTAACAAACTCCTCTATAAAGGAGATTCTTGAGGTTCCATGCCCTTCCCCACTAGAGGCAATAGTAGTTAAGACTCTGAGTGCCATGATTTCTCTTACACTCGGACCTCTTGACTCCTTTGTTTCTTCTTCTTCCTTTGCCTGAGTGCATCCCCTAGTAGATATTAGGAAAAGAAAGTATTCTTCTCGATATCCGGGCCTAATTTTGATGTTGTGGCAGCTCTACTTGGTACTACCCCTCCTCCTCTAGCAAAGAAAGAAAAGACTACTTCAAGGTTTGTATCTGATGCTCAAGGTCAATAGTTTCTTGAGGTTTTTAGACCTAGAGGCAGATAAGGAGGAGAAGGATCTCTTGATCTCTGAATTGGAACTTTCCTTAATTCCACTAGGAGAAGTTACACCTGAGAGTGAGGTTCATAACCTTCAAGAAACTATCACTAAGGTTATTGAATGAGTTGATAAAGGAAAAAAAACCATGGAGTAGTTGGAATAACAGAACCAAGTTCTTTCTAACTTTATCTGATCATTATTAACAAAAGATAAAGTTTTGGATCTATATCTATTGGCTACTCTCCCACCTCTCATGGTTATCGGTTAGGATGAAGTTCAAATAATCAAGGACATACATAGGTATTCGACTTATGGGAAGGATGTTAAGGCCATGGTTGATGATATGACTATAGCAGGTTTGAATTTCATTGAGGAAGCCTTCAAAACCAATGAGAAGGTGATCAATTTGTAGTAGAAACTCACTTCCTCAATCAAATCCATGGAAAAGGAGTTGAAGGTCTGGAGTGGATGTATTACAGACCTCCATCTAATGGGCCAAACCGATGAGAAGATCCTATTGACCAACAATGTGTTTGATGATGCAAAGAATAACTTTTCAAGAACATGGATCTTTAGTATTGAGTGGAAGATAAAGGTTTTGGAGGAAGAATTAGGAGAGTTGAGAAATGTGTGGATAAAAGGGGAGTCCTTTCAAACCTATGTTTTATCTACCTTCAAGGATATCCACTTCCATTTTCAGGATGATACTACAGGTGTTCCATTTTCTCTCCAAGAAATCAAGGCCCAGTTTAGAACCTTTGTCAAGGATGATCTGTTCAAAGAAGATTCATTCAGTAAGGATAAGATGAAAGACATTTGTTCTCTTTACTTAGCTACTACTGAAGCTAATAAAGAATATATAGAGCATAATGAGTTTCATAGATATATGGAGAAATGTCTAAGCACGTGGACACATGTTACTTCCAACACAAAAATTCCAAGAGGCATGGAAATAGCAGAAGCATTGAAAAGATTCAGACATTGAATCCTCAAATCAGTGGGCCCCCCTCAGTCATAATCAGATGTCTCTACTTCTAGCTCTTCTTTCTCTTCTTCTATTTTTAGTGTTGATCTCCTTGTAATTTAATTAAGGACTTTGTATTGTGCATTTCCTTAATTAATATTTTAGTTAAAAGAAATGGTTACCAAATGTAACCACTTTGTAAGCTATTTATTGAGCTCTCCTTGCCATTCCAAGGGGCTGGAACTCTGATCATTTTTGAAAGTGTAAAAGGACTTAAAGCTATCAATACAGAAGATTTTCCCTTCCTGTTTCTATCTGCGTTTATTTATTCCCTCTTACTTGTCTAAAGTTGTTGAATCATTAATCTATTTACATTAAGAAGCTTTGTATTCTTGTGGATGTCATCTCTGGAACTTTGTGTCTATGAAATAACATCTGGTGGTTTTAATATGAATGATTATGTTCTATATATTGTCCTTGCTCAAAGCATTTATAAGGAACTATTTTGCTATCTATACTTCCTGAAAGTGTTATTCTACCTTTTCCCTCCATTAGTTCTTCTGTTATCTTGTATTGATAATCTATCTTGGCATTAAAACACTTTCATGATATCAGAGTTCCTCATCAAAGTTGGAAGTTGTACATTTGTAAATAGTTGTGCCATTTGCTTTCAATAAGGGAACCTCTCCCATTAAAGAGGAGGGAATTTATTTCTGTGGTCATTGCTTTCATTAAAGTCCTAATTTGACAACCAACAGTTTTTGGCGACTCTACTAGGGATTCATTTTAACGAATTCTAGTTTTAAAGAACATTTCTTGATCATTTCTAATCTGGTGACTCTAATATTTACTCGTGGAAGAAGGGCTCTTGGAATTGAAGATTCACAATTTCAACTCCTGGAGCAGCAGGCTTTCCCCTTCCTTCAACAAGGAGAGATAGAAGGACTCGTTCTGCAAGCACACCACCTGTTGAAGATAGAGCTTCTGGGAGTGGTGTCCCTCAAGAGCAACCCAACCCTAATCTTCGTGCTTTGGTTCTTGCTGGTGTTTTAGTTCCACTTCAAGAAATTTTTCCAAGGATGGCAGTTCCATTACCTTGGGGCCAACAAGTTGGGCCTCTTGCCCTTCCTCAACCTTTGCATGAGTTACCCAAGGTAACAAAAAGAAATTTCCCAAGTTTAGAGGGGATGGCAAGGTACATCCTGATGAACACATTACAACCTTCATAGTTGCATGTGGAGTCCTTGGAGTTGAACACGAGGATGTCTCTGTGAGGATTTTTGTGGAGAATTTATAGGACAATGTAGTATATTGGTTTTATCATCTCCTATTAGATCCCTCACCAATTGGAGTACCATGAGAACTAGATTTGAGAATCATTTCAAACTCTGCTTTGAGGATGTGCATGCTTTACTAGCCCAAATTTCTCAAATAAAGAAAGAACCATAGGAGCCCATGAGAGAATTTGTGGCCAGGTTCAATAAGCTGATTAACAAGATCCCATAAGACACACGACCTATGCATCAAATTCAAAAATGTTTCTTCCTAAATGCTCAATTTCCTAAAGTAAGTTATGCATTGAGAAGAGTAAATCTTGCAAATTTGGATGCTGATCGAGATTAGATGTAGTGTTGAAGATGACTGATGATGTCAGTAAATTGAAAAGAGATCCTTCCTAATCTAAAGCTTCTTTCACCTCTTCCTCTACCCTTGGAGCTAATACTGAGATCAATTAGTACTAGAAGATTCCTAATGACCTCATTGCCATCAAGAAATAATTGGCTCAGCATGCTCCTTATCAAGATGTTCTAAGAAGGAATTTTCAGCCTAGAAAGCATTTTCATTCTTCTCAGATAAGGCTGGAAATTGAGGGACCACCCATCAAGGTCCGTGTTAATATAACTCGTGAGGTTGAAGAACCTGATGAAAAGAGCGTTAATGAAGATTTTGAAGAACCTGAAGAAGAGGCTGATGAAGAACTGGAAGAACTCGATGGGTCTCAAGTTAATTTCCTCACCACTGAGGGTGTTGATGAGGAAGATGATTATGATGAAGTAGTAGTAGAGATGAACAGTGATTCATATGTTGTTATGACTCATGAGTAGAAAAATAAGAAATAAAAAGTGATGCAGCCCGCTAAGAAGTCCAAGGAGCATCCCATGACTATTCCAGTAATTGCAAGAAGAGGATCTCCTATTCCCACTGCATCCACGTAAAAGGTGAGTTTTGCTAATTCTTCTTCTTCTACTCCTGCTTCTAAAACTTATTTTTCTCCAGTTCCCAAACTTGATAAGCCTAGGATTCCTAGTGATGATAGCCCATCCACCTCTGGATCTTTTGATATCATTGATCATCTCAAGAAAACAAAAATCCAGATTTCTAAAGAAGCTGAGTTTTATCAGACTCATCCAAAAGCCTTTGCCAAAATGGTCCACTTTGTAAATTTCCATTCCAAAACTTCATCCAACAAGTTTCTAAAGGTATTTTTCCCACTCCCTCTTCCACATCCCAAAAAAATCTTGTGGCTGTAGTCACTTCACCAAATGTGAAAATTGAACCATTCTATGTCACCCTCCTCATAGCTGGCCATAAACTCAAGATGGCAACTGTGTCATAGACTTAGGAGCATTGGATAATGTCATACCTGCCAAAGTGGCTCATGCTTTGGGTCTTACTCTCACACGCACTTATGGGTCTTGTTATTCCATGGAGAGTAAGGAGGTGCCTTTGGTCGAAGAATTAAGGATGCACAAGTAGCTTTTGCTGCTTTACCAGAGAAGAAGGTTTTAGCTACTATTTTGGTAGCTGATATCCCTCCTTCATATGGTATGTTGTTGAGTAGAAATTTTTGTAAGGATGTGGGAGGATAAATTCAAATGGATTGGTCACATGCCCTTATACCAATTAATGGAAAGATGAAGAAGTTACTTCTCGAGAAACAATCTGAATATATTGTGCAAAAGATAGATGATCCCAAGGCACAAATACTTTATGAAGATATTGGGCATGAAAACTACATGATCATGTCTCAGGATGAGGTGGAATGTCCTAAAGTAGTGCCCCATGATCCTAATAGCATTTGGAATTTGGAATTTGATGGAAGTTGTTCTTCAGCTGGTTCTGGAGCTGGTGTGGTATTGATATCTCCAGAAGGGAAGATTCATCCTTTCTCCTTTAAGCTGTAGTTTGAAAATACAAATAACACAACAGAATATGAGGCTCTCATCCTTGGATTAAATGCAACAAAAGAAAGTGGTGTGAAGAACCTCTTGGCTCATGTAGATGCATAGCTGGTTATCAAGAAAGGAAGAGATCTTTTCCAAGTAAAGAATAGAAGGTTAAAGAACTATAGGAATCAGTGCTGGGATTCTATTGAATTCTTTGATGCTTTCTCTATTGAAAGCAAAGGCTAAGGAGAAGAACACTAGGGCTGACTCCCTAGTTATTTCAGGATCTCTGCTGATACCTCATCTTGATTTTTCTCAACACAAATTCACCATTAAAATGATCCATAGACCAAGTGTGCTGGATAATGCAAAGAACTGGCAATTTTTCAGTGATGATCAACATTTTCTCTCTTTCTTGGAACTTAAGGATAACTTTGATCAATTGTATTTTGAGGGAAGTGGTAATATGCCTTGAGAAAGTGTCTCTTCCAATGAGGAAGGTGTCCAAGAGGAGATGGATCAAGAGGGATGCATCAAACTTAAAGGCAACAAGATCCCTAAAGGACTGGTGAGCTTGGAGGAATTGTTTGATAAACATGATAGATATGTCAAGTCCAAAGCTTCCAAAGGACCTCAACAATCTGTTGAATATGAAAATATTAACATTGGGAGCTCTGTTGAACCCAAAATGGTGAATATTGGAAAGTGTTGTACCCACGAGGAGAAGAAGAAGGTGGTGGATCTTTTGAAGAAGTACGTTGATGTCCTTGCTTATTCTTATGATGATTATGATGATCTGAAGGATTTATAGCCAAAAGAAATCAACAAAGCATTTCATTCCCCTCAAACCTGGGATTAATCCTTTCAAGAAGAAGCAAATATAGTACAATCCAAAGATTTCTGAAACCATTTTCCAAGAGATACAGAAGTTGTTGAAGGCTAAGATTATCTTTCCTATTCATCATTCAACATGGATTGCTAATATTATGCATGTCAGGAAGAAAAACGATGAAATTCAGATCTGTGTTGATTTCAGGAATCTGAATCAAGATTCTTTGAAGGATAAATACCCTCTACCCATGATGGACCAGGTATTGAAAGCTATTATGGGTGTAGAGATGTTGTCTATGCTGGATGGTTTCTCGGGATATAACCAAGTAGAAGTTAACATTGCGGATCAGCACAAGACTACCTTTACCACTCCTTGGGGTACTTTTTCCTGCAAGAGGATAAATTTTGGTCTCATTAATGCCGTGCTACCTTTTAGAGAGCAATGGATTTGGCATTTTGGATTTTTAAAGGAAAATGTATTGTTGTGTATCTAGATGATTTGACTATTTTTTCCAAATCTAGAGCAGATCACTTTCAGCATCTAGAAACGGTCCTCTTGAAATGCAGAGAGCATGGAGTCTCTCTGAATCCCAAGAAATCTATATTTTGTGTCATAGAGGGAAATTTATTGGGACATGTTGTCTCTAAAGATGGAATCAAGATTGATTTTGAATGAGTACAAGCTATTTAGCAGATTCCTCTTCCCACAAACACAAAGGGAGTGCACTCCTTCTTTGGTAAGATCAACTTCTTGAGAAGATTCATCCCTAATTTTACAGAGTTGACTTTGAACATTTCCCAAATGATGAAGGGAAAGAATATATTTGGTTGGTCCTCTGAAGGAAAAGAAGAATTTGAAGGCATTAAGAAAGCCATTGCTAAGAATCATATCTTAGCATGTCTAGATTTTAGCAAAGATTTTACTATATATTGCTATGCCATAGAGAGTACCTTGGCCGTTGTGTTCACTCGTAAAGATTCTAAATATCATGAGCTCGTAATTTTATTCATGAGTTGAAGTATACTATGATGGAGAAACATGTTATTGAAGTGCTTAAAGTTGTTAAGTAGTTTTAATTTTACATTCTTAACTCTCACTCTGTGCTTGTGCCTGATACAACTATCAAGTCTATTCTTACACAACAAGAGTTTGGAACCAAGAGAGGAAATTAGGTAGCAAAGGTTTAAGAGTATGATCTTGACATAAGACCAACAAAACTAGTTTTGGGTAAAGGCCTATGTGAACTCATTACCGAGGAGCTAGTCATGAAACACCTTGGGATTAAGTTGATATTCCTATTGTTATGTTCCTTAGCTCAATAGATGAATGGTATGCTGATATTGCTCACTTTCTCACCTATGGTGAATGTCCATCTCACTTAACTGCCAAGGAGAAGAGATCCATCAAGCTAAGGTTAGAACAAGTACATGTTATGGGAAAATGCTTTGTTCAAAAGGAGAGTGGATGGAATATTCTTGAAGTGTGTTGACAAAGTGAAACAGAAGAAGTTGTTCTCAGCCTTCCATGACCAAGCCTATGGGGGTCATTTCTCATCTGTCATTACTGCTCACAAAATTCTTCATGCAGGGTACTATTGGCCTACTTTGTTTAAGGATGCATCAAGGTGGGTCGAAAAATGTGAAGCTTTTCAAACCTTTATGGGAAGACCAAAGTTGTCCTCTTTTCTACTTAATCTAGTTGTGATTGAAAAACCCTTTCAATAGTGGGGTTTGGATTTTATTGGAACACTTAACCCATCTTCAAGTGCAAGACATACTCATGTGTTGACTGCCACAAATTATTTCACTAAGTGGGTAGAAGCCAACCCAGTTAAAAGTAATACTTAAGTAATATGTAATTTCATCAAAGAGAACATCTTGATAAGGTTTTGAGTACCAAACAAGATCATGAATGATAATGCTTCAAATTTTTATTCTATTGAGATGATGGATTTCTACTATGGGTATGGTATTTCGCTTTCTCATTCTTCAGATTATTATCCTCAAGGGAATGGACATGAAGAATCAATAAACAAAATTTGGTGACCATTGTAAGAAAGCTTTTCAATGAATCTCAGAGAAACTAACACAAGAAGCTCTATGATGCTCTCTAGGTAGATAAGATTACACCCAAAAGAGCAATTGGGATGTCCCCTTTCAAGTGGTTTTGGTGTGGAAGCCCAACTACCAAATGACAATGGAACTACCAGACTTTTCACTTGATGAAAGATATTGAGGACACCTATTTCAGGTGATTCTTTGGATAAGAGGATCATGTATCTCCATAAGCTAGATGAAGACAGGCTTGTGGTTTTGATAGGATCTTTGCACATCAACGAAGTTTAAATCTTTATTTGACAAGAAAACTAGATCCAGAGAGTTCAAGGTTAGAGATATTGTTTTGCTATGGGACAAAAGGCACGAACCTCGTGGGAGCCATGGTAAGTTTGAATCTCTTTGGCTTAGTCCTTTCGAATCGGGAGCTTTTCTCGGTGAAAATTCTTTCTATCTTGATTACATGGATGGATCTTCTCTCCCACTTCCTTATAGTGGGTATTACCTGAAATTGTTCAAATCCTAGGTGAATAGGAAGTCCTATGTATATTATGTACAAGTGTGTTCTTGCTTTTCTGGTCTTTGTTTTGTTGTTTTCATTTCCTTGTTTTTGTTGTGTTGCCTTGTATCAGTATTATTACCTTTGATTCTTTTTACCCAATGGATAAGTCACCTGGTCTTCTTCCTAGAGTTTTTCTTGATTATTGTCTTACCTTGTTCTTGTGATCTAGTCAAGTCATCCCCAGAAAGAGCTAGTTGTTGTCCCCTCAAAATTCCCCTCTTTTGAAAGTTGAAAAATTTGAAAATTTTGAGTTGGCACCCTTCAGTAATGTTTTAGTGAAGAGGAAATTTGAAAAGATAGTGAAAATGCTATTTCTTGGGGTCATTTTAAGTAACTTGTGGGTCTATCAGACATTTTTGTCCCTCATGTCCCAAGTTCCTCTGGGATTCATGTTCACCGATCACCCACATCAGATAAATTGGGTCTTTTTGTCCCATATGTTCCAAGTTCTAGTAAACTATTTATTTGTCGATTGGCTGATTTTCTCACAAGTTCTTGTTTGTCGGCTTCTTCACATTTTTTTGGCCCATATGTCCCAAGTTCACCGGGCTTCTGTTCCCTGATTTCCCACATCACCCACATTGGCCTAATCGGGTCCTCATGTCCTTTACATTTCGTGTTCCCGACCTCTTGTGCTCTTTTGGCCCACATCGCCCGCATCAACCGAATTATATTTTCATGTCCTACATGTCCCAATGTTCCATGGACCGTCTGAGCTAATTTTTTCTACTTCTCCCATGTTATGTATTTTTGATTCATTACAAGGGGTATTTAATGTGCATTTATGATCTTATCTCTCTTGAAAGGCTATTTAAAGGGACCACCATCAATGAATTTATCACATTTCTTGCTCGTGTTCTTACAATTGAGTTATTTGCTCATCTTCCTATATCCCTTTGTTTTCTTTGAAGGTTGTTCCTCTGTGCACTATAAAAATGAAGATCAAGTTTCAAGGGCATGAGCATTTGTCACCTTTGGAGACCTCTATGCCTAATATCGAGGATAGTGAAGTTTGACACTTAGATTTTGATGATTTATGGGGTAGGTTAACGTGTGACAACCCTACTCCCATGGCCCAAATGATCAATGACAGTGGAATCATGTATGTTGCTATTTTCCCATCTTTATGCAGTGTGCCGACACCGTGCTCGCCTATGGAGCTCATTTCAACCCAGATACCAAGGACGTTGTTAATGTGCATGGAGAATTGATTGCGAAATTGGATGCTACCACCATCGCCATTTCCCTTCACATTCCTAAGATAGAAGACACCATTGTTCTCACTATTTCTCAAGCTTGGGATCTGTTTGATAAGGACAATGAGAAATACAAGGCATGAGTGGCTAAGTCATGGCTAAAGTTTCCTAAGAAGGGAGTGTCCCGACTCTCCAAAGCATTGTACATGGTTGATTTCAATGAATAATTTTCATATTTCATTATCTTGCTTACCCGTATTATGGGGATGCCCTCTACCAACAACTTCCATTTTTGGATGTGTCCTTTCATCAACATCATCTGTGAGGGTAAACAAAACCTAAGCTGAAATTTGAGATCATTCAGTATGAACCTAATCGAACAATCAATAAATGTTCAGTAAACTAAAAGTTCTACATGATTTCTTATCTCATGTACACCCTTGGAGCATCTCGGGAGTGGTTCGGCTTCACTTACATTGAGGGCAAGAAGGAAAATTCCATATACACATATTACCCTAAATTTACCATCAAGGACAACAATCATAATTTCAGAAGGGTGAATGATGCTTTCACCATGTACATTGTGAGACTTTTGGAGGGTGACACTGCTAGGAGGTTTTCTGATGAGGTTATGGCTCTGATAGCCAAGTATGGGGATCTTCATCCAGTTTAGAAAGTTCTCATACATTAGATTGGCTTGTTTTGAAAGTGCACCTCTCAAGCTTCCCATGTTTTGTAATGATAAAATGGCTTTGGTTGAGGTGTACAGGTAGCTAGACAAACTCCATAGAACCTGTAGAGACAAGAATATCACAAGACTTCATTTCTCTATCTCCTTGGGGAATTATACATGCAAGACAACCCTAGATGCCCAAAATATAGAAAGGGCTATTACTCCTCTTACTGTTCATTTCTTCAGGTCCAGGACTTGTTTTAATCTGAAGAAATTCATTGATCAAAATCTCGAGAATAACATATTATCATTTTCCTGGCATAGAGGATTACTGGGCTGATTGTGTTGATGATTTTGAAGCCAGGAGGAGGCATTTTGGTAGATTGTCTGCAATAGATCTTAGATCTTAATCTCTACCAGGTTCCTAAAGGGCTTGTGGATGATGATGAGGGCTTGCAATCCTTTGAGTATGAAAGATCCATCAAGCACACACCTCTAGAAACCCTGGATTGGTATGTGAAGGAGAAGGATGATTTGAGTGAGATAATTTCCCATATCATCATCAGAACCAAGGTTTGGTTTGACAAAAATCTCGTGAATTCAGGAAGAACCCGAGCATATTTTCTTCAAGAGAAACTTCCATGTCTGGGAAGGAAGTACATACACCTAGTACTGAGGTACTTGAGAAAACTCCTCCTTCTTCCTCATTGAAAGAGCTGAAATGTGTACTCCTTCTTCCACTCAAGTGTATCATAAGAATGGTAAAGGAGTTAAGCAAGAACTAATCAAGGAAGAGACTCTTCTGCAGCACTCAGAATTTCTAGTTGAACTAGAGAACATAATTTTTCTAAGTGAGAATGAGGATGATGAGACAACAGGACCAAAATAAACACTTCGCAACCACCTTTGAGATGGATAAGGAAGAATCAAGAGTTAAACCTCCAAGCTTAACAAAATCCTTTGTAAAGGAGATTCTTGAGGTTCCATGCCCTTCCCCTCTAGAGAAACAATATTTCAAACTCGAGTGACATGATTTATCTTGCACTTGGACCTCTTGACTCCTATGTTTCTTCTTCTTCCTTTTCCTAAGTGCATCCCCTAGTAGATAGCAGGAAAAGAAAGTCTTCTTCTCGATATACCGTGCCTTGATTTTGATGTTATGGCAGCTCTGCTTGGTACTACCCCTCCTCCTCTAGCAAAGAAAGCAAAGACTACTTCAAGGTTGGTATCTGATGCTCAAGGTCAATAGTTTCTTGAGGTTGCTAGACCTAGGGCGGATAAGGAGGAGAAGGATCTCTTGATCTCTGACTTGGAACTTTCCAGAATTCCACTAGGAGAATCTACACCTGAGAGTGAGGTTCATAACCTTTGAGAAACTGTCACTAAGGTTATTGAACGAGTTGAAAAAGGAAAACAAACCATGGAGTAGTTGGAAGAACAGAACCAAGTTCTTTCCAACTTTATCAGATCATTATTAACAAAAGATAAATTTTTGGATCTAGCTCCATTGGCTACTCTCCCACCTCCCATGGTTCTCAGTCAAGATGAAGTTCAAAGCATCAAGGACATACATAGGTATTCAACTTATGGGAAGGTTTTTGAGGCCATGGTTGATGATATGACTATAGTAGGTTTGAATTTCATTGAGGAAGCCTTCAAAACCAATGAGAAGGTGATCAATTTGCAGCAGAAACTCACTTCCTCAATCAAAGCCATGGACAAGGAGCTAAAGGTTTGGAGTGGATGTATTACAGACCTCGTATAATGGGCCAAACTGATGAGAAGATCCTGTTGGCCAACAATGTGTTTGATGATGCAAAGAATAACTTTTCAAGAACATGGATCTTCAATATTGAGTGGAAGATAAAGGTTCTGGAGGAAGCATTGGGAGAACTGAGAAATGTGTGGCAAAAATGGGAGTCCTTTAAAACTTGTGTTTTATCTGCCTTCAAGGATATCCACTGCCATCTTCAGGATGAGACTACAAGTGTTCCCTTTTCTCTTCAAGAAATCAAGGCCCATTTCAGAACCTTTGTCAAGGATGATCTATTCAAAGAAGAGTCATTCACTAAGGAGAAGATGAAATACATTTTTGCTCTTTACTCAGCTATTGCTGAAGCTAATAAAGAATATCTAGAGCATACTAAGTTTGATAAAGATATGGAGAAATGTCTAGGCACATGGACACATGCTACTTCCAACACAAAAATTCCAAGAGGCATGGAAATAATAGAAGCATTGAAAAGATTCAGACATCGAATCCTCAAATCAGTAGGCCCCCCTTATTCATAATCGGATGTCTCTACTTCTAGCTCTTCTTTCTCTTCTTCTATTTTTAGTGTTGATCTCCTTGTAATTTAATTAAGGACTTTGTATTGTGCATTTCCTTAATTAATCTTTTAGTTAAAAGAAACGGTTACCAGATGTAACCACTTTGTAATCTATTTATTGAGCTCTCCTCACCATTCCAAGGGCTAGAACTCTGATCATTTTTGAAAGTGTAAAAAGGACTTAAATCTATCAATAGAGAAGATTTTCCCTTCTTGTTTCTATCTGCGTTTATTTATTCCCTCTTACTTGTCTAAAGTTGTTGAATCATTAATATATTTGCATTAAGAAGCTTTGTATTCTTGTGGATGTCATCTCTAGAAATTCGTGGTCTCGTGAGATAACATCCGGTGGTTTTTATATGAATGATTTTGTTCTATATATTGTCCTTTCTCAACATTTATAAGGAACTATTTTGCTATCTATACTTCCTGAAAGTGCTATTCTACCTTTTCCCTCTCTATTAGTTGTTTTGTTCTCTTGTATTGATAATATATCTTGGCATTAAAATACTTTCATGATATCAAAATTCCTCATCCATGTTGGAAGATGTACATTTGTAAATAGTTGTGTTGTTTTCTTTCGATAAGGGAACCTCTCCCATTAAAGAGGAGGGACTTTTTGTCCCCTGATTGTTTCTTTCATTAAAGTCATAATTTGACAACCAACAATCCACTCAAAAATTTTCTCACCAACAGTTTTTGGCGCCCACCGTGGGGCAAGTTTAATAACATCTACATCTAATATATGACCACAAGGTCTCGTATATTATTAAAAATTGAAATATTGGAAAAAAAAAAAAAAAGAGTTCACAAAATTCCATTACTAAGAGACACACCGCTGATTTATAAACGTGTTTTTTCACATTCCACATTGTCTTTTCATATTCCCATTGCAAGGTTTCTTAGTGTCGGGATTTGAAAAAGGATTTTCTGAAGCAAGACCTAAAATAAAAGAAGAAGAAATAATGGAAGAAGAAGAAGAAATACCTCAACCCATTGTTCCATGGGAAAGGAATACATGCCCGCTACTCTTGAACCCCCTCTTCACAATCTACAAACAATTTCTCGCAAGAACTCTCCAAAGTTCAAAGGTGACATAACACAACATACGGAAGAACACATCACTTCCTTCACAACATCATGTGGAATTCCTAGTTCCAACATGAAGACATAATGGTGAGATTGTTCGTGAGTCTATTTATACCCAAATTGATTCTCCTCAATGTCCGAGAAAAGATCACAAGTTTTGACAGAAGCTTTATAGCAGATAGATCATAATGAGTCATTTTGTAGTGTAGGATTTTTTGTCAAAGCACCTCAAGAGGATTTGATCTTTTTAGGTCAGTGCCTTTGAACAAGGTAAAAGAACCATTTTGTAGTTTTTGTTTATGGAGGAGATGGATATATCCTTTCATGAAGTTGTTATAAAGAGACCTTGAAGAAAATATTCAATACAACAAAATATAACTCTCACGAGTTGTCACTCTAGATAGTGGAGATATTTCTCTAAGCAAGGTTTAGGCTACTAAAGAAATTTAGAATCCGATTGTTTCTACATTTTTGGTAGTAAAAATTATGCATTTATATGCATGCATGGAAAAATAGGGGTCAGTATGGGCAGGATTGGTTTTTTCAAATGAAGTTTGGGAGGGAGGTGAGGCCAGAATGAACTTGTTTTGCTAGATATTTGAATTGTTTACAAAATGGAAAGGTTAGACAACATAATGCTTTCGAATAGATAAAATGTTCCTTTAACTAGAATATGTGCTTTGATGGAGGCCCAAATTAGCACTTTCTTAGACAATATATTTTAACACGAAGGCTAGAGTTGGAAGACCCAATAAAGCATCAAGATCTCGAGCTCCATGCCCGAGGTACACCTAGAGGCTTATAGATAAAAGATGAAAGAAAAGTGATTTTAAATCGCTTATTTTACTCCCGTGATGAAATATATTTTGAGAAATGAAATTTCAATGCCACTAAACTCTCACAAGGATTGAGACTATGTGATTAAGATATATTTTGATACAAGATTGTAACAAGAATAAGAAAAACTATTTCAGACATTTATAAATTAAACAAACACATTTTGCTCAAGAACAACATAGGATAACTCAATTTTCATTAAATTTATCAGGGGAAATTTTATAGAACAATCTCGAGCTTGTTAATGGATTTACACTCAAATGACCTTGACATAATCAAATTTTTTAAAAAACAGATGTCCAGGAGTCTTAGATGACTTCTCAAAAGATAGGCTTTGTCAAATTTTCCTCTTAGGAATTTTCTTCGACCTCTAACACATCAACCTATAACATTTTACATGATAAATTTTGCCATTTATAACATTTAAAATAGACCCCTTTTCCCCCAAAATCCAGACATTGAGTGCCACCAAGTGCCTGCCATGATCATGATCATGATTCCCAGAATCAGATCTACAAAAATTCGCCAGGTGCTCATGGGGCGAGATCTCTTCAAAAATCTCAGCTTTCAATTCCTTCATTTGGTAGAACACTCTTCCTTCTATTCACCAACCACCTTCTCCCCTAATCTGCCGAATCTATTTCCTTGCATGCTCGGGAGAAAAAATAGAAAATCGATCGAGTCCGATAGTTAGACCATTTTAATTGCAAAAGACGTCTCAAGATTTCCCCCACCAAACATATATATCAAAATTAACTCTTCTCTCTATTTGGAATGTAGGAAATATAGAGAAATCATGAAGACTCGTACTTCTAGGAGCATTTCAGTAAAAATGGGGGGAAAATCAGATTCAAACACACATCGCCATTGATTTTTACCTTGAATTTGGGTCGTCCATGTGGAAGATTCAATTTAAGATGGGCCCAGGGTTTTTCTTTTGACTTTTACAACCTTTGAAAAAATGTAAAATTTCCACATTTTGCTTTGCACCTCCGCCCTTGAGAAATGAGCCTGACACATGTCCTAAGGTGGGTTCCAAAGGAACCATGGCCAAATTCTACCATTTCACCTCTCTTTTGGAAGAGGGAAAATTTTCAAAGTTTTCCCCATAGCTCCAGCCCTTGAAAAATGGGCTTGACACGTGTCCCAATGTGGGTCCCATCGGAACTGTGCTTCCTTTTTCACTTTTAACTCTTTTCTCCTAAATTTTTTTTTCAAATTTTCCTCGAGGGTCCGCACTTTTGTCATTGATTGGAGAAAGATTTGACCCTTCCTTTATTGGGCTTGTGGGCCATTTTTGGTATTTTAACCCTTTTGAGAATAAGAGGCAAAATTCCAAGTTACCTCCGATGGTCCGCTTCCCCACCCCTTTTGACTTTTCAAACTTCCACGCATCACAATGGCGCACCTTGAGATGGTCCCCAAAATTTGAGACCTTGAAAGAGCACGGGCTCGCCACATGTCCTAGCCCAAAAAAATTTGTTTGAAGGCTTAAAGCTCAGTGGAAGGCGCCATGTGTCAGAGTCCAAGGCAATCTCTTTTGGTTGCTTGAAAAGTCCAAGAAAAATGCAAAGTGAGTGGAGGCCTCCAAGTGTCCTCCTGGTGCTTCTTTAAAATGAAACTCAAGGGCCAGTCCCAAAACATACACAGTTCCTCCACGTGTCCCTGCACCTCCCACATCCTTTGAAAAAGGACTAAGTATGGGAAGACCTAATGGAAGCCTTTGCATGTCTTCATGGCGTAATTTCAAAATGGTGCCCAAAGTGGAGACCTCTGAATGAATGTGGGCTTACCACGTGTCTATGTTTGCAAAACTATACCAGCTACATTAAAAAAATCTAAGTTTGGTAAAAGAAGTGGAAATCTCCATGTGTCCTCCCGATACAACTTCAAGGCCAACATCAAAAAGTGAAATTTTAAATGAGTGCTGCTCCTCAACGTAGATCGGTTTTAAAGTTGAGGTAATTTATAAAATTATGAAGTACCTCTCAAGCCACATCTAACTAAAAGAGGTGACATTCCCTGTCAATGTAAGGATGCAAATTTGACTGGGAGAAATGCCTGTTAAACCGTAAAATGTAGAGAAAAAATCATTTGAGCTCGAAGATGAAATTTTTTCCGAGGACATAAGATTTAGAAATGTTACACAGCTCAAATATGTTCCTCAGAGCTACATCCATTTATTATTCTTCTAGTATTTAGGGAAAAAATGGCAAGGGCAGTAAATCTTGACTGTGGAAAATGGAAAGAATGAACAGAGAATGGGAGACCCAAATTTCATACCTTTTCAGAGGGCCATAGAAACAATGAAACACAAATGGACCCATACATGATCTTTAACATAGGAAAAGTTAATTATGGAAACAAAAGAAATCAGATACTTCTCAGGCACAACATGGGGGAGAAAATATAGCAGAGGCTGTAAATCGATAGATTTCAAAGGCAAAATGGGGTGAGACTATTTTGAGCACCAACATCAGCTCCGACTCAAGGATGGGCACTCCCTATGAGTGCCACAATAAAAAGGTAGACCAAGTGGTAAAAAATATCCATTGGGCAAAGGATTCAACTTACAAAGCGTAGAGAAATGGAGCCATCTCCCAAGAACAAATAGAGAAACTAGAAAAATAGGTCACCAAGGACATGAACGAGTAAGAACATAAAAGAAAAGAAACAAACAACCAACTATACACTTTATAAATATTCCCACCTTGATTTAAATTAAAAAATCAAGGAAAATCTTCAAGTTCCTGCCATCCTGGATATGACCATGCCAAAAGTTCTGATATGTTTTCATCAACTGGAAATATACCTCTTTTTCTTCTTTGTTCATTTTGTAAACAATCCATGTTCTCTGAAGCTCTTCCATTATGTTTAGGCCAAATTCTTTAAAATTTTTCAAGGTTGAATCATAAACCAAATTCCTAAAAAAAATAGCATACTCAGGAGCTCTATTTTCAACACTTTCATACTCCCTGAAATCCACAAAACTCACAAAATTGTTAAGATCAACATCTGCTTGCAAAAATTCATAAGATGCATTGTTTGGGTCTTCAATCAAGTACAACATATTCTTCTCTCCATATAATTTCACCAAGTTACCTTTGATAGGGATAGTGGTATAAGACATGTCCATTTACACACTACCACCAACACCATTTTTCCCACTTTCTTGACAACAACATCCCCCACTTGGCAGTAGGGGAGTCAACAATCACTACCTCAAGTTTTAAGTCCCTTCCATGATAAGATGCAAGTTGAAAAACTAGATCTTTGACACATCCCACCACTGGAACCTCTCTAGAGTCCATGTAAGTGCACTTCCCATATGTTGTTGTTACTTTGATACCTAATTCATTCATGACCTCAAGAGGCATGACATTACATGAAGCTCCAGAATCAAACATACAGTTAT
The DNA here is from genome assembly GCA_018340775.1 of Taxus wallichiana var. yunnanensis. Lineage (NCBI taxonomy): Eukaryota > Viridiplantae > Streptophyta > Pinopsida > Cupressales > Taxaceae > Taxus > Taxus wallichiana. Next base: position 631,088,976 of record CM031239.1, read on the forward strand.
GTAACAACTTGTCTTTGATAACCAGGGTAGTGAAGAATGGATCCACATTTAGTTGGGATTTAACCAAAGAAGTTCCTAAATAAACCTCTAGTGGTTCCCCCAGCCCTTCCAACACTTGTGGCTTTTCTAACTCTGTAACAATAAGGGGAATCTCAACCTTGTTTACATCTCTGCCTTGTATGATCTCTTCCTCTTTGAATCCTAAATATTCAAAAGCCCTCTTCTTGTGCTCAAGGATCCTAAGCAACTCAACAATTGGGACAAGATTTTTATTTGACTCAAAACTTGGGCAATGTCATATGGAACAAATTTGGGTAAAGCAACACTAGGAGAAAGATGGCCAAATTAATCAGATGGGATGGGATTATTTTCAGTTTGGGCATGGGGAGGAACACAATTTTTTCTTTAGGAAACAAGCTCTCTTCAGATGCATTTTTCTTTGGGGTTTCTTTGGTAAGAAATGGAAATTTTGACTTGGCTTGTGGCCCCTTGGCAGCTTTACTTCTAGTATTGTGCTCCTTTTCTTGGGAAACTACTCTTGAATTTGGTTCAAAATACACAACAGAATATAGAAAAATACTTATTTATATTCATCTTCTCACAAGACAATAATAATTATCTATTCATTCATACGAATAGATTACAATTATATAGGAATATGCAACTCCTATAAACTAGGAAGTTGCTCTAACAATAATCCTATTTAGTTGTGATTGTTACTCATGTAACAATACACAACTCAAATCATACGAGTTGTTAAAACAACTCTAATAATATATTATTGTTTATATAACAATAATATAACTACTAACATTTATACTTATTGAATACACAAGTATAATGTAAACATTAATATCCTAACATTCCCCCCCTTAATGTTTACATGGTAACAAAAGAACTTTCACACTTCCTCTGCAGCTTTTTGCCTCTATGTGCTCATGATCTTGGCACACACTTGAACTAAAGGTAGAAGAAGGAACACATCAACTTCTTATCGACCATGCACTTTCGGGAACACATCTAAACGAGGATGGGAACACACTCAGGAATCATCTTCTTATCAACCAGTCACTCTAGGGAACACATCTGACCTAATAGTGTGGGAACTCAAGCAGGAACACATATGAACAACCTTCAATGGTTTTCAGGAGGCTAACCACAAACCTAGGTATGAACAGGAACACATCTGACTATTCTACCTCATCAAGACTCATGATGTTTCCTTTCACTGTGCTATTTGTTCTTTACTATGTTTTTACATTGGGGAAATAGGAATAATCACATACACAACTGAAAAATGGGAAATGGAACATTGGTTCATGTTGATCATGTTCCCCCCTCAATGTGAAATTTCCACTTATTAAAAGCGTAAAAACGAAGTGCACAAAACCACACTGAAAACCACACCAAACTAAAATGTTGAAATCAAACACACTGCATGCTATAAGAAGGCACACCACTCACACACGTGCCACCAAAGTAGTGAAGTGGCCCCATCGTTAGTGACTGACAAGAGGTCGTTGGTTGTCCTCTAGCCTCCGGTGCCTTCATCCTCCTAATCAAATGTTACTAACTTTTGATTTGGATATGAAGCTCAATTGTTTCCACATTGTTTATTATATCTTCCCTCCTGCAATGTGAAACACTTTATTTTTTCAGACGTCGGGTAACACCAAAAATGCGTCCGTGAGGCATTTTTTTTTTTTTTTTCAATATTTTGTCACTGACTCTTGACACCACCTAAAATCACCTATTTGACATGACTTTGACAAAACAACAAGAACTGCATAACATATGATGACTTTATGACACTTTGACACTATAGACTATGAGCATCAATTTGATGAAAAAAATTATAAAACTTTTGACGTTAATGTACTCCATAACCTATTGTTCACCTAGACACATTTTGAAAACAAAATAACAATTATTTATTTTACATTGATGACTCAATTTTAAAAAAAACCCACCTAATCACCTATACTCGATTTTATCCCCTTGACATATAGTAAACTGAACCACTAATAAAAAGTTTTACACCCCTTTATATTTATATAAATTTAAAAAAACCTTGCTCCACGTGGTATTACTTTGGCCTTTAACAAAAGAATACTTCCACTCGGGCTAAGTATACAGAATTTTAATAGCCTTTAAAATAGAAAACACACCTTTGTATTGTAAATGACGAGCCAACTCTCTATTATGTGACCTGCAACATTTTTGAAGACCATGGAAATTTGTTGAGTTGATAGTGGCAAATTTAGACGGCATGTCTAAGTAGGTACCATGAAAATGCATGCATAAGATAACTATTGACACTGTATTTGACACAAATGCTTCTTCTTGATTTGTGATAGCCGTGGACAACACAATTCTTCAATTCAAATAATTAGATTTGAATGCAAAATGGAGTTGGGCGAAGCATATGAATCTCGAGCTAGATCTTACTGAAGCTAATTGAATTTAAAATGCCACATGATGGCCGATGTGTCAAGGAGAGAAATGGAAGATGGGATGAATGCAGATGGCTGCATTTTGATGATATCCTTCACTTGTATTCCTTCTCCAAACAAGAGAAACCATGCATAACAGATTATCAGGAATAAAATTGTTGATGATAATCACTAATCCACCTCTTATAATCACCCAAGATCTCTCAATGATGCATGATTTTTTTGGAACTATCAGATCTCCCACTGTCATGATCTATGCAAAATGTGAAACTTCACCCATACGTATAAAATGAATTTGCACAAAGCAATATTTGATTTTATTGTTATTGAAAACCTCCTTCAAATTACTTGAATTGAATATAGAATATACGAGGAGAATTTGACAGAGGATGGTTGTGAATCTAATAAAAAAATTCACCCAAAAGATTAACCTTACATACATGAGCTTGGCATCTCTAGATCAAACTCTTTTCCAGACTTCTCTTTACTACTCTTATCATATGTTCTTGCAGCTATGTGGGCATTATTATATTGACCAAGATAGCACTATTTTTTCTCAATCCTTCCCAATAATAATAATCTAATAAACTTGATCTCAGAATAGAACAAATGAACTGCAGTTTCTTCTTAAGACTCTCATTGTTCATAGGGACATGACCATTGACGCTCTGATACCAAATCTTGAATTTGGTTCAGAATACACAACAAAATATAGAAAAATACTTAGTTCTATTCAGCTTCTCACAAGACAATAATAATTCTCTATTATATTCATATGAATAGATTACAATTATATAGGAATATGCAACTCCTATAAACTAGGAAGTTGCTCTAACAATAATCCTATTTAGTTGTGATTGTTACTCACGTAACAATACACAACTCAAATCATACGAGTTGTTAAAACAACTCTAATAATATATTATTGTTTATATAAAAATAATATAACTACAAACATTTATACTTATTGAATACACAAGTATAATGTAAACATTAATATCCTAACAACTACAACATACTTTTCAAACAATAATTCCCTCAAGTATTCAAAATCATTAGTGGGTAATTCAAAAGCTTTTACGGTGTCTACTTCTTAAGTATGAGAGGGATGAAGAAGAGGTACTCGATGGATGTAATCAAAAAAATATCAACAGTTCTAGCACTCATTACCTCGGTTGAAGTTTCTCCCCTTGGTGAACTTGTAGGGATATCCATCATGCTTTGGCATCATCATCAATTTCATCATTTGTTGCTTTTTCTTCTCGTTGATCTTCCTTACATGGACCATAGGGCATGAAACATTTGTAACACTAATTAATGACATCTATCTCCTCCATAACATCAACATTGATAGCTAAAGGATCAAGCACCATTTTGTTTTCCCTACCTTGGGGCTTCCTATTTCCAAATCCAACAGGTCCCTTTCCTCTATCATCAGATCTTTGGTGATTTGTGAACCTATCTTTGGCTTCTACTTGTGTTGACCTTGTGAACTCTACCCAATCCCCTTCTCTTCCCGGGCTAGTTTTTATGATATTTCCTTGGCATCCCTTGCCAAAGTTTTCACAACTTCCCCCAAATCAGCAACCTTTCTTGTATGAGGTTTTTCTTGGTTAACCAACTTCACACTCTCCCTTTCTAGAGGATTTCCAATTTCCTTGATGTTGTTCTCTATTTGCAGAGCCATGGTGAAGGCCTACCTCAAATTAGGGTTTTTGTCCCTCAAGTAGTAAGCAACTTTTTTATCAAACGCATTTGAATATTTGATCAAACATGATTCATCACATGGCCTTATCCTAATAGGAAATCTCCTCAAGGTATTATTAAACCTTTTTTGAAATCATATCTTGACTCATTAGTATTATTTTTAATGTAAGGTCAATTCTATCATCATACTCGCAATATAAATGCATTGCTCATCTCTATCCATGAATTAATTGAATTATCGGAAAAGTTGTATACCGAGTCCCTTGCATCCTCTTCCGGAGTATGGATAAATAATTTGATATATACATCTTCATGTTCAATCTCAAAGTCTTCCATCATCTTTATAAAAATCTTGGATGTTGATCACCGAGTTATAACGTTTTTCCTTAGAACTTTGGTACTCCATTTCTTACATCTTGAGGAACCGAATTTGGATAACCAACCATCCCTACAAAATTTATAGGTCCAAAGGTATTTATAACAAATGGAGGTGCAGGTGGGGTTAGGGCCATTGTGTTTTGAGGAGGTGACCCTATAGGGGTGAAAGCGATAATGGGTAGAGGATCTGGAAACACAGGGGTATAATTTTCAAAATGGATATCCCCTAAAGGCCTTGTTTCTTGTAAATCCCTATTAACTTCTAAAAATACATGGGCGAGAATGAGAAGAAAACTTTTTAAATCAAATGAAGGCCCCTCTCTAGTTGGAGATTTCAATTCCATAAAGAGGCTACCTAATTTAGAAGAAATTGAATACCAGTCTTCAATGATAGGCCAATAACTTTCATCAATGGAGATCCCTCTTCTTGTCTGTTGATCTCCCACAACTCTCCAGGATTTTCTTCCTTCTGATTTTGCTTTTCCTAGCTCTGGAAATAATGTCCTAGTAGGGTCCCTAACAAAGAAAGACCTTCTTCCTTCCATATTTGCAAAGGTTAGTAACAAATCTCACTTGATAGAGGTTAAGACATTGGTATTCATTAAGAATCAGATCAACAGGGAGTCGCCACCAAGGATTTCCACCTTAGTTGTGCAAATGCACTAAATATGATCTATCAAATGTTTGTCAACACTAGAAACTAGACAAGGAAAGATTTTGACTCTTCTTTACTCAGATTTATCAATGAAACTTAGTGCAATAACTATAGAAAATGGAAATATTACACATAACATTTGTAACTTTGAAACTTCTTATAGGCCTAAACACAGGATGATGCCTAAAAAGATGTATTAGCACTTTGAGCATACAAGAAGTGTTTACCAAGGTCTGAATATGAACTACAATCACTATTTCCTCAAAGAATGATGCCACTGAGTGTTGTTGATGGGATAAATAGATATGAACTAGTAATGAATTAGAAAATTAGTCTCAACAACTCAAATAAGTCCCCAGTGGAACCACTCAGGTGTTGGTACCCAAATTGATTCTCCCTCAATGTCTGAGCAGCATCACAAGTTTTGACAGGAAGCTTAGAGGCAGATAGATCATAATGAGTCATTTTGTAGCTAGGGATGGGATCTAACTGGCCTTTTTTCACTCAGATGTGGAGAAATGGGTAGCACCCTCAAGAGGATTTGATCTATCCTAACTATTTTTAGTTGTGGCTTTTGACCAGAGGTAAGAGAACCCTTTTGTAGCCTATTGTTTATGGAGGAGATGGAGATATCCTTCCTTATGAAGTTGTTAAAGAGACCTTGAAGAAAATATGATCAATGCAACAAAATATAACTCTCATGAGTTGTCACTCTAGATAGTGGAGATATTCTCTAAGCAAGGTTTAGGCTACTAAAGACATTTGGAATCCTGATTGTTTCTACATTTTTGGTAGTAAAAATTATGCATTTATATACATGCATGACAAACAGGGGTAGTATGGGTAGGATTGGTTGTTTTAAATGAATTTTTGGAGGGAGGTGAGGTAGAATGAACTTGTTTTGCCAGATCTTTGAAATTTTTTACAAAATGGAAAGCTTAGACAACATAATGCTTCAGAATAGCTAAAATGTTCCTTTAACTAGAATATGTGCTTCAATGGAGGCCTAGATTAGCAATTTTTCACACAATCTATGAGATTCTAACATAAAGGATTGAGTTGGAAGACCCAATAAAGCATCAAGATCTGAGCCCAGTCATGCCTGAGGTACACCTAGAGGCTTATAGACAATCTTTGTCAACAAATGAAAGAAAAGTGATTTTAAATCATTTATTTCACTCCCAGATGAAAGATCTTCTGAGAAATGAAATTGTAGATGCCACTAAACTATCACAAGGATTGAGACCTATGTGATTAAGATAGATTTTGATACAAGATTGCAACAAGAACAAGAAAAACTATTTGCAGACATTCAGAAATGAAACAAACACATTTTTCTCAAGATCAACACAGAATAACTCGAGTTTGATTAAATTTATCAGCAGGGGAAAGTTTCTAGAAAATCTTAGAGGTTGTTAATGGTTATACACTCGTAACCACCTTGACATGATCAAATTTAAAACAAAAGAGATATACAGGCTTCTTAGAAAGCTTCTCAAAAGATAGGCTTTGTCAAATTTTCCCCTTAGGAATTTTCTTCAAACTCTAACACTCCAACCTCTAACCTTTTACACATAAATTTTTGCCATTTATAACATTTACAACAAGCCCCTTTTCCACCCAAAAATCCATACATTGAGTGCCACATGATCACGATCACGATTCCCGAGAATCATGATCTGTGATGCTCATGGGGCGATCTCTTCATGATTCCAGAATCAGTAGAACACTCTTCTGTTCTAAAATTCTACCCCTAAGTGCTATCAAATCTGGTTCCTTGCATGCTCGTGAGAGAAGAAAAATATAAAATTAGATGAGTCCGATAGTGGACCATTTTAATGGTGAAAGACATCTATAGATTTCCCCCACCAAAATTTGATATCAAAATTAACTCTTATGTCTATTTGGTATGTAGGAAATACCAAGAAATCATGAAGACTCACACTTCTAGGAACATTTCAATAAAAATGGGGGGAAAATCGATTCAGACACATAACTATCGTTGATCTTTACTTTAAATATGGGTTGTTCACATGGAATATTCAATTTAAGATGGGCCTGGGGTTTTTATTTTGAATTTTACAACGTTTGAAAAATGTAAAATTTTCACATTTTGATCCACACCTCTGCCATTGAGAAATGAGATTGACACGTGTCCTAAGGTGGGTCCAAAAGGAACCATGGTGAAATTATACCATTTCACCTCTCTTTTGGAAAATGGAAAAAATTTCAAAGTTTTCCCACATCTTCACCCTTGAAAAATGGGCCTGACATGTGTCCCAATGTGGGTGGCATCGAAACCATTCTTCCTTTTTTACTTTTAACTCTTTTCTCCTAAAAGGAATTTTTTTCAAATTTTCCTTGAGGGTTAGCACTCTCGCCATTGGTCAAGCAAGCTTTGACCATTCCTTTATTGGGATTATGAGCCAATTTATGCATTTTAACTCTTTTGAGAATAAGAGGAAAAAATTCCATGTTGCCCCGATGGTCCACTTCCTCGCCCTTTGACTATTCAAACTACCACGCATCACAATGGTGCACCTTGAGATGGTCCCCAAAATTTGAGACCTTGAAAGAGAACATGCTCGCCACATGTCTTGGCCCAAAAATTTGTTTGAAGGCTTAAAGCTCAGCAGAAGGCACCATGTGTCGAGTCCGAGAAATCTCTTTGCTGCTTGAAAAGTCCAAGCAAAATGCAAAGTGAGCGGAGGCCTCCAAGTGTCCTCCTGGTCCTTCTTTAAAATGAAACTCAAGGGTTGGTCCCCAAACATGTGTGGTTCCTCCATGTGTCCCAGACCTCCCAAAACCTTTGAAAAATGACTAAGTATGGGAAGACATGGAGGAATCTTCCACGTTTCTTCATGGCACAATTTCAAAATGGTGCCTAAAGCGGAGACCTTGAATGAGTGTGGGCTCACCACGTGTCTTTGTTCTACCAAATGTGTATGCAGCTACATTAAAAAAATTTTAAGTCCTGGGAAAAGTAGTGGAAACCTCCATGTGTCCTCCTGAGGAAACTTCAAGGCTAAACCCAAAAGTGAACTTTCAAATGATCGCCGCTCCTCCACGTAGAACGATTTTCAAGTTGAGGCAATTTATAAAATTATGAAGTACCCCACTGAGCCGCGTCTAACCAAAAGAGGCCATGTTCCCTATCGATGCAAGGATGCAAATTTTACCAAGAGAAATGTCCATTAAACTATAAAATGTAGAAAAACAATCATTTGATCCCACGGATGAAGTATTTTTTCCAAGGACAGAGGATTTATAAATGTTACAAGGCTCAAATATGTTCCTCGAGCTACATCCATTTATTTTTCTTCCAATATTTAGGGGAAAATGGCAAGGGCAGCAAATCTTGATCTGTGGAAAATGGAAAGAATGGGAAATCTAGAGTTTTTGAATGAACAAAGAACATGAGACCTAAATTTCAAACCTTTTCGAGAGGGACAGATTAACAAGGAAACAAAAATGGACCCATACATGATCTTGACCTAGGAACAAATATAATTATGGCAAAAAGAAAGAAGAGACTTCTCGGTGCACAACATGGGGGAAGAAAATATAGAAGAGGCCATAAATTGATAGATTTAAAAGGTAAAATGGGGTGAGACTATTTTGAGCACCAACAGAGTCCCTCCAAGAAAAAGTAGCAGAATGGTTCTACCTCCTACCCACCCAATCCATCACTTGTTTGGATGACATCAAGGCTTCCTTCGAGGAAATATTTAAATCAATTGAAGAGTGTCAAGACCTCTTGGTGCAGTTGGCTCGAATGAGGAAAGGAGAAAGACAACCCATGAGAGACTTCATGGGTCATTTCAAATGGTTACTTTGTAGGATACCCGAAGAGGATTCGCCATCTCGAAACAATGTCAAAAGATTCTTCATCAATGGTCAATCATCAAAAGTATTTTTTCCTACAAAGATCCCAACCAAGGAACATTGTAGAAGTGCAAAGGATGGCCATTAAACTTGATGATGATCTTATCCTTTTTGGAAATATCAAGAATCCATCAAATGGAAAGGCCCAACATCTTAGAGATGAGAGAACCAATCCATCTCTATGTAAAATTTGGTGAATGAGATGGCCTCTTTGAAGAGGGAATTATTTAAACGAGTTTCCTTCCAAAGGAGAAATGGAAATCAGATTGCAGGAGCACCCCAAAGGTTCACCTTGGAGGCCCCACTCGTGAACATGAATTGAATATTTTAATAAGGTGAAGAAGAGTTTGAACAATAAAGTGAAGGTGGTGATTTCCTAGAAAATGACAAGTTTGAAAATGATACACAAATCAGATTTTGTGAGTATTCGGAGGTTATGAAGAAGATGAAAATATGTACCCGCTTCTCATGCGTGGTATTCACTCATTCTCATTTAAAGAAAGGAGCAGCCCCTCCACCATTGTAATTAAAAATAAGGTTGATGATCCTCCTATGATGACTCCATAAAATAAAATAATCAATCAAGGATCACCACTTCCTCCTTCCATAAAGTTTGGATTGTTGGAGCTTGATCCTATAGCAAGTAAGAAGGCTCTTACTATTTGAAGTAAGTCTTCCGATACCTCTCACAATTCTAAATCCAAATTTTCTCCTGCAAAATCTAATACCTTGAAAGCTCCTAGTGTGCCTTTCAAAATATCGTCCATTCCTCAAACATCAAATCCCACTCCTAAGCCTGTCTAGACTGTAAAATTAGTCATTTCACCCCCCTTGTCCACATTTTCTCCCTTTGACTTCATAGAATATGCAAACAAGGCCAAAGTGTAGATTACTAAAACTGAATATTTACTGAGACTCATCCTAAACAATTTGAGAGGTTTGTCTGATATATCAAGAGTGGTAGTATAACACCCAATGTTGTAACATCTAGTTCCAAAGGCATGCTACCAAAATCACCTACACCTTCCTCACAGAACATGATTTCTTTGAGTGCATCAAATATTGATAAAGTTAAACCTTTCTATGTCTCCCTTCTTGTTGGAGAATATGTACTAAACAATTGCATAATAGATTCTAGTGCGTCATACAACACGATTCCTGCCTTTAAAGGTTACAAAGGCTCTCAAACTCTCCATGATTCCACCTTGTAGCTCTTGTTACTCTTTGGAGTCAAAATAGGTCCCACTTATAGGAATGTCAAAGATGCATAAATGGCTCTCGCGATTTCCAAACAATAAAGTTTCAAAGAATGATTTTGGTAGTAGACATCCTAGCCTCATTCAAAATGTTGTTGAGTACAAATTTCTATCGAGACTTGGGAAGTAAAATTCAGATGAATTCATCTTTTGCAACCATACCAATGAAGGGACACATGGAGAAATTTCTCACCGTGAAGAAGATGAAGTAAAAGTATGAAATTCTAAAAGATCGGAGGCTAACATCTTGTATCAAGGTGGTTGGCAGATGAATCACTTTGTGACAACCAAGTAAGGAGAGGATATCCCCATCTTTATAGGTCTAGACATGCCCTCCTAGAGATATTTGTAATTTGAAGAAGCATTGAGGAGACTCGAGTTACAAGATGGAAGCCCGAATCACCGAATGATGTAGACCATGAGGAAGAGGATATGGTTCTCAATGAATTTGAAGAAGATAAATCAGCTTATATGATTTTCCAAGATGAGGAGTTATTTTCATTCCCATTCGAGGATGAATATGATCTCAATCAAGCCATCTATGGAGAGAAAAATAATATTTTGATGAGCATGTGAAAATCTTGTAAGAAATATCCATACAAGAATCGCTAAGAGCCTTGAAAGAAACAAAAGACCCCAAGATTAGTCTTGAATTTTTAATGCAAGCCATGAATCTAGAAGATAAGCGTGATGCTCGACTTGGGAACCTCAACTATTTTGAAGATAGACTACATTGAAATAAATCTAGATGAGAAATATGATGCCACTCCCGAGCTAATGATTGATGGATGTAATAACTAAATGGATATATTTTCTTTCCCATTTGAAGATGAAGACTCTTTCCATGACGAAGAAATTAAATCAAGGAGTTTCAAGACCTCTAAAGATGAAGCTCTTTTTGATAAAGGATTGATAGAGTGTAGATATTCCCAAGATGATGAGGTAATCCCTCAAGATAGTATCCTTGAGGTGTAAAATAAATATTATCCAAAGATGTACAAAGAGGAGCTAGAAGAAACAATGAAGCATAACTTTGTGCAAGAAATCTTGGATGCAGTAGAAGTTGTGGAAGACCCCGAGATGATTCTTGATCTCCTCACACATGTTATGGACATATAGGATAAATATTTTTTTCCTCTCGATTCTTCGTATGTACTCAAACACCTTATAGTGGAGTAATTATAAAGTATGAATCTAATGTATCTCATGGAAAATATTTCAATGAGCATAGATCTAGGAAAGAAATTAACTAAGGATATTCAAGTAATTTGAACGAAAATCAGATTTTGGGCGAAATGAGATGCTTGATGGAGAATCAACTATATGGATAAACATGGAAGGAAACTAGCACAATGAAACTGATTTCAAAGGGGATAAAGGTAGTGGAATTTCCAAGGAAGGGACTCGAGGATCAGGAAGCTCACATGGACTCACTCCTACCAAGTACACAGATAATTGTGAAAGCACCTGGCTTTCATAAGCAACTGAGGAGAGGAGGTTACTTTCTAGATCCAGTCAATGGATTTGCATATCAACATCACTTAGTGTTTCCCACTCAAGGGTAACTCTCAAAGAATGAAAATTGCTTCACAAAAGTGGGTTGTCGCTTTGCCTTTATACCATAGGTGATTACTAGGTGTGTTTCCTTTCCTGTTGTGTGTCTTTTTCATTTTGTGTGTGTGTGTGTGTTTTCTTCTTCTCTTTCTCTCTCTCTTGTAATTTTTACTTGACTCCATAGGTCCCAATGGATAAGTCATTGGTTAATGAACTATATGGTCTAAAATTAAGATTATGGATTCCCATGTCATGTCTTCACTATGCTAATTCCATGTCATGATCGGGAGGATATTTCACTATAAAAATATTCCCTAAACTTCCCTAAACCTAGACCATGCTGAAGGGAGTCTTGAGACCTTTCCGAGGGTATGCTAAACTTCAAAATCATAGTTTATATGCAAATTCTATCACCGGTCAAAGTTAAGGTCATAAACGGGTCAACCTCGTCAACAGTCAACAGGTGGACCAATGGAAAGGTGACGCTGGCGTGGTGCTTAGCGACATGGAAAAATTTATGGTCTTGTAATGTTTCAAAATTATTTCATGTTATAGAGCTCGCCGCAAAATTTTTGACGCATTTTGAACGGACCAAATCTAAGTTTGTATGCAAAAGTTATGCATTTCGGAAGTTGATTCTTGACCGTCGTAATTATTTTAAATCTTCAAATTTTCAAATTATTTATGCTAACTAGTGATGTTATGTAGGTGGAACATCTAGCCAATATTCCAACTACAAGATACCCTTAGTTAACATATTTTATTAATTCATAAATTAATCCTAAGATATCTGTTTAATTAATCCTAATTAAGCTTCTTAAAAATTTATCAATTTTTGACCAAATATCCTCTCCCCGAGTTTTGGTGCATTTTTCCAAGGCAAGCCATTTCCCAACCAAAAACATCTCCACGAGAGGAGGAAGGTGGTTAGCATTATGTGCACTTGGTATGAACATTACATGGAGGATTTAAAGGCTTTGATAAGGTCTAAAATTAGTAATATCTCATTATACATAGGATTATTCCTCCATTTTTATGCTAAAATCCACTCACATGGATAAGAGAGAATCATGGGATTTGGGAGGATTATTGGGAGATTTAAATGGGATTAAATTTAATAAATATACACTTAAGTGTGTATATATATACAGGTATTTTTAATGAAAAGAAGAAGAGGAAGAAGAATACACACAAGTGTATTATTATTTGACTGTCTTCAACATTTTGATTCAAGGCCATATTTGAGGGTCTTGGAGGCCAAATGGAGACTTGATGTCTTCTAGAATTTTGTTAGGAATTTAGAGAAGATTCTAGTGATGTAATTATTTTCCCATTTTGAGTTTGTTTGACCTTTTTTTGGAAGTAAAATGTGAGGGTTTTTATGGAGAACTCGAGGGAAGGAGCAGAGAGATAATGAACTGGTGCTACAAACTTGTGGAGATGCTTCTCTGAATGGTTTTAGAGGTTCTTAAAGTTTATTTTCTGTACTATTTATAGGTTCATCTATTCTATGTTGTATTTACATAATTTAATTATTATTTTAACATAGTTAGAGAGATATATTGATTAGTTTATCATGTATGTACATTTGTAATCTTCTATTGTATGAAGCTAAGCAACTATGGAAGTAAAATTATAGTTTACAGGAATGATCCAAGGCCTCTACAGATTTGAATTATTACTCTAATGGGTTTCTATGTAGTTTATAGTTGATTTACATACCCAGATCAAGGAGTTTTTAATACCCACAAGGTGGAGAAAGTTGCAGGTACTTGGAGTTTTTGGGAACAGAAACTTGATCTTGAGATCAATGAATTCCACACTCAGTGAAGTACTATTTAAGTTTATGTTGAATATCCATATTGATGTAAATTGTCAAAGAAAAATTTACATTGGTTTTTAATGGAAATGGTTTGTTATTCCAAACCTAGAGATGTAGTCCCAAATGGGATGAACTCTATTATCAACTTCTGTGTCTTTCATTTTCAGTTTTGTTCATTATTCACTTAAATACAATTGCAAATGGATTTGAGTGCATCAGTTAAAAAAATTGTGAAGATATTTAAAATGACACATGAAAGAGTTAAGAAAGAATGAATTCATAAGAGTTATCTGAGTGATAATTATTTTTTACATTCCTAAAACAGTAAAAGAATCCAATTTTCTATTCAATACTAAAGGAAAGTTGAGAATACACATCCAATTCTATGTTTGTAAAAGGAATTGAGAACATCAGTATCCATTGTGTAAAATTTTAACCCTTGATTACGGATCATGTCATGTCCCCAAGCTAGAGCCAGCAGTTGTCGTATAAATGTGTAATAGGGAAATTGACAATTTCTAAGCACAACAACGATACCCCAATGTTATTTTTTTCAAGTCCCATCATTCCAAGACACCTCGGTTCTATTGAGTCGGTCCAAATGACCTCCTAAATAATGTTATCTCATCACCCTAGGATATTTAGAGAAGTCTATTCATTCCCCCTAGGTGATTTTAGGGATTTATGAATCTTCTGGCAGTATTGGGAAGGGCTATCGCTAGCCTTCGTAGGACTGGATCAAACCCTCTGGAGTGGAAAATGGGAAAATTCAACAATGAGGTGAATTGAAGACATTATAACATCATAGAAATTATTTTTGAAGGTTTGGGGAAGATTTGAAGGACTTGGAGCATTCTAAATAAAAATAGGGCTTACAAGACTAGGTACATAGGCCTAAAATAGGCATCACGCTTCAAAAGATGATTCGAGGAGCTCAGATGGAGTTAGAAGTAAAAATAAACATAACAAGAAAGAAAGTTCAAGAAATACATTATGGTGAAATAATATTTTTCACAACACCTTGGTGCATAGGATTTTAGGCAATTTTTATAGGCATAAATGGAGTCTCAAAGTTCAAATCATATTTTCGGGGATCATATGGATGAATCAAGACATGAGAACCTCACCATTGGAATCAAAATACCATTTCAGTTAGGATCATATAGCATTTTACCAAGAAATTCCACCTTGCACTCACGTTATCTTCTTTTTAAGTTGCCCTCTCAAAGGTAGTTCAAGACTTAGTCGTTTTTAGGGAGGACAGTGTCGACACCAAGAGATTGGCAGGATTTCATGTCCCCGATGTCCCTAATGTAGGTAAAAGAACAATTGGAAAATATTCCCAGCTCCTATGTGACCTCTTAGACCCTCATGTGACCTCCAGACTTGACAGTTCCGCCCCAGTGCATTTTTGGACCATTCACTCCCTGTCATCGGATCAAGCACCATGTGTCATCCCTCGGGATGACCATGGCAACTGATGTCCCTTATGTCCATGAGGTGAGGGATATCAGACCTTGAAAATTTTTCGCAACCCCCTATGGGGAGCCTTTTGGACATCTATGTGATCGACTTTCAGCCCCCAGGTGCATTTTTGGAGCATTCATTCCCTATCATCCGGATCAAGTGCCATGTGTCATCCCTAGGACCATCGTGGAAACGATGTCCATTATTTCCTTAAGGTGAGGGAAATTTTACATGGAAAACATCTCCTATAACCCTTTGGGAGCCTTTTATACATCCATGTGACCGAATTTCAGCCCCCAGGTGCATTTTTGGAGCATTCATTCCCTACCGTCGGATTAAGGACACATGGCATCACCTTAACCACCATGGAAATTGATGTCGCTCACATCCCTAAGGTCTAGGAAATCAGAGACCAAAAATTCTCCTATCCCCTCCATGTGCATTTATTTGAAAATTAAATCTGGTACTTAGTTGTTTCTTCCCCCTCTTCTCTCCTTCACACTTTACCATTTATGGCTCGTGAATGATTGTCTAGACACCCATTCCACCATTGTTGGTTTGAACCAGCTCTGCCATGGCCACATAAACTCTCCACCCCATGAATGCACAATAATATGCAAACCTCGAGAAAAATGGAGTGAAATGACGAAGAATGAAGAGAAAATGGATATTTTTTCCCAGATTACTACGAAGGCACCCGATCAAAAATTCATCATATATTACAAAATACAAGTTGGATCGAGATGTATTTTACAGAATTTCACATTTTTCAATAAAATCAAGATGCAACACACAAGAGGTCAAATGGTGCCCATAATCATTTTCTTTAACAAAAATCCAACTTTGTGCACTGGCTCACATTCGTCAAATTTCCCATCATTCCGGCAATAGGAGTGAGCTAAAAACTTGCACACTATCTCCAAATGAAAAACCTATCACGATGGAGTTGTTTTCATCTCAAATGGAAAAAAAAACCAAATCTATAAATTTCAAGCTCCATTAATGGCCGTCATGGTAGCTTTATGCCTAAAGCCATTTAGGTCAAAATTTCAAAATTTATTTCCAATCATTCTAGACCGGAAAAACTATATGAAATTCAGAGGGTGTGATCATAACAACAAGATGCGTAGAAAAAAATTATGTTGCATCTATAATTGAGGACTAGAAACACCCTTTCTAAAAATAGTAAGTTTTCCTATATAGACTTGTTATGTTTGGAAAGTCATCATCAAAAGTATTTGAGACAAAGGAAATGGGCATTGAAGATCATGATGAAGTCGAATGAGTGTTCATAGTAGAAAATAGTGAAAATGACCACTTACTAAAAATAGTAAGTCCTTTATATGGGTGATTACTAAAAATAGTAAGTCACCCAAAGAAGCAGATGAGGTAAGGGTAGTGTGCACAAGATCGAATAAGGGAGTTCATTACATCATGATGGTCAAGAAGAAGCAAGAATCATCCCTTACGTAAAATAGTAAGTATCTCATCGGGAATTTACAAAAAATAGTAAGTCACACTCAAAGGGTAGTTTTGACATAATGGGACATTCAGAACTTCGTTGCATCAAAGCTTTCCATCAGCGAGGATCATCGTACTTCATCTAGGATGACATCTCCTCTTCTTCTTCCTCTTCTTCTCTCTCTCTCTTATCTTCTCATACACCACTCTCTCTCTTTAATGTTATATTTTTACATTGAGGGTTGCACTTTTCAATATGAATTAAATGACTTTAGAAATATAATTTAACTTTAAGTCACCTTGCTATTATAAAAGGGACTTAAATATTTAAAGTGGAATATGAACAGTCTTAAGTTATATTAATGTATTTGAAAAGCCATTGGAGGTAGATGATATGTCACCTCTCACTCTATAAATTTTAATGCCACTCCCATTTTAAAGGGTTGGAAATTGATCTTGTTAACTCAAGAGTGCATTTTACCTACAGAAAGTAAAGGAGATAGTCATTTTTCTTCTACTTTCCTCCATTCTCAAATTTCTTTCATTTCCACATTATTTACAACTTTTGTCTAAGCATCAATAGTAATACAAGAAGAAGGAGTTTGTAGCTTCTTTGATGAGGATATTTTAGAAACTTTGAGTTCACAATATTATCTCATCTTGTTGCCATTTGCAGGGTAGTTTCTTCTCATAAATATATGTATTAAAGTTTCTAACTAATGTGTGTAAGAATCTGATTTCCTACCTACAACATTAGTTTTCCTATCTCATTTCTCACTCCCTTTCCCACTTTAGACAAAGTATTCCCTAGCAAGAGATTGCTAGCTTTACCACAGGGTCAGTGGAGTGCCCCTATTAGATCCCTGGTGAAAGGCCACCAAAGAAATCCACATTTTCACATGCATGTATATACAGTGAATTGCATTTAGTTAAGTAGAGGGACATAGATTCCATGAGCATTGGAAAGAAATCCACAAGATTTTACACCCAACAAATTTTATCACCAATAACTCCCTAATTAACTTTTTGGATTATCCTTTAGTCCCACATGCACCAAAATTCCTCCACTTTCCCAAATGGAAAACTATAAATAGCTCACTACCCCACCCCCTCTCATTTACAAGAACACTTCTTCCCTCTAACATAGACTATAGTATTATTGCTAGGATTAGGATTTTTATTTCATCTTATTGAGATATTTTCTTTATCCTTTGCAAACAGATCACACACTATGGAGTAAATGGGAAGAACCATTGGGCTTAAAGCCATTGATAGTGAGATCCTATTCTATTAAGAAAAAGCTGATTGCTTAGATCCTTTTAAGGTTCACTTACTTAAGCTTTCAAGAATGACGGTAATTATATTTGTTAAAGTTTAATTTTTTTCTTTAAACTAATGCATGCAAAGTAGGAACCCTTATTTATTTATTAACTAATGGTCCATTGATTGATCTTGCACAAAGATTTGGAGATTTTGAGTGTTCTTACCCCATTCCATAGATTTTCCAACATTTTGTTGAACACATTTGGCATGCTTGGTGGGACCCTTATTCCATCCTCCATTAATGGAGTCATTTTGAAGATTTAATTTTAGTTTCTAACATTTTTAGTTTTAGTCTTTTAGATTAGTTTTCAAGCTTTCTAGATTAGTTTTTCAAATTATTTTAGATTAGTTTCAAGTTTTTGATTTCACTAACCTTTTTGTACTAATGAATAAATATCAAGTTTCTTAGCTAGTTTGTCTAGGATTGTCTTGTTTTTGTGCTCTTTGTAGGATCAAAGGAGGTGAAGTACTACCAAAATTGAACCAAATTGATAAAATTTTGATATTTTTGAGATTGATTTTGAAATATCCCGTGTTTTTTAGCCACCTATAGGAAAGGGAGCGCACATACCATTATGTGTGTGTAGGCATAACTATCACCATTTTTTTACACAGAGGTGTGCACACAATTAAAAGGGGTGCACATGCTCAAAAGGATACGCACATGCTTAAATGGGCATGCATACACCTTGAAGGGCATGTACAGTAGAAGCGTGTTCATAGCCTATATTTCCTGGAGGCCATAACATTTGCTCCCATACTCAAAACGAATCCATTTTTGTTACATGCGTTGGAAAGGTATTGAAGTGAGATACACAATGAAAACATAAAATTAGGATTTTTATTTATAAAAATTTATAGGTTATATTAATAGATAATTATTCATTTTCTAATAAGTGATTGCGAGGCTTCTTTAGGGTTATTTAACTAATGCGAGTCTAAGTGTTTTCTTTTCAGTTAGAAAGGGATTTTTGTGAAGTGTTTATTCTCTTTCCTAACACCTTATAAGTGATCTTGGGAACTAAAAACTTCTAGGAAACCCTTTTTCCACTTTCAAACACACTTATTTTACGTTTCCTAATTGGGTTAACCTTTCAAAGTTGGTTAAAAAAATTCTACCTTTTTCAAACCACACTTAAATTATTTTCCATAAAACGATATTGTTTTGGTGGATTTTCCACATTGTGTATGCTCTTCCGTCACACCTTTAGGTGACCTTAGGAATCAATAGAAACATGCAAACTCCCTTGATATCATTATTTGTGGTGGAAAATTACTAACTCTTTGCATATAGGACCTAATGATTTTTCAAAGAAGCGGAGGCTTCAAACAAAAGACCACTAAACATATGTTTTAATACAAGTTTCCAAAAGGTGTGCATCTTAAAACCACATTAACTTTAGAAAGATAGAAACAAAACACACCATTTCACTTCAAACCTGTATTGTAGGTTTCGGAAAAGGGTATGTTTGTATCCACTCAACTAGAACATAAATCCTTTGGCATAACACCTTAAGCTACAAAAATGAGAGTGGTTCTAAGAACCCTAAAGTAATCCACCACTAAGTAACCTCGTGGATTAAATAGGAAGTTCTTCACTTACCCACTTGACTAGTACACCTTGTGAGTTAGAGTCAAATATTTTCCTTATTGTGTTTCTATTGATGGTATAAGCTGAATGCACTAATTTCTCATCTTATCAAAAGTGCAGTAAAGCCAAGATACTCCCAAATCAGTCATTGCGACTATGTGGGAAAATCATGCTCACATTAAACAATCTTTTGACACCTAGTTGAGATAACCTATTAAGGAGGACATTCTATCTTGGAGCCCACTTTACTAGTCCATTGTCGCGTCAGGCCATCATGAAGTGATGAATCGCTTAGATTTTGAACCTGTTTCTCAAAATAAGGAAAATAACCCACGTAAGTTTTAACTAAGTGTATTTCATTAAAGATTTAAACTACGCCCCACTTAGACCAATTTTATTCTCATCTTGAACAAGGTGAAATTCTTCTGAGTGGATCTTAGTTTATTTTCATCCTTTTATCTATACCCTTGTGTTCTCACCACCCATTTTTGGGGTGAGAAAGAAGCATACATTGCATGTTTTATCAAAGATAGTACTCACCATGTTTTTTTCCATTTACTCTCATCCATGTTTACATCTAGGTTGTTAAACATCTAAAGTATGTAGGTACATCTTCGTATCTTTGATAAGTCCTTGCTCTTGATTTCAAGATCGTCTTCACTCTTTGTGATTTCGGTTGATTTTTTTAATCTCTCCTTAGCTTTATAGTTTTTTTATTTCATTCTAATCACACAATTTTGGTACTTACATTGGGTTTTTTAGTTTCTTGAAAACTTGGTATAAATCCCTTTATTGCGTGGTTATGTTACTCGAACAACTAGAAACCTTTTTATACTCTTACTTCATTTCAATTCGAGCGTCATCTATCTAATCATTTTTGAGGGTGTTGATATTTCCTTATATATACCAAAATAATGTCATATTAATACTAATACCTCACTTTCTTGGTTAATGTATCGGGATAGTGTTATCATGCTATACATACTTGTAACTTCTATTTTTAGAAAACTTAGCTTTCATCGGTATTTAAACTAGTTTTAGTATACCTCATCAAGAGTTTGCATCAATCACGCTTTAATATTTAGGCCTTAATGGAATTGTAACTCAACCTATGTATTGATACGATATTGGCCCTATCTACTTTGGGCCTTTCACGAAATCCTAGTTAGGGTATAAACTAGGCAAAATAAAAATTGAGTGATCATTACATTTTAGTGTTCATATAAGTGTTCTTTGAAGCATAAAAATAATTACATACCATTATTTCTATAATGCACTAGGTTATTGTTATCCAAATGTGCCCCCTGCTCATTTTGTGGCTAACTCCCTTTCATTATTTCCTTCTATTGTGCCTCAGTCATAAATTTTTACTTTTTAGGCACTTAAAACCTTCTGGAAATGACACCATTGGATAGAGCTCTTTCTCAACTTTCCAGAAAGGTAAAGTTTTCCTCCTAACTCCATGTATTTTTCAAGTTATGGCTCAGTGGAGTTTTTGTGGGAAATTTTCCCCTAGAAGGCCCGTAGCCAATTAGAACTCACCACGTGTCCAGGCCAAAAATATCAAAGCGATCCGATTTGGCCTGTTTTGCCCTAAAACTTCAAATCGCCATATCTTTTGATCCAGAGCTCAGTTTTTCACGTTCTTTATATCAATGGAAAGCTGGTGAAATTATCTACAAGATTCCATGGTCAATTTTGAATTTTGGTTCAGTTTGGAGGGAAAATCAAAAAATACTTCTGGTACGCGCCCATGGACAAAACTAACGTTTCAACAACCAATTTTAATGCAAAATGGGTCACATTCTTCTCCAGCATGGTCAAAAATGTCAGGGCATGGGTTTGTAAGGACCTCCATGTTGTTTTTAATGCATTTTGGTCAATGGGGAATGGCTCCCACATTTTTTCACATTTTCTCTCTCCTGGGCTCGACCCATGCACTGTAAAAGCTAGATTTGGCTCATTTTTCAAAGGTTGAACACCTTTTGCACAAAAAGCTTCTGTTTTCACCTTCAACAAGTGATTTTGGAAGTATCAGACCTTCCAAGGATTGTAACAGGTTTTTCTGCCTCTTTGGTGTTGGAATACAAGGATTTTGATGTTGAAAATCACAATGCAGGCTCTGTGAATGCTTTCAGTCCTTTGTATGTGTTGTTTGCTTCATTTCAAACCCTTGATTACAGCTTATCAACCTGTGCATGATGTTTTATGTTGCAATTTCTGATTTTTGTCAATTTTCATGAACAAGAAGTGCTCACCACTCCTTTGGTGTATCACCCTTATCAGTTTAGTTTCAATTTTTACATTTCTTATCCCTGTCTCCTTGCAAATTAGGATAAAATTAGGATCTGAACCTCTGCAGTTGTGCAAATATAGATCTAATCAGAGGATTTTGAGGAACCAACCTCTAATATGGAGATTCCTCTCTCATTTTACAAGTCTCACACTTGGAGAGAGGTTTCAATGTTGTGCAATCACACCTGGACGCCTAAAACATCAACTTAGAAACCTGATTTGCATCTAGGGGTGCTGCTAATTTGCAACAATAGTTTTGGCATGCCCGGTGGGACCTTAGAGGTCTTCCACTTCATCTTTTGTAGGTTGGTGTGTTCCTGTGAAGATTTCAGCCTTTAGAGGCACTTGCAAACACATCTGGCGACTCCATCTGATCAGTAACCCATTTCTGAAGTTGCAGACCTATTTTTCATCCATTTCCATCCATTATTCTTTCCATCTCTTTCATTCTTTTCCATTCCATGAAGTTGTGCAATCATGACTTCATTTCCATCATGGAACTCACATTTACAACAACAAAGTAATGTTTCCCACCTCCAACATGTTTTTTAAATCCTCCAAATCAGCATTTTGAACAAATTCAAAATCAGCATACATACCCATATGAGCAGCAATGCCAAAATCAGTTTGGCTATGGAGCTTTCCAAGAGCAAGGGTGTGCATATAATGAAGACAATCAGATGCAAGATGCTGGTCTGTTGGAGAAAATCCAAAAGATGGAGGTAAACATGGTGCAATCTAGGGCTCAAGCACAAATGAAAGCATTTGGAATTGGTTATGGAGCACCCTGTCCATGGGTGGGACCTTTCCCAAGGCATTACAGCCCTCAAGAGAAGCTTGACTTCATGATTGCAATGCTGCCATTGCTTGCAAAGTGGATTGAAGGAATAGAGGTGTATGAGAGGAGTATTCAGCAACCTTGTCAACGGGTAAGCACACCATCTCATGCCTTTTATTTTCCTCTTTCCCAATCTATTTTATCTTAGCAGTGTCAAGTTTTAAACTCTCCATCTGTTTCCCAAGTGTTGAATCCATTTCTCCACCCCCTAGTCTTCCACCTCATCTCAATTCTTCTATCCTTTTCCCTTCCAAACAGTCATCCCCTCCACAAGAGCTAAATGAAACACCCTCTCCTCCAAAGAAACAAGAGGTTTTACCTCCTCCACCACCACAAAAAATTGCAAAAATCAGTCATGAAGGACAGCAAAAAGAGAAGCCAAACAAGGATGAAGAAATTCAAATTTTGAAGAGTTGGGCTCTTAAATTTGGGATGAAGAAGATCCCTTTGCTGATGAAACCTTCAGAAGAGGTTGGAGTTAAAGAACAAATGGTGGTCAGGACTGATTTTGTTGCAGCAGAAGAAGAGCAAAAAGGAGTTGCAGATCAGCAATCAATTTGTTCAGAATATAGTGTCCATGTTGGCACCCTATTTGAAGGAAATGCTGATCCAATTAAAATTGCAAAAATCAGTCATGAGGGACAGCAAGAGGAAGGAGAAGCTGCTCCAAATCCAAAAGAAGAGGAGCACATTCCAGCTGTGGGGGAGAAAAGTGCAGATCCAAAGGCTTTGAGCACAAAGCAGGTTATAGAAGAACCTTCAGTTCTTCTCTCTACTTCATCTCTCTCAAGTTCTAGTACTGAAGAAGAGTTTGATCCCTCAAACTCAATGTTGGAGGATGAAAGAAACCATGGTGATCAAGTTGTAGATCAAGAGAACACCATGGGAGAGGTTGAACATTTGCAGCAGGACAGCAATGAGGCAGTTTACCTGTCTGATTTGGAGGATTGTTTTGATGAAGAAGAACCGGTTGAGTTTCCACCATTCTCTCTTTCATCATCCATCTTCCAAACACAAGAGCCTATGCTGTCATGGAGGAGAGTATTCATTTGCAGTAGCCTGCATCTTATAGAAGCTCTTTGGAACCAAGATTGGAAGATTTTAATCTTTCATGTCCTTCATTGGAGGAAGAGAAAGGGCAGAAGGGTTCTACCATTGCTTCCACACCATCCATTCAAGGTCTACAAGAGAACTCCATTCTTGGAATTGAAAATCAGAATTATGGGCATACTCAATGGATCAGACCTTGCCCAATCAGGTATTTGGCTTCATTGGAGCCAAAGGAGAAGCCACAACTAGTCATGCTTGCTTCTAAGCATGAGGATGAGTTGCAAAGTTCAAGGATCAGCTATCATGCCTCTCCAATATAAATGTAGAGCAACTAAAAGAGGTATTGGATTTGTTTTTAGTTAACACCTTGCTAATTTGGGTAGAAGACCAGCTTCTTGTTGATTTTCCACTCATCAATCAGCTATACTCAGCTCCAAATCGTTTGCATGGCTTCCAATTTTGAAGAAAGAAGCTATTTTGCACAACAAACGATTGCTAGAGGGTTCATTTAGCTCACATTTGCTTTTAGAGTAGAGAGGTAGAAGAAGAAGTGCTTGTGCACACTCTACATGTTCCATTTGGAGCATGTATGATTTTCAGTTTGTACATAGTTTTGGTGCTGTTGGTTTCACTCTTACATAGTTCATTTTGATGGCATTTTGGTGGGAACAACTCCATGTCCAGTGGGATTCAAGCGGTTCAGAGGGAAGTTTTCAAAGTTCAGATCAGTTTTCAGGCTACTACTCATGACTCCATGCCCAATGGATTGCTTCAGGCTACTGATCATTCATCCAGCAGGTAGATGACCCCTCTGAGTCACCAAAATTGTTATCCAAATGTGCCCCCTACTCATTTTGTGGCTAACTCCCTTTCATTCTTTCCTTCTATTGTGCCTCAGTCATAAATTTTTACTTTTTAGGCACTCAAAACCTTCTGGAAATGACACCATTGGATAGAGCTCTTTCTCAACTTTCCAGAAAGGTAAAGTTTTCCTCCTAACTCCATGTATTTTTCAAGTTATGGCTTGGTGGAGTTTTTGTGGGAAATTTTTCCTAAAGGCCCGCACCCAATCAGAACTTGCCACGTGTCAGGCCAAAAATATCAAAGCGATCCGATTTGGCCCTGTTTTGCCCTAAAACTTCAAATCGCCATATCTTTCGATACATGAGCTCGAGTTTTCACATTCTTTATATCAATGGAAAGCTGGTGAAATTCTCTACAAGATTCCATGGTAAATTTTGAATTTTGGTTTAGTTTGAGGATAAAGTCAAAAAACGCGGTATGCACCCATGGATGAACCCGACATTTCAACAACCAATTTTAATGCAAAATGGGTCGCATTCTTCTCCAGCATGGTCAAAAATGTCAGGGCATGGGTTTGTAAGGACCTCCATGTTGTTTTTAATGCATTTTGGTCAATGGGGAATGGCTCCCATGTTTTTTCACATTTTCTCTCTCCTGGGCTCGACCCATGCACTGTAAAAGCCAGATTTGGCTCATTTTTCAAAGGTTGAACACCTTTTTGCACATAAAGCTTCTGTTTTCACCTTCAACAAGTGATTTTGGAAGTATCAGACCTTCCAGGGATTGTAACAAGTTTTTCTGCCTCTTTGGTGTTGGAATACAAGGATTTTGATGTTGAAAATCACAATGCAGGCTCTGTGAATGCTTTCAGTCCTTTGTATGTGTTGTTTGCTTCATTTCAAACCCTTGATTATAGCTTATCAACCTGTGCATGATGTTTTATGTTGCAATTTCTGATTTGTGTCAATTTTCATGAACAAGAAGTGCTCACCACTCCTTTGGTGTATCACCCTTATCAGTTTAGTTTCAATTTTTGCATTTCTTATCCCTGTCTCCTTGCAAATTAGGATAAAATTAGGATCTGAACCTCTGCAGTTGTGCAAATATAGATCTAATCAGAGGAGTTTGAGGAACCAGCCTCTAATCTGGAGATTCCTCTCTCATTTTACAAGTCCCACACTTGGAGAGAGGTTTCAATGTTGTGCAATCACACTGGATGCCTGAAACATCAACTTAGAAACTGATTTGCATCCGAGAGCTTGCTGTTGATTTTGCAACAACAATTATTTCAACATCATGGGAAGTGACTCATGCAAACATACACCTTGATTTCACATAAAATTCAAGTAAATTTAGATAGAACTTAGTACCACTTTGGCTAATGATGCATAGAATCATGAAGATAACGTCCAAACCAATTGTGGGACTTAGGAGATAATCCTTTTGAATCATTCCCATTTAGTGGAAATAACTTAGCACCTCTATTCTCATAAGTCAAGGACATAGAGCCATTGATAGATCATAACG
The DNA here is from genome assembly GCA_018340775.1 of Taxus wallichiana var. yunnanensis. NCBI lineage: Eukaryota > Viridiplantae > Streptophyta > Pinopsida > Cupressales > Taxaceae > Taxus > Taxus wallichiana. The sequence goes on from CM031239.1 coordinate 631,115,042, forward strand.
GAGAGGAGTCTGACTCTTCTAAAGAACAACACCAATTAGACTTAGGCCGGTTTGATGAACTCCTTTTTACAACAGGGATCAAGTACTCACAAGAGTCTTAGAACTAGGGGCTAAGCTTCCACAAGTGTGTGAAGAGGAAACTAAATTCATTAACCATAAAAAAATAAAAACAAAGGTCCCTTTTAGACATGGATAACCCTTTTGATGTAGGGTACACTTCTACTTCTAGTCACCATAATAATATCGTTGAAGGAGACCCATCCAAGCCACTTGGTGATTCACAAAAACCTTATTACAAAGCTTCACGAAAGGTGAATATTGAGTGCAAATCCTCGCCACCTCCCAAGTTTGACCGGGGAAGAGGATTCTTTAATCGAGTAAGAGATCCTTCAAAAACAAATCTTGAAAATGACCCAAAAATTAGCAAACTTAGGCCTTTCAAGTAGGAATGTATAAAAAGACAAAATCAAAAGAAATCTAACAAATTCCACTTTGATCCATATAGTGATGCACCCTTTAAAGTAGCTAAGGTGCAAAGACCAATCTTGCATACCAAATAACAAATCATTGAACGAGAATTAAAATCGATAAAATATACACTTACTACGTTACATGAGGGAAACATAGGACATAATAGGAAGTATTCGTATAAAGAACTATGCCCTTACCCCTTCAATAAGGACATGCTACGACAACCCTTCCCAAATTTTTTTACTATTCCTAAATTAAATAAGTATAAATGCAAGAGTGATCCTCGTGATCATACAAAGACTTTTATATGGCTTGGCAAGAGGTTGCATATAACAATAACTTCTTAATACGACTCTTGCCTCATAGTCTCAGGAGTACTAGAATTGTAATGGTTCATGGCATACCCAAGGGCTCCATTACAACATGGCCAACATTAGCAGAAACATTTGTAAGACATTATTCCTATAACATGGAAAATGATATCACAATTAACAATTTTTTCAATACAAAACAAAAGCCTAAGGAAATGTTTCCAAAATTTCTACAATGATGGAGAGGGTTAGCAAGTTATTTCCCTTGTTCCTTTCCTAAAAAATAATTGGTAAGCATATTTTTGCCTAACTTGAATCTAGAGATAGCCTTCCATTTACAAATGCATTGTGGTGCAAACTTTAAAGAAGTTATAGAGAAACATGAAGCCAAATTTTTAGATAAACAAAAGTTTTTCAATAAAAATAATCATGTCGTTGGGGATGACATTACATACTTCAAAAGAGTCCATGTTGTGTAGATGGGTCCACTTTTAAATCTTTCACAATGACCTCATCCCAAGACACCTACCAAGCGTGAGTTCACACCATTAACAAAGTCCTTATCTACCATCTTGAAACAGCTAGATAATGTAAACATGGTGGAATACCCAACCATGATGATACCATACCAGAAAATGATCCAAATCATGTTTGGTTCAAGGAACAAGAGTAATATGAATTCTACCGCATTAAAGGGCATAAGACAAATAGGTGTTTAATACTTTGTCATTACAAACAAAACCTCATTGAAGAAGTAAAGATCGTTGTAGATTCTCCCCGACTTAGGCCAAGGTCCAAATGAGAAAATGGGTATATTTAAAGACCCCTTTACTAACCATGCGAGATAAAAAAAAGGAATCTAGATCACGAGAAAAACCTCCAATTATTATAGGAATGCTACTTATATCTATCCCACTCATGATAATCCCTTCAATTCTCTCATAGGATGTATTCGTTCATCTGATGAACATGTCAATACTATCTAGATCTTAGAAAAGAGTTGTGTAGTAGGGATGAGACGTCTTGTTTAATCATACCAAATCTCTTAGCTATTTCTCAAGAAGGTTAGTACAAATTTATGGACTAGTTGGAGAAAACACTGGTAGGATCTCCATTCTAGATCTCCTCAAAATCTCTACTACCCATAAGAAAATATTGTATAAAAACTTAGAGTTCAAGAGTCTCAATTGATGTAGATTTTGTGCACCTCTAAGCCATGATTGCACATCCGGATATTAATAATCACATCACATTTTACCGATTTTGCAATCCGTGTAACGATTCAAAGCATAACTTACATTTATACCGAGAAGTGGTGGTTACCTATCACAAAACTAAGAGAGTACTTGTGGACGATGGATCCATTATAAACATTTATACTTTGAAGTTGGTTAAACAGCTAGGCCACTCGAAATGGATCTAGGTACCAAAACTATCAAGATCACGGCCTATGATAATAAGGAATGAGAGTCACTAGGAACTTTCATGCCATGTAGGCCATTCCTTCGAATTTCCATGAATGTATCAAAATGTGCTACAAAGGAAAAATAATCATCATTCAAGGTGATCCAGAGAGCCATTTACACATTATAGAGCCTTGCACAATTTTTCTCGTGTAGCTTATGAGTACCCTTCTACAGACATTCTTATTCCTTTGAAAATGGAGGCTATCAAGGAATGTGTGGATCTAGATTCACTCACTCCTTAAAATCAAGACTTTCCTTCTTTGGTCAACCCCTTCACATCATGGGAGTAAACATCGGAAAAATATGGCCTAGGAAATCTAATCAACCTTGAACAAGCTTTATTAATATAAAATTTATCTATGTCATGCAGGACACATGGAAATACCTATTTTCAAATCAAAAGCACTAGGGAACCATGCCCTAAAGCATTTGAGAAATTAATCCCTAGTGGTTTCTTTTCGAGGAAAAAATGTTAGGGGATCCCATTAACACAGTTCTAGAAGGAACCATGGCTTCATGCCATTAGGCACCATAATATGTCAAAGGCCACCACATGATGTTTTTCATGGGTTACAAAGGGTTGGGATATGGAATCAATACGCAAGGATGATTGGAACCCATTCCTATCCCTCACTTAAAATAAGATAAACATGGTCTAGGAATACGACCGCAATGATCCACCCTTTGAAATTAACGCCACCTCTTCGAACGTGAGAATGATTCATCTCATTCGATAGTGATGCAGATTCCCAATGCAGCCTTTAGGAGGATCTTGCCTCGACTAACCTGTTCACTAATTCATATGTCCTTACCTTATCAAATCTAAGCCTCGGACCAATTGTCAATTATCCTTGTATATCCCAAACTTGTATATTGGGATCAAAAATCTCACATGCCAATTGATTTATTTGAAAATGATGAGGCATTTTCAGAATTCATGGATCTCAGGATTCTATTCGAGCCAAGGATCATAATAAAGGCTTTGTAATTTATCTAGACACATGTGCATACTTTGGAGAAGAAGTACATATATGTAGATGCTTGAATTAGAAGTTCACAAATAAGAGTAAAAGTACTTTAGAGAAACCTTGTGCAATGAATAAACATCGGTCTCATAGAAATGAACTCTTTAAAGCACTCATGGACAAAAAGAATGAAGAACCTATGGATAAAATGCACTATCCATTCAAATTTGATGATGAGATACCTAAGGGGTTTGACATTACTCTTCCCCGATCCTACACGGATGGAGAGCACTTCTAAGATTCTTGTGAAAGAAATCATCGGTGTCAACATTAGATTAGAAGAGGAAATAAGAATGATAAAGTTGGGAGCTTCACTCTCATCTCAAGACCGAGAAGGTCTTTGTAGAGCTATTACGAGAATATGGAGATGTATTTGCGTGTTCATACATGGATATTCTGGGTTAGATCAAGACCTAGTCATGCACAAGCTCATTGTGCACCCAGATGCTAAACCCATCAAGTACAAGATGAGAAATATGCACCCTACAATTACACTCCTTGTCAAGGAAGAAATGGAGAAATTATTAGCTTCTGATTTCATCAAACCCATTGACTATTTAGGGTGGATATCTAATATAGTCCATATTTAGAAAAATTTTATTGGCATAAGCATTAGTACTAATTTTTGTGATATCAATAAAGCTTTTCCGAGGATGATTTTCCCTTGCCTAACATTGATATGATCATTGATTCCAGTGATGGTTATGAAATGTTGTCCTTAATGGATGGATTTTCAAGTTATAACCAGATTCATATGTAGAAGAGGACCAACATAAAAAAAACTTCATCACTCCTTGGGGAACGTTCAGTTACAAGGTAATGCCTTTCAGACTCAATAATTCTAGGGATACCTATCAGGGTGCAATGATTGTCATATTCCATGACATGATGAATGACATCATAGAAGATTGTGTTGATGACATCCTAGCTAAATCCAAAAGCATAGGAGAGCACCCTAAAGCGCTAAGACATATTTTCAGGATCTTCGAGACTATAAGGTTTTCTTAAACCCAAGAAGTGTGTCTTTATGGTTTATCGAAAAATCATAGGTTTCATTATTTCACAAAGAGGGATAGAAGTGGACCCTGCAAAGGTTATGGCTATCATAGAAATGCCACCACCTACCACTCTCAAACAACTCAGGAGTCTACAAGGGAAAATTTAGGCAATTCATCACTTTATTTCACAACTTGCAGATAAGTGCCACCCATTTACGCATCTACTAAAGAAGGATGTTGCATTTAACTAGGGACCAAATTGTCAAAAGGAGTTTGCATATTGAAACAATACCTTGTTGCTTGATTGTACTCATGCTTTGCATAGCCCATATGAGCCTCTCCTCTTATACATCTTTGCTACCTAGTTTTCTATTGGTGCACTACTTGCCCAATATGATCTAGACCATAGAGAAAGGGAGGTCGAATACCTTAGTCACACTTTTATTTCCTACAAATTGAATTATACATAGATTGAAAAGGCCTACCTAGTGGTTGTCTTCACCTTTCAGAAAATTTTCCACTATCTCCTCAACAATAAAACCAAACTAATATCCAAATTTGACCCTCTCAAGTACATTTTATCCAAACCTTCCCTTACAAGCCGAATGGATAATTGGATCATTCTCCTAAGAAAATTTGATATTGAGCTTGTGAATAAAAATTCCTTAAAGGGACGAGTATTGGTTGATCGGTTAGCAAAAGCTCCTTTACCAGAATGGAACCTTTGTGTCTAGACCTGCCGGATGCATCCACGATGTATATTGATGAATCTTTAGAATGATAGGTACATTTTGATGGATCATTCACTTTCCATGGATTGAGGTCGGAGTAGTGCTCATCACTCCCAGATGTGAGTTTATCCCAATGGGCATTCCATTTTGGATTCCCCTGCACTAATAATATTGTGGAATATGAGGCACTTATTGTTGGTCTCAAGCTAGCTATTGCTTGGAATATTAGGACAAACTATGCGAGTCATTGGATACTCCCAAATTATCATTAAAAGAGTTAATGATGAGGATAAGGTAAAGGATGAGAAGCCTATACCATAAAAGAAATTGGTTAAAACCTTGAAAGAATATTTTACACAGATTATCTTTGAGAAAAATCCAAGTTCACATAATAGATCAGAAGATGTTATAGCTACCATTGGATCTCTATTACACATCCCACCTCGGAAAGAAAGATGAATTTATTTGTAGAGCATCTACAAATACCCACATATGACATGCAAGAATCATGTTTTACATATGAAATCATTGGTCCATTATCCCCCTAGTATGACCCTATCTTTCGATACCTACAAGATGGCACATTTACCCCGACATTACCCACTTTGATAAGAAACCACTTATCCACCATATAGCACATTATACCCTCCTAAGAGGTACCCTTTATCATCTAGCTATGATGAGAATGTACTTCATTGTTTTGATGCTACAGATTCAATCCATGTTATTAAGGAAGTACACGGTGGTATTTGTGGAGAGCATACTAGTGGTATGGTATTAGCTAAGAATCTCCTAAGGGGAGTATGTAATTGACCCACCATGGGAGCAGACTATTGTAATTTTTTTAAGAAATATGATCTATCCAAAATTATGGGAACTTGATACATGCACCGGCACATGATTTGTAGTTTATCCCAACACCTTGGCCTTTTTCTAAATGGGGCATGGATCTCATATGGAAGCTCCATCCTTCTTCTTCAAATGGCCATACTCACATTATCATTTCCACCAAGTATTTTACCAAATGGGTAGAGGCTATGCCTCTTACTTACATCACTGGTGTGCAAATTTCTAAATTCATCATGAATCATCTCATCTTCCGTTACTAGTATCCTTCCTACGCCATTTTCACTAATAATGGTAAATACTTGAAAAATAAAATGGTTAAGGCATTATATCAATGTCTCCATATTCAACTCAAGTTGTCTACCCCTAATACCCCAATGTAATGGATAAGCCGAGGCTACCAATAAAACCCTTTTACAAATCATGGAGATAATGGTAAGTTAGATTGGCCATAATTTACACTTAAAAATATATCCCACCCTCGGGTCTATCGAACCTCCATCCGCACTCCTACTTGTGTGACCTCATACTCACTATTCTATGGGCTGAAGCCATCATACCCTTGGAAGTGGATATTCCTTCCCTGATAATATCTCTCTAGGACTATCTTGATAAAGATGAGGACTATAGAGTATCTCATCTGGTAGAGCTAGCATTGTTGCATGAGAAGTGGATAAGAGTGACTAGTCACCTCAAGGTATACTAGAATAGAGTATCGAGAGGATATATCAAATGGATCATTCATCATGCATTTGATGTAGGTGATCTAGTTCTAAAAGAAAATCAGAAGAATATCATCAAAGAGAGAAAAGAAAGGTAATTTTGAGGCCCACTAGCTAGGACCTTATGTGGTGGTTGCTAAGTATGGATCAAGAGCTTATAAACTAGCATATTTAGATGGTGAAGAGATTCTAGAACCAATGAATTCCATGCATCTCAAGTAGTTCTATGCTTAAGCATGATGATAATATCAAATAAGAACTAAAAATTTGAAAAAAAAAAAAGAAAAAAACAAGGAAAAAAATGAAAAATTGAGAACATAGTAAAGAAAAAAATAGGTTGTCCACATGTGAAAACCATGCAATTGTGGCGTAGTGAGCAGGTCTTTGGGTGAAACCTAGTTTTCAGTACTCAAGGAGGATTCACCTATCACAATTCACACTTACATTAGGATAGGAAACCCTCATCACTTTCTAGATATAATTTTCTTTGCTAGTTCTAGGAACCCTACGAATCCATCTTCGTTGAGCTGTGATCTAGCTTATTGGCTCTTATATATTTGCATGAAGGATGTGCCTTTGTATATTCCCATCTAATTTCTAGGGAACCTTCACATTCCACTTTCTTGTACATATGCATGTGGCATTCTACCCTTTGTCTATTCCCACATCACGCTGGGGCATCCACACTTCTTTTTCCTTGTACATTGCTTTTAGAACATGACCTTCTAAAATGAAAAAACATTTAGAAAATATACCTTCTAGGAACAAATCTACACCAACATTGTAACATCGTCTTAGGATAACCCCGAAAACAATGTGAATAGTAGCATTGAAAATATCTCTTTCTAGATAACCCAAAAATATCAAAAAATATATGAATGGTGTCTCATGAAAACAAGGTAATGATTAATTTGATTATAGTTGTCGGTTTTTATAGTTTTGGTTGTATATTTGTTTAGTCTTGTTAACTTTTTTGTGTGTTTTCTACACATCCAATTTGTTATCACATCTACCATCTATCATTAATCACATATGACATCATATGATACATTGTATATACAAATAATGCTAAGTTTTACATCATGTATGTATACTAAGATAATCATCACATATCGTATTGTCAATGGGGGAAAAAGGGGTTGCACATGATCAAAAATCTATCCCCCACACCAATATCATCTAGTTTCATCCTAAGAGCTATTATCTAACACAATATATCACGTACAAAATATATGATATCATCCCAATCATCCTGGGGCATTTTTATATATTTCTAGGTGCTTCATGTCTCTATTCTTATCTAGTGCCATGATTATTTTTAAATAATTATTGTTGGCGTATTTGTCTTCTCGTTAGGGCATCTCATGCCACCCAATTCTCATTCTCTTTTCCTTGGGGAATTTTTTGCATGATTTTAGGTGAACTTCAATTTCCTAAATTCTTGACCAATCAAAAATTTAAAAATTATAAAATCATTCAAAAATCCAAAAACATCGTAAAACTTTGAAAATGGACTAAAATTGGTAAAAATCTCATTTGTAGCTGAAATTTGTGTCTCTCACATGGCACTCATCTTGTATCTTGCTAACATTTTCACATGTTTTGAAACAACGACTCACAGATCACCCAACTCTACAATCATTTTACAAAAGTTACGCTACTTACTTCATCTGTACATTGGGGCACTATCAGTTTCCTGAACTATTTTTGTCATGCACATTACTTTTCCATTGGACCCAAGTGTCCTCCATGATTTTCCTTACATATAAAAATTGCATGGGGATTCATTTTAAACACTTTTCAATTATCAAAACATTTGGGACTACATCTCGATAACAATTATTTTTGTAACTATCTTGAATGTTGTTGCTTTGAGTGTGTGTGATTGTACTTATTTCCCTGTTAGCTAAGTTTGTTTAATTCTCGTATTGCATTACATATATGTATGTTGCATGGAGTTTGTATTTTAGCAAGGGATGGTTGTTTGTAACTTGGATTTTCATTTCATTTTACGCTTCCATCATATGCTTACATTTTAATAAAAGCGATGATGAGGATGCTAAGTAAAATGATGATTAAAAATTGTTTACCTTTGGTTTGTGGATAGCTCAATATCTCTTTTTCTTGTTATTCTCTAATATTTTATTCACACTTTTCTTTTTTTTGTTCTCTTTTTGATCATTAATTGATTTCTTCCATCACCCCATTGACACTTGAGGGGCATCCTTTTAGCTAATTAAATTTTCTTCTATAGATTCAAAAAAATTTCTACTTGTTTTCGCTTGTCTACTTTCTTTGAAGTGACGTAGCTTATGTCACCCCAAAGAGGGGAAAATGTAGACACATGTAGTTTGATCAAAGCACTATTATTCTTAATATTGCACTAAATATCATCCTTCTCACAAACCGATGACATACCATTAGTTAGACCTATCTAACTCCCCTCTTATGACACTCTTTTGGTCGTATTCCTCTTATAAGTCAATTAAACAGGCTAATATAAGCCTCTTCTTGGCTAAATCCTCTTCTTATTCCCTTCTATACTACTTCTACTAGCTTCCTAGACTATCAATCCATTTCATTGGATTGATTAGACCTCTTGAAACACTTTCAAAACCCTAATTCCTCTCTAAACATGATTAACTAACATATCCTAGTTTAACTAGTCCTAACCATGCTTAAACCTAGTCAAATCTAACTTTGAATCCCTAATTAAAGTTTTTCTTATCCTTTAGTCCCACATGCACCAAAATTCCACCACTTTCCCAAATGGAAAACTATAAATAGCCCACTAGCCCCCTCTCATTTACAAGAACACTTCTTCCCTCTAACATTAACTATAGTATTAATGCTAGGATTAGGAGTTTTATTTCATCTTATTGAGATATTTTATTTATCCTTTACAAAGAAATCACACACCATGGAGTAAATGGGAAGAACCATTGGCCTTGAAGCCATTAATGATGAAAACCTATTCTGAAAAGCAAAAAATGATTGCTTAGTTCCTTATTAGGTTCACTTACTTAAGCTTTCAAGAATATAGGGTAATTATATTTGTTAAATTTTTCTTGTTTTCTTTAAACTAATGCATGCAAAGTAGGAACCCTTGTTTACTTCTTAGCGATGGTCCATTGATCGGTCTTGCACAAATATTTGGGGATCTTGAGTGTTCTTACCACATTCCATATATTTTTCAACCTTTCTTTGAACACAATGTTAAGTAAAAACACAAACATTAAGTAAAAAAGTAAAAGATAACTAACTACCAATCTTCACATAATATTAAAATTTAAGATATTGTTAAAATTATTTTGTTTCCTTATGGTCGCGTATACCGATGAGTTGTTTTATTAAAAACAAGTCATTATTGAGTCATTATTGACTTTATTGATCCTACTTACCCTTAAAATGAATATTTCTTGTTATTTCATATATAAAAGGGTTTAATGATGCTCTGAAAAATGATGGGAGTGAAATGTGAAAAGTGCCACACAAAGAATAGTAATAAAATGAATTTACAAACTTTCTTACATTTTTATTTAGTTTTTCATATATAAAATGGGTTTAATGATTGGGAAATGATGAAAAAGATGATGGGATTGATGGGATGGCACATGGGCTCTATGAAAAGGATATGGGCATCCTAGAAAAATAAGTGCAAAATGGGTTTGTTAAAATGGCCATGGAACTATGTTAAGAAATATAGGACTGTTGGTAGTTGGAAGTGCTCCGTGGAAATATAGGACATGCTTCATGTGAACCTTTGTTAACATCCTCTAGAATATGCAAAAATGGAGGATTTAGAACAAGAATTTTGTCAAATTTTGTAGTCGAGAATGCTGAGTAGACATGGATGTAGATACCTTAGTAGCATGGGTGCAAAATGTGGGAGTGTATACATGCGTATAAAATATTCTATAGAATTTATAATAAGAAATTTGGTCTTTGGGCAACATAGAATGCAAGATATGCACGAAATGGTTTCGTTGAAAAGGCTTGGAAACTTTGATAAAGATATTGACTTAGAGGCTAAAGTATGGAGGAAGCCAAATTAAGAATTGGTGATAATTTTATGTAGGTGAGAGAATGAGGGTCAAGCATTTGTAACATGCCCATCTACGGATCTTATAGATCATGCTTTGAAAATGGCCCATGGATTTGTGTTAAAAGGAAAGTAGATGGGTTGGGGAAGGGAAAGGATAAGAAATGGGAGAATATTTCGGTGATTCATTAGGTGGTGTAGTTATACAAAAATACTAAGTTTCTCAATTGAATGTCGGTGTGCGGGACATAGGAGTATTTTTGTGGTGTCTTTAAGGATTTATTCCCTCGCGTATGTTACAAATATTAATGACTTGCTTATTCATCGATTTTGGTGGAGGCATGCAAGCGGCTCATTCTTCCCTTATGTTGGTACCAAAATTTGTTCTCCTTTTCAGTTTGAGCAGCATCAAAGATATGGCATGAAGCTTGAAGATAGATAGATCATGATGTATTTCATTTGGTAGCTGGGGATGTGATCTAGCGGTGCTCATTTGTGGAGAGATGGATAGCACTCAAATAGGACTTGATCTTGTCCTAATTGTTTTAGGTTGTGACTTTTAACCAAATAAAGATAACCTATTTTGTAACCCTCAAATGGTGAAGGAGATGAAGATATCCCTCAATTTGTGCAAATAGTATGAAAAGGGCCTTGAAAAATATGATCAACATTCCAAATCTGAATTTAAAACATGTCCCTTCAATATTATGAAGATACTTTCAATGCAAGGCAAGGGTTATTGAAGACATTTTGAAATCTTGATCTATTCTTCATAGTTTTGCAAATGAATTTTGATCTTTTGTGCATATATAGGTTAAAATAGGGGTAAAACAGGGTGGGATAAGTTGTTTAGAAATATTTTTGGTGGGATATTGACAAGATAAGCTTTACTATGTCAGATCTATGACAACCTCTACAACATATGAACAACTATTACATAAAATGCTTCAAAATAGTGAGGATGTTCTTTTAACTAGAAGAGATACAAAAATGGAGGCCCAAGTTTGCACTCTTCACACAATATTTGACACCTCAACACAAAATCTAGAGTTAAAGGACTCAATTATACATCAAAATCTCGATCAAATCATGCCTAAGGCTGTAGTAATTTTGCACCCACTAAGAACAATGAAACCTCATGCACATTGTCCTATCACCTAATAGGTGCTTGGGCACTCACCGAGGCGTGCGAGAGGGAGCTAAGTCTCTCTTTTATGTGAGTTCAGTGGAAGGCATACTTCATGATCTTGACTTAGTGATTTAAAAGAAATGAAGAAGCTATAGAGCTCAGAACGACTTCTATACCCCTTCAGTCATAACAAAAGAAAAGCACGCAATAGAATTAATAGAACTAGGAAGTTGTAAATCCACAAATAGACTCAACATTCAAGTAAGGTTCATGATTATACAAGATCAAAAGTAGAGTAGAAACATGTAGATAATACAGGAAGGAGATCTTAATATAAACATAGTGGTAACCTTATCATATTCATTCATAGCATTACTTATAAAACATCACAAAAGGGAGACCGTAGTCATGCGCCATATCTGGATCCATACATGTATGCTCACAAAAAAAAATTCATTCCCCATTCCCTCATTACATTCTTCCTATAATCATCTACCCATTTTATCCCATAGTTCTCACAGTAATTCTACAGAGCTCCGCTACCTCACTTGTGTCTCTTTTCTTTGCCAAGGGCACACATATAAATAGGCATCTGAGCTCTAACAAACTCCTCTACAACCTCAGATCTGGCCCCAAGTGTCAAGGTGTGGATCGCCTCAGGCGCATGCCTCTCCATGTCATGATTAGATTTTTGGATCTTCCTATCGCAAGGTATATTCCTTAAGGACACCTGTTGCCAGGATGGAACCTTATCCAAATGAAACATGTTCTTCATGTGTTCTATCCAAAAGGTTAAAAATGGCTAAGTCCGAATTTTTCTTCACATGTGTACATCCTTAGTTCTCGAAGAACCCTTTTTGAATTCTTCCTTGTACTCCTTCACTTGTACGCTACCTCTTGCCATGCACGCCTATGCACCTTTAAGATTTGGAAGCTACATTAGGGGCCCAACATTACCCCACACTTCACCTATTCTCCACCCTCGGGAACCTTTTCAAAGAATGTAGTACAAAAATGACAAGGCCCTACCTTGGAAAAGAATGGAGGGAAAGAATAAAGAATGGGGAGAGAAAGAATAGAAGGAGAACTACTTAAAGAAGAAGAAGGGGAAAATTTTTCCATAGGTCGGCCTCCAAGTATATTCCATGCGCTAACTTCATCCTACGCTCTTGTGCAAAGGTCACCAACCAATGTGCTCACCTTGTCAAAGGTTAACCCTTCCCCTTTTGTGTTAATGGTCTCCACCATAGTCTCCAGTTCCTTTGCTTGGTCCTCCAGGGCATCCATATTTCTTGTAATGACCGTATAGAGCTCTTTAAGTTGGGTTTTAATTGAGACCCGCAGGGTCTCAATAGCTTCAGATTTTCTTTCTACCTCAGCTAGGATCTTTTCTCGCTTAGCTCTATTGCTTTTTTTTTCTCCCTGAAGTCTTTTAGCTCAGCCTCATCATTGGCAAGCAGCATGCTTGTCACCTTGTCCTGATCCATGTAATGGTCATAGGTGACCCTGCGGTTTGTGTGGCTATCTTCACATCAGCAAGCACCTTGTTGTATTCAGCTATGAGTGCGATGAATTTCAACTTTTCCTCCTTCTCCAAGCATGCAGCTACCTCCTCTGCCGACTCCAAGGCCAAAGGCTACCTTTCCATGGTGAGGATCCGAGTCAAGTCCTCTAGACATTCCAGGGAGGATCTATACTTTTACATGGGAGGGTTAAGGTCTGGGTGCTTCATGATAATAGCTTGGGAGATGAGCTCCACCTTCTTGGAAACTTCACGTACCATGGCCTTTTCCTCCTGAAGCTCCCTTTGTAGTTGAGCTGATTAGTTTCTCAAGGCTAAGATCCTTTGTTATCTTAACTACTTCTTCCTTCCTCTTCTCCAACAGGTCCTCCAAGACTTTAACCTTGTCATTTCTGCAGAAGAGCCTAGCCTCAATTTCCATAGAGATGTTTTTGACCATATTACACAATTTCTCATCTGATAGTTGTTGCGTGTTTATAATGGGGTTGTCCCCCTTTCCTTCGGACAGTGCTAGTATCACTCCTTGGTTAACCTCAAACTCGGGGTCATCGAGTTGGGAGTCAAACGACCATGATAGCATCTTCCTTGTCCATGGGTATCCAACCTCAGGATCAAAGGACTCATGGCAGTGAGCTCCTTGGTGGGCACGGTACTCTGGAAATGCATGCGCAAAACTTTGTTGGGGTCATCAACATATCCCATCATTATTCTTCCCCTTCTGCGCATTTACTTCCCGTGCACATGCCCTTGGGAATAGTTATTGAAAGAGTTGGGCCTTTTGTGCTACCCACACTCTTCTCCCTTTGCTCTTCCTTGAATTCACCGAGCACGAGCTTTGCACTACGCTCCAACTCCTCTTCGACCAAGGTATTAATTATCTTCTCTACCTCCCTTGTCACTTTCTCATTCACCTCCTCCTGAGTGAGCTTGGGCATATCTGGCTCCTTGGTACTTTCCCCTCGCTCCTTTCTTCACTCCATGCACCTTCCTCCCCTTGGGTGCCCTTCCTCCTTACAAATATGAAAGCATCATTTGTATCTTCTACTCCCTCTTCCCCTGAATCGTGGACATCAATTGGCTCCTGATCCACCTCCAACTCTTCCTCTTCATCATCATCCTTTTCACCTATATAGGCATTCAGTCATCTATATCTTTAGACTCTTGTTCTTCCATCCCCTTTTCTTCTTCCTCTGCTGAAAATTCCGGGGTCGGGGATGTGGTCTTCTCTTCATCTGAGGGCTCCTCGAGTGGCTTCGCAGGTTCTAGGGTCTTCTCGTTCTCTTTCTCTTCAAGACATAGGTACTTGTCCCCGTGGTACCTACATCCTACTTCTCCACTACCCTCTGTTCCTCTTTCTCTTCCCTCTCCTTATGCTTTTACGTGGGCTTCTTTCTACCAATAGGGTCGTCAGGATGGATATCTCATTCTCCATGTATGCTCCCTTTTATAAATTTGGCCTTATGTGTAGGTAAATCCTTTCGGCATTGCTCCCAGTAATAGGTAAGGTCAAAGGCCTTACAATATGCACATCCTGTGACATGTATCTTTCAACGTACGCATGCTTCTCTAGGTAGACCAGCTTCTTTCTCATTTCCCTATGCTCTCTGTCAAGGGTGGACAATTCCAGGTTTAATTTCTTCAATTCCTTGTATCTGTTTACCCCACTTGGAAAAATTGGGTAGTAAATGAGAATGGGAGTTTGCACCATGGACTCCAACTGCCATCCACCAAAATGAACCTACCAATGTAGAAGTGCTAGTAGACCGTGAACTCTGCTTCTCCTTTGGTCACCACGGGGAGTTGTTCAGGATCTACCATTCAGCCCTAAATGCATTCCTAAGGTGCTTATACCATTTGTCTAAATGCGCCTTGTGTACCCTTGTCATTGATTCACATGTGTATTTCTGAAATCTCTCCACGGTGAGGGATCTTCAGTAGGGTACTCCCACATGAACTTGTCGGATGCATCCGACACCCCAATTTCTAAGAACACAATTTTCAACAGAATGTTTCCAAATAGGATCTTTCCTCCCTTCTCCACGCTGCTTATGATTTCATCTACTATGTATTGGGAGATGTTGTATACAATGCCTTCCGTGACCTTCCTACAGACATTCAGCTAGGTCTTACTCATCTTGGAGACAAGGTGTGTAGTAATCTTCATCACCAGATCACTTATATTTGAGACATCATGGTACCTTGATCCCTTCTTCAATTCCTAGGATGCTATGGTTTCTTTAATTTCCTCCTTGTCCTAGAGGTCATCTATGAGCACGTCCCCTACATAGTTTAGGCCTATGAAGTGTGAAATTAGTTGGGGATTTATGTGCATTTTCACCCTGTGAAGCAAAATAAGTCTTCATGTATGCGTGTTATCAACCATTGGTACAAGTGCTCAGGATTCCCAAAATATGGCAACTTGAAAAGTTGGAGAAGCCCTACCTTCTCCATTTTCACCTTGACCATGTCGTTGTAGATTGGTGACCCATCAAGTATTTGTTTATTTATGGGTTGCACCAGCTCCAGTGCCATTTCCTTCATGATTGTGCTTGATCGGTGATTATAGTCAATCACAGTCATCTATCTTATGTGGGACTCCCACTCTTTCCCTAAAAAACCCCATCTGGGTATTAAATTTCTAAGTACCATTACTCATTTATATACACGAGTATTTCTTCTTGTTTCTTCTTTCCTTTTCCTTTACCCTTTCCCTTCATGGATTGTTCTTGAGTTTACCTACTAGTTTTGTGGCTATCATTGCACCCTTTGCTTTCATTCCTAGGTTATCTTGTGAGTTGTTTGAACATTTTCCTTGTGTGCCTGTGCCTTAGAACACAAACCCTAATCTCTGATTTTTCTCCTTCGATCACGGTGCTTCTTCACAATGTTCCTCACACCTGTGAATCACTTCTGCTCTAGTTTGTAGATCTAATGGACCGATTGCACTTAAGTTTTTGGGATTTTCCTTCACACGAGTTAGTTCTCGAAACCCTAGCTCTTGAAATAAAATCACTCTTCTTGTGTTCGCAAAGTAAAATAATGAACTACCCATTCTTGTATTTATAGCTTTTCCCACTTTTACACATTTAAGGCTAGGCTACCTACCACCGTATGATAATGTTTAATGTGGTTTTCTCAAATAACACCTAACTTCAGCACTTCTCCTTACACGCCCAATCCTTGTGCAAAAAATTTTCCACCCGCACCCAATCCTTGCATGAAAATGTTTCCACCCGCGCCCAATCCTTGTGTGAAAACTTTTCCAACCTTCTCAGCGTGTGCAAAAATCCATCTTGATAGAAGACTCTTGAGTGTATGTTGTTACAGTGCAAAGGTACCTCTTCCATCCTCATGATTCTTGCTTTTTCCTACCTCGTGTTTTTGTGATTTTTCTCCTTTATATGTGGATTTCCAATGTAACCTTATTTTTCCACCGACCCAAATCCTCCTAGCAGAATAACTCCAAGTTTCTCTTCATCATCTCACCCCACACTAAAACGATGCGCAGTCCTCTACGCATTCATAAGTCAAAAAGTAATAAGGTTACTGGTGCCCAAGGTGCAAAACAAAACAACAACGCAAAAGGGAAATACAAGAAAGGAAAAGCATAAAAGGAAATTCTAAACTAACTAGCAAAACTACCTTATTTACAAACACCAAGAAGCATTATTTATAGTAGGGCTTCAACCTACTCCCATTGAAGTGTCTAGGTAATTTTGTTCCATCCAGCACTTGTAACTGGCATGCACCTGAATCAAGGATGTATGAAATTACATAAGGACCCAACCAATGCACCTTCAACTTTCCAGGATGGCGTAGAAATTTTGAATCATATAACAATACCATCTGGCCAACCTCAAATTATTTATTCTTAATATGGCGGTCATGCCATGCCTTTTCTTTTCCTTCTCAATTGTTTGGCTCCATCTTGCTAGTGAGCACCTTTCATCCAACTTTATCAATTCATCTATTCTTTCTTCCAGTGCTTTCTCATCATACAACCCTCTTACGCATATATGTGCATATATGGTAGCATGAATTTGACCGGTAAAACTACTTTAGCGTTGAACACCAATTGAAATGGTGTGGCCTTGTTCACTCTTTTATACGTTGTTTCGTATGCCTGAAGAATTGCTGACACCTTATCATCCCAATCCTACCTACCCACATCACATATCATAGTCAATGTGTGACTAAGGATTTTCTTGAATGCCTATGACATCCCATTTTCCCGATGGTGATAAGGGGTGGTCTTGTGATGGGCTACCATGAATTCTACCAATAGAATCCGGATGGTTTCATTTAAGAAGTGAGTGCCACTATCACTTGTTAAACTTAATGAGCACCTATACCCGTTAATAATGGTCTCCCACAAAAATCTAGCAGTTGTGGCTGTGGTGCAATCCTTAGTGGGTGCGGCCTCTGCCCACCTTATCAGATAATTAGTACAGGTAATGATATACCATGAGTTAGTCCTTCACACAACCGGTGAGATTGGTCCAACAAAATCTATTTCCCATTTCTCAAAAGGTTCCACGTTGGCGATGGGGCGCAAGGGCATCTCATCCCTTCTTCCAAGTTTTCCAAGGCATTGGTAGTGGTCATAGGCCTTGCAAAACTCAATGTAATCCTGGTGAATCATCTCCCACCATAGTCTAGTGAATAGGATCTTGTGCGCGGTTACATTCCCCACATAGTGTCCTCCAACAATCCCACCATGGGATTCTTCTATTATAGCCACGCATTCATGTTCTAATACACACCGGTGTAAAACCTCATCATGGCCCATTTTATACAAATCCCCATTGATCAACATGAAGGGCATGGCGCGTATGGCTAACCTTTTTCCTTTCCAGAGCATTCATCCCTTTGGGTGCCACACCTTCCTTGAGAAAAACAACAATGTCTTCTAACTCCGAGGGTGCACACCATAACCTGAATAGTTGTGCATCGGCATGGTTTCCTCAATACTTTGTGTGTCCTCTCCCGAATCAATCCTTGATAAATGATCCGGCCCACAATTGTTCTTTCCAGGTTTTACCACCACTTTGAATTCAAATTCCTGAAATAAAAGTACCCAACAACATATGCACCCTTGCAACACTACTTTGTTTACTAGATACTTCAAGGCCATATGGTCAGTGTAGAATATGAAGGGAGTTGCTAGCAGATATTGTCTAAATTTTTGGAGCACGTAGATCATTGACAATACCTCACGCTCGGTCATTGTATAATTTTGTTCTGCTGGTGTCAACTTTCTACTTGCAAAACATAAGGGATGATCAACAATCCCTCTCTGGTTGAGAAAGAATGGCTCCCATTGTTGTACCAGAGGCATCCATGTGGACATGGAAAGGTTTATCCCATGATGGGAATCATAGAATAGGTGCGGTGATAAGCCTTTCTTTTAGAGTGTTAAATGCCCTCTGCTACGCTTCTCCCCACTGAAAGGCACTCTTATGTCTAAGCAATATTTCCAAAGGTGTGGTGATCTTGGCGTATCCCTTAATGAACTTTTTGTAGTACCCAGTGTGTCCAAGAAATCCGTGCACGGTGCTTTTTGGCTGGTGGGCTCCCCTAATCCCACAATAACTACAAATTTTAGGATCCACCAATAAGCCCTCTTTGCATATGATATGCCCCAACAATGTTCCAAAAGGGGTTACAAAGACACATTTCTTGATGTTGAGGGAAATCCTCAACTGTCGACATCTTTCAAACATCAATCTCAAGTTATCACAATGGTCCCTTACCAATCCATACACTGTCTAATCATCCAAATATACTTGAAGGAACTTGTGGATGAAGTCTTGAAATGCTTGTACCACTATGCGTGAAAATACAGTGGGTGCATTCCTCAATCCAAAGGGCATGACCGTGTATGCAAAGCTTCCCCACTTGGTGGTGAAATTTGTCTTTTCTCATTCTTCCTTGGCAATCCTTACTTGGTGATATCCCAAGAATCCATCCGTAAAGGAATAGACCTCGCGCCTAGCAACTCCTTCCAAAATCTCTTTAGTGAAGGGGGTGGGAAAAGGATCTATGATACAAACAGCGTTCAATTCCCTATAATCCATGCATATCCTAATCCGCCCATCCTTCTTTATGCTAACCACCATTAGAATTATCCATTCTGATTGCTCCATAGCCTCAATGATACTGGATGCTATCATTTTGTCTAGATCTTCTTTAACCCTTACGCACATGTTAGGATTCATCCTGTAAGGCCTCTTCCTGATTGGGCACACACCTTCTTTCGATTTTATCCTCATTTCCCCAATGAATGGTGGACACCTTTCAACTCATGGTATCCATGTGGGAATAAATCCTCAAATTCATGCAAGAGATCGATGATCTTTGATACTTCCTTATCCAACCAGTAGTCCCCAATGATAGCTTCCTTGGGCTCCTCTCGAGCCGATGTTAAATTTCTTGGTTTTGAGTGGTTCATGATACGCATGCACACATGCATCCACACTGTCAACTACTTCATGCATCCCAACCAAATGGTCGACATTTAGGCTCTCCATCTCCTCTCCATCAATAATGTATACCATCTTTCCTTTCTCCTTTTCAACACACGCGTGCTCAAATTATATGTCTTCTGGTTCCTCCTCTTCGAACCATGCTTCCAAGCTAGGTCCACCAAGTAAGTCTACTAATCTATCTTCCACCATGGCGCAATCCCCCAGAGTGAGGTGCTTGATAGCCTGTAATGCCTCATCAACCGGTTACTTGGTACTTTGATACTCAAATGTGTGAACCAGGTCAGCTGCTAATTCTTGCTAATTTCCCGTCTAGCGTCGAGTTTCAGAATGGATGTACCAAGCGCACACATAACCTTGTAGTGTTAAATACAGCTTGTGCACCCAAAGGGAGGTTAGTAACACTTTCACACCTTCTCCCCAAACCCTCTCACATGCCTGGATGTAGGAAGAGATGGGTCCATTGCCATTGTAATCCTTGATAGCGGTGGGTATATTTCCCTTCAAGAATCGAACAATGAGTGCAATTATAACTTCATGCCACTCCAATAAGTTTTTTTATGTGCGGCCCACCACCTCACTATTGTACCTATTAAAACATAACCTAGCATACCTTATTGCTTTTCCTCCCTCCATTGAGCTTCCATTTCTCTTAGAAAAACCTCGGGTATGCATCCCCGAATACTTGGTTATTACCTTTCCTCCCAAGTAAAAACTATACGCACTTCATTGTTACCTTGGTTACTAATCCTTTCAGATGTCACCCAATCATTTCATAAGTCCCATATACCCAATTATCGCATGCTATCTGGTACTATCACTAATGATTGAACATCATCAAACTAGATGACTCCTTCGTAAGGTGGATGGTCTCTGGATATCTTATGGTGCACACATATATTTTATCCAGGAATTCCTCTCTAAGGGGTTTAGTATAGGATGTGTACTTTCCATCGCAAGTAGTATAATCACACTCTCTTCCTTTTTTCAAAGCTTATGTACCCCATGTTAAACTAGAGATCTGCATTATTCTTATAGCACCACGGGAACCTAAGTAGTAGACGGGAAATTATCTACCTTGGAAAGCACCAAGACTTCAAAATCCCAGTGAACCTAGTCCCATGAATGGTAATGGCCGCATCCTTCAAGACACCTATGGGCATTCCCTTTGTCTTATTTTCCATATACAACACATTTGAAGATGGATGTAATGCAGTCTTCCCATTTGATGCCGTGTAGCTTGAGTGAGAACATTAACCTCAGCGCTTTATGTCAATGAGGATGTTTCTAATAAGCCATCCATCTAGTCTGCGTTTAACGTGATCTCTTTATCATAATCAAGCTTTGTGATGTGGGAGGTTTGTATGCGGGATCCTCCTTTCATGTTCTTCCCTGGTGTGTTGTACCTTTTCTCTCAACCATGCTCCTATCAAGGGAATAATATTCTCCTGCATCAGCAATTTACACACCTCCTTAACCTCATCCAAGTCATCCTTTGGTGCTTCTACTAGTCTTCTTTGCTCATCTTTTCTAGTTTTCTCTTTTAAGCATTGGATCTCCCCTTGTAAGCTTCAAATTATGTCCATGGTTTCCTAGTAGACTTCTTTCTAGTGAGCTAGGTTTGGATACTTCCCATGTACTACTTCTTCCTCGAAACCAAACGCCTCTTCCTAGGTGCTTCCCTTGCACACACGGACTCCATCCTTGTTGTTACCATAATATGCTCTAGTTATGATTCACGTATTACTCACGGGAGCCATTGCACGTTAGCCTTCTTAATACTCACCATGGTAGTGCCCTTATCCTTTTGGTACTACTAACTCATATGTTTGTATAACTCTTGGAACTCTTCATACTTGTGTTTTTTTCCACACCAGGAGTATTATAGAAGATCTGGACATTCACACTTATAATGGTCTGTGGCTCCACAATTAAAGTATGTTCCACATGGGAACTCACTTCTTCCCCCGTGGTTACCATGACCACGAAATCCTCTACAAAACCCTCTTCCACGTCTACCTCCATCTCTGTGTTCTTCATGACGCCCATCTCCTTTGGGAACCGCTAGCAATGCCGGGTTTGATGCACACCAAGATCAATTGCCTCATGAATATGATCAATCAATCTACAATCCTTGGTGTCATGTGTGGTTGAGGTACATATCTTGCAATAACAATAATTTTTTTATGGATCACGCACTATAAAATGGGGCACCTACTGCATCATGGTCCCCATGAAATATTTCACAATTTACCACTACGGCGTGCACCACCTTCTAAGTGCATATCCCACCATTATCCTTTGTGTGTCCTTCTACGTTATAATTTGTGCACTACATCCCACCATGAGTATCTAGAACTATGTTGGTAGATAATTTCTCCAACTGCTTAGCCATGGCAGTGATTTGAGCCTCCAAAAATGAGCTAACACCTGTGTCAACACTACCAATTGCCTTGGCGTGCAAAGCGGCTTCTAGCGCTTCACGTGGGTCCATGACTGTTTTATGAGACAAATCCCTCCTAAAGGGTGTGATCAACCCTCTGAAAAACCTTTGATCATGTTGTGAAGGGTTAGTATCATAAGATAGTTTAGACAATAGAGTTTTAAAATTCACATCATATTCCCACACACTCTTTGCCATTCCTCATTGGATTTATTTGAGAGAGTTGATGCTCTTCTATTCAAACTAAGGTATGTGGAATTATACCAAGAACACATTTCTTATTGCGGTATAATCTACAACAGTCTGATGAGGGTCATACTTTCTATACCAACTATGAGTGCGTCCTTGCAAGGTCATCACAAATTGACTGGCCTTTCGATCTGGGTCATGATCCCCTTCGTGCACCATAGAAGCTCGCACTTATGCACATGCTCTGTGGTATCTTTTATCCCACTGTAATCTGGTAAGTGTAGAGACATCTTGAAAAAGACTTGAGGAGGTGGTTGAGTCCCTTGTCCTCTTGATCCAGTCCCTTGGTTTCTCTCGGTGTTTCCTCCTCTTCCAAACCCACTAGATCCTGATCCACAAGCTCCACCACTTCCTAACACGCTTCCAAAACCAGGTGTATATGTACCTTGACCAAACATTCCACCAAATATTGGAATAGTGTGTGAATCCATAGAAGTCCCAAATGAGAAGTTTTACCTTTTGGGTGCCGATCGGTTACTTCTATTGATATCTAATGAATCAACTATAATTTTCCCTCATTCAAACAAACCAAGTGCTAAGGTTCGGTGCTAGGTGGGGTTAGATGCATGCCAATGAATCTTCTTTCGTTACGCGATAGACTCTCATCAGAAGCCGCAAGTTTTTCTCTCCCACGCTTACCAAGATGGGGTATCACTGACTATTCAAGTTGCACATCCTCTATATGAACCTCAACTCCTTTCCACCATGTATGTATATATCCATAACTAACTTGTAATCCCATGCTATCTATCGATCTCCCTTTCATGCACTTCGTTATACTTGAGCCATCTCTCCTCCCTTTCCTTTTTAGTCGTTATATCAGCCATCTTTCCCCAACCTGGCTTCCTCACCAAGCACTCAGAGTGGTTTAGCTGGCCATAGGAAATGCCTCTAAACCCATGGTTACCATCAAGATTTTGATCGCAAGGGGGATAGCACATAGAAATGATCCTCTGGGCTCCCACAAAACTCAAACTCAACAACTTCTAGATAGGAATACGTGGAAATGGCGTATTCCATAGTGTAGCTAGTCAATACTCCCTTCCACCAATGATCTATAGCATGGGTCCACATTAGATCAACATCTTGCAAGTTCTGATATGTTTCTTGGGTCCAAGGGTGTGACTTATAACACCACCCTGATCTAGATGTATAAGCCGAGATCCATTCAAATAACTCTACTAGGAAACAACAGAAGAAGGTTTCGTACAACTCATGATAAAGAGTGTCCTCTACCCATCTTCACGTGTCAAACACAGGTCTAGTATTGAATCTCTGAGTGAATTCATCCTCCGTGCTTTTAAACCAATCTTTAATAGCTTTTAGGGTTAAGTGCTCTATCATCACTTTTGCACAAACCATGATGTATGCCATGTTTTACTAAAAATTCCAAAAGAGGTCCCAGAAATGGAACCAAGATGTAGTCATTTTGCACCCACAAAGAACAAGGGAACCTCATGCATGCTAGCCTATCACCTAGTAGGTCTTTGGGCACTCACCAAGGTGCGCAAGAGGAAGGTGAGTCTCTCTTTTGTGTGAGTTCAGTGAAAGGCATACTTCATGATCTTGAATTAGTGATCTAAAAGAAATGAAAAAGCTATAGAGCTCAGAACAGCTTCTATACCCATTTATTCATAACAAAAGTAAAGCACACAACAAAATTAATAGAACTAGGAAGTTGTAAATCCATAAATAGACTCAACATTCAAGTAAGGTTCATGATTATACAAGATCAAAAGTAGAGTAGAAACATGCAGATAATATAGGAAGGAGATCTTAATATAAACATAGTGGTAACCTTATCATATTCATTCATAGCATTAACTATAAAACATCACGAAGGGAAACCTTAGTCATGCACCATATCTACATCCATACATGTACACTTACAAAACAAAATTTTCATTCCCAATTTACTTATTACATTCTTCATACAATCATCTACCCAATTTATCCCATAGTTCTTGTAGTAATTCTATAGAGCTCCACTACCTGACTTGTGTCTCTTTTCTTTTCCAAGGGCACGCATATAAATAGGCATATGAGCTCTAAAAACTCCTCTGTAACCTCATATCTGGCCCCAAGTGTCAAGGTGTGGATCACCTCAGGCGCATTCCTTTCCATGTCATGATTAGCTTTTTGGATCTTCCTATCACAAGGTATATTCCTCCCGAGACACCCTATTGCAGTGGAACCTTATCCAAACGGAACACGATCTTCATCTGTGTTCTATCCAAAAGGCCGAAAACGTATAAGTCCCAAATTGTGCTTCACGTGTGCACGTCGTTGGTTCTCCAAGAACCCTTTTTGAATTCTTCCTTGTGCGCCTTCATTTGTACACTCCCTCCACCGTGCATGCTTATGCACCTTTAAGATTTGGAAGCTACATTAGGGGCCCAACAGGTACCCCTAAAGGATTACAAGCAATCTCTATCAACAAATGAAGGTGAAGTGATTTTAAACTGCTTATTTTCAATGCCAGATGAAATCTCTTCTGACAAATGAAATTTCAAATGCCACTAAACTATCAATAAGGATGAGATCTGTGTGATTCCTAAAGATTTCAATGCAAGATTGCAACAAGAACAAGGAAAACTATTTGTAGACATTTAAACATGATAACAGACATCATATTGCCCAAAATAACATAGATTAATTCAAAATCTTGTTAGATTCATCAGCAGGGGAGAGTTTTAGGAACAATCTCAAAGCTGTGTGATGGCTATACACTTGTAACCAACTCAACATGAATGAAGATCTAACACAGAAGACATTAACTAGGTTTTTTGAGGGTTTCTTAGAAGATGAGCTTCTCTCAAAATTTTCTCGTGATTTTCAATTTCTTGACATTTTGCATGTCAAAAAACATGCATTATATAACATTTTTACATCCAAGCCTTCTTTCCCAAGAAAAGAATATGCCAAGCATCAAGTTTGTTACAAAATTCCATCATGATTTGCAGATAGGGATGCATTTAACATATTTACAACAAAATTTTCCAGGTGTTTCAAAAAAAGGTGAATCATTGAGGATTTTTGCATCATAGTTTCAACTAGGAGCATGTTTTTCCTCCTTCTTTCATGCAACATGCTCCTCTTTCATCATTTCACCTTTACACTTTCCAAATTTGCCTCTGCAACTTTTGGATCTGATGTTTTACATTTTTGGATAGGTTAGGGAAAAAATCATTTCAAAAACATCTATGATCTTCAAATTGATCCTCAAAACTGATTGCATTGGTCCTTGCAGGCACAAATGACACGAATTTGCCAAAAATTGGTGAAAATTGATGCAAAAATTACATCTCCAAGCTTCCTAGAGCTCAAATGGTGGCCAAACTGAAAAATGCACAATTACCGTTGATCTTCATTTATCCTTTAATCTGAGCCCTCCACGTGTCATAATGTGATTGGAAATGGGCTTGGGATTACTTTTTTGACATTTTAAACTTTTGGAAAAATGTAAAAATTTGACATTTTTCTTCGCCCCTCCGCCCTCATGAAAACGGGCCTGACATGTGTCCCAAAGTGGACCCCATTGGAATCGTAGACCGATTCTACACATTTCTACCTTTTTGGAAAAAGGAAAATTTTCAAAATTATCCCCATGGACCCGCACCTCCGATTCTGTCCCAGACATGTGTCGATTCATTGATTGGTGGTGGGCTTGTGTTCCTCCTTTTGATTTCTTACCTTTATAGGATAAAAGCTAAATTTCCCACAAAGACCGATGCTCCGAATCCCTTCTTTTGATTTGAGCCATACACATGGCTTAATCATGACCATTAATGGAGCTGCGACCTCATTTTGTAATTTTAATCCTTTATGCCAAAATGGGAAAAAATCTCAAGTTTCCCCCGAGGCCCGAAGTTCCACCTCTGACCCTACCACATGTCTCTCTATGATTCATTGTGGGGTTTCAGCTCATTCCTGCATTTTCATATATTTTTCAAAAAGAAAAAAATCTCTAAGTCTTCTGCCAACCTCTACTATTTTGACTTTTCTAAGCTGCCATGTGTCACACTCGATTCATCACGGGCCCTAGGTATTTTTTTGCACTATAACTCTTTTTCAAAATGCCTTAAGGCACACAAAGACCCGCTCGTCTACCTTCACGCT
This sequence comes from Taxus wallichiana var. yunnanensis, assembly GCA_018340775.1. Classification (NCBI taxonomy): domain Eukaryota; kingdom Viridiplantae; phylum Streptophyta; class Pinopsida; order Cupressales; family Taxaceae; genus Taxus; species Taxus wallichiana. The sequence continues at coordinate 631,141,601 of CM031239.1, forward strand.
GCGCAACATGTGTACCTCCTCCGGGACATGCAGAGCTTTGGGGAAACTTGCACTTTTTCCAAAAACACAAAAACCTTAATTTTTAAAAAATGACCCACCAATCCTTGTCCAATTAGAACAAGCCACATAGGAGAAGATTTTGAGATAAAATTTGACAGGAAAAGGATGCCCATATGACCGTAAAAAAATTTAGAAATTGCCAATGACACCCATGAATGTTGGAGATGAAATTGATGGGAAAATGACGCCCGTCTGATCGTTAAAAAATGGAAAATGCCAAGGATGCCCTAGAATTCAATTTTTTCGCTAAGGATGACAAATTTCGTAATTGAACCAACTGAAACATGTTTTTAAAGAATTTTTATCATGGAATTGGATTTTCAATGGCATATAAGTGTAAATCAATCAATTTTAAACTTCCACGATTGGGAAAAAAGGAAAAAATGGCAGAGCCCGTGCAGATTTTGGAAAAATAGGGCACAAAAGAGGGCACACATGCTAATTTCATTCAAATTGGGACAAAACAAAAAGTTTATGAGAATTTCAAGGCATTCAATTGGAGGGAAAAGTTGCAGACCACCAATTTTGAGAGAAAAACATTTCAGAGCATGTAGAATGAAGGAAAAATTTAGGGAAAAATGGTGCAAGCTCAAAAATGGCACCAACATCGGCTCCTGCTCAGGGATGGGCACTCCCAGTGAGTGCCACAAGAACAAAACTAGACCAAGTTCCAAAATAATCCATTAGGAAAATGGATTCATGATCCAAAGCCACCCAAAACCATCTCTTAAAAATTTGTGTGTTGTAACCATTCTAACAAAGTGTCCTCCACAAAATACCCCATGGAAATCAGCAATTATTTTGGGAGCTTCATCTTTAGTTACACATTTCAAGAGGACACCTTTAGGGTTCTTCCAAGCTAGTCCTAAGTTAGTAATGATGTATGTTTGAGAAGCCCGCTTAAGGGCTCTTTTTTTATTTTTATTTAAATGATCAGGGCAACATAGGTGTCTAAGGTAAAAGATTACATCCGTGTACCACTTAGAACTTACCAACTTCTCAAGAACATTTGCCCTTTCTTCCTCTACTTCATTCACTTCCAGAGTCTGCAAGTTCTCTCAACCATGAGCTTAGCAACACCCAAATCTCTTACCAACTTTTTGGTTTAGATATCCATGTCATATTCCTGTAGATTGTTCACCCATATACATATTTTGCTTGAGATATCCATCTTTGATAAGATTCTTTTACCATGGTGTGGGAATATAAGAAATAACTTTTCAACTTAAGATATAAGGCCTAAAAACCTTTGTTTCTTTCACCAAGGAAAATGCTTGATTTTCCATGATTGTGTATTTTAACTCAGCAACTTGTTAAGCCTTGCTAAAGAAGGCAATAGGCCTCTCAACCCCATCTTCATCCTTTTATAGCAAAACAGATGCAATGGTATTTTCAGAAGCAAAGGAGAAGATTTGGAAAGGCTTCTTGTAATTTGGAGCTACCAAGATAGGTGCATGTTTAAGTGCTTCTTTGATTCCTTCAAAATATTGAATAGCAGCCTCCTCCCATTTGATAACTTGGTCTTTCTTTAACATGCATGTAATAGGAAGAGTCAATTCAACAAAATTAGACACAAACCTTCTAATGAAATTGATCTACCCAAAGAAGGATTGGATGCCCTTCTTTGTTCTTGGAATTGGAACCTTGTTGATTGCTTCTACCCTCTCAGGGTCAATCATGACACCAGCCTTTGAAATAATATGACCAAGCAGCTTGGCCTTTTGTACCCCAAAATGACACTTCTTTAGATTGAGAGAAATGCCATATTCTCTACATCTGATCAACATTCTTTCCAAGTGTTGTAAGTGATCTTTTCTGCTCCTTGAAAACATAGTCACATCATCCTGATAAACTACAATGAATTCATTTATGTAACTAGAAAAAGCAACATCCATTTCTCTTTGGAAGGTATCTCTAACATTCATGAGACCAAAAGGAATTCTTACATAGACATATGTTCCCCAAGGAGTGGTAAAGGTAGTTTTAAATCTTTCTGACTCTTTGATAAAAACTTGATTATAGCTAGAGAAAACATCCAAGGTGGACAAAAATTCAGATCCAGTCACTAATTGCAGCATGTTTTCCATGTTTGGCAAAGGATAATTGTCCTTCAATGAAGCTCTATTTATATTTTTGAAGTCTACACAAAGTATGATATCTCCATTTTTATTTCTGACTAGCACAAGGTTTGCAACCCAAGATGAATAAATAATCCCTCCCTCCTTGTTTCTTCAATTCATCTTGCATCTTCATTGAGAGGAGTGGATTAATTGGCCTCTACTTTTGTCTAAAGGGCTTGGCATTTGTTTCAAGAGGAATCTCATGCTGAAACAAGACCTCTCTTTATGCTTTCATCTCTGAATAAGACCAAGCAAGAAATTCTTGATATTTCTTCAATATTTGAACATAGGACTACTTTTCTTCTTTGTTTAGATTACTACCCAACCAAACTTCTAAGAAACCTTGTAAAAACTTGGTTAATTTCTTTTATGTTAGATCTTTATTCATGTTGAGTTGGTTACAAGTGTATAGCCATCACACATGCTCCGAGATTATTCTGAAACTCTCCCCGCTAATGAATCTAACAAGCTTTTGAATTAATCTATGTTATATTTGGCAATATGATGTCTGTTATCATGTTTAAATGTCTACAAACAGTTTTACTGGTGTTGGTACCCAAATTTTTCTCTCTTTTAAGTCTCGAGCAACATCAAAGATATGGCCTAAAGCTTGAAGACAGATAGATCATGATGTATGTCATTTTATAGCTAGGGATGTGATCTAACTGGAACTCAGATTTGTGGAGAGATGGATAGCACTCAAATAGGACTTGATCTTTTCCTAATTGTTTTAGGTTGTGCCTTTCAACCAAGGTAAGAGAACCTATTTTGTAACCCTCAAATGGTGAAGGAGATGAAGATATCCCTCAATTTATGAAAATAGTATGAAAAGGACCTTGGGAAAATATGATCAACACTCCAAATATGACTTTCACAAGTTTTCACTTCTAGATTATGGAGATACTTTCAATGCGAAGTAAGGGTTACTAGATACATTTTGAAATCTTGATATGTTGTGCATATTTTTGCAAATGGATTTTGATCTTCTGTGGGTATACAAGTCAAAATAGGGGTAAAATAGGGTGTGATAAGTTGTTTAGAATGATTTTTGGTGGATTATTAATAAGACAAACTTGACTATGCCAGATCTTTGACAACCTCTACAACATTTGAACAACTATCAAATAAAATTCTTCAAAATAGTCAGGATGTTCTTTCAACTAGAAGAGATACACAAATGGAGGCCCAGGTTTGCACTCTTCACACAATCTTTGAGACCTCAACATAAAATCTTGAGTTAAAGGACTCAAATATACATAAAAATCTCTGATCAAATCATGCCTAAGGTACCCCCAAAGACTTACAAGAAATCTTTGTCAACAAATGAAGGTGAAGTGATTTTAAACTACTTATTTTCAATGCCAAATGAAAGCTCTTCTAACAAATGAAATTGCAAATTCACTAAACTATCAATAAGGATGAGATCTATGTGATTCCTAAAGATTTCAATGCAAGATTGCAACAAGAACAAGGAAAACTATTTGAAGACATTTAAAAATGATAAAAAAATCAATTTTGTCAAAAATAACATAGATTAATTCAAAATCTTCTTAGATTCATCAAGTAGGGGGAGAGTTTAAGAATAATCTCGGAAGCGTGTGATGGCTATAGACTTGTAACTAACTCAACATGAATGAAGATCTAACACAAAAGACATTAACCTAAAGTTTTTAGAGGGTTTATTAGAAGATGAGATTCTCTCAAAAATTTCTCATGATTTTCAATTTGCCCTCCTTTTGCATGTCAAAAACATGCATTATATAACTCTTGTTTACATCCAAGCCTTCTTTCCCTAGAAAAGAATATGACAAGTATCAAGGTTGTTACAAAATTTGATCATGATTTGCAGATAGGGACATTTAACATATTTACAACAAAAAGTTTCCAGGTGTTTCGAAAAAAGGTGAATCATTGAGGATTTTTGCATCATAGTTTCAAATGGGAACACGTTTTTCCTCATTCTTTCATGCAGCATGCTCCTCTTTCATCATTTCACCTTTACACTTTCCAAATTTACCTCTACAACTTTTGGATCTGATATTTCATGTTTTTGGATGGGTTAGGGAAAAAATTCATTTTAAAAACATCTCCGATGTTCAAATTGATCCCCAAAACTGATTACATTGGTCCTTTTAGGCACAAACAACATGAATTTGTCAAAATTTGATGAAAATTGATGTAAAAATGCATCTCCAAACTTCTTGGAGCTCAAATGGTGGCCAAACTAAAAAATGCACAGTTATCGTTGATCTTCCTTTATCCTTTAATTTGAGCCCTCCACGTGTCATAATGTGATTAGAAATGGGCTTGGGATTTTTTTTTTGACATTTTAACACTTTTGGAAAAATGTAAAAAAATTGACATTTTTCTCCGCCCCTCCGCCCTATGAAAACAGGCTTAACACGTGTCCCAATGTGGGTCCCAGTGGAATCACGGATCGATTCTGCACATTTCCACCTTTTTTGAAAATTTACGAATTTTTCTCAATTTGCTCCACTGCTCCACCCTTGAGATTTGGCACTTACACATGGCACAATATGATTGAATCCAAGGTCACGGCTCGATTTTACACATTTTGCCTCTTTTTAGAAAAAGGAAAAATTTCCATTTTTCCTCCACGGCTTTGCCCTCCCACAAGACACATGTCCTCATATGATTGGCTGAGGGAAGTGCTCTTATTTCATACTTTAACTCTTTTTCACCAAAGGAAATTTTGTAACATTTCCTCCACACTCCCACACCTCGATTCTTTCCTTGACACGTGTCTCTCTGTGATTCATTACGAGGCCACAACTTCCTTTTAAACTTTACTCAACTCCTCAAAAATTTCAAAAGTTTCAAAACTCACCTGGTGGCTCACACTCCCCTCTTACATTGATGTTGACACATGTATCCCTCTGATTTATTGTGGAGCCACGCTTCAAATTACTATTTAAACTCATTTTGCCAAAAAAGCCAACATTTCCTTTTTTCCTCTAGTGGCCGCCATTCCGACCGCGTAAGCCTTTAATTTTCTTCTTTGTCGGGGCCGTACCTTCTTTTAAAGCTAAATAACCCTTTTTAGGAAAAAGTTTAAAAATCTCAAACTCTCCCAGACATCCACCACTCCACCTTTCCTTTCAAAACAAAAAAGTCTAAGGCATTAATTTACTTTAGCGAGCTTGTGGCCTTGTTTTGCATTTTAGTACTTTTCACCAGAAAAGGAAAAATTTCTCCACGTCCACTACCAATCCACATCCCCTCTACCAATTAGAACAATGCCATGTATACAAAAGTATATGAACTATAATTTGATGGGAAAAGGGCATCCGTATGACCAGTAAAAAAATGCAGAAATTGCCAGCGACCCCCAAAATTGTTTTTTTCTTCATGTGTGAAGAATTATTCGATCAAAAGACAAATGGAAAGTGTTTTTAGGAAATTTACAACCATGGAAAGGGATATTTGAGGGAAAATAATTAAAAATCAAATGATTTTGAGCTCCAAAGGCTAGGAAAACACGAGAAAAATGACAGAGGCATTTGAACGGGCAAAATTAGGGGAAAACGCAGGGCAAACTTAGAGATTTCTTAATGGGGCAAAAATGGAGAAAAAACAAACAACTCAAAGCATTTAAACATAGGTATGAGTTTTTTTCATCAAATTCGAAGGATGGGAAGATCCAAGGCCATTTTTTCTTAGAAATAGGAAAAACACACTTCTCCTTAGCAAATTAGGGCAAGGTAATGAGTTTGCAAACAATCCAATGCACAAGAATGGAGCTACAACTTCACAACATTTATTTCATGAGGAAAAAACATTTCAGAGCACAAAGAGCAAAGGGGAAACATGGAAAAATGGTAGAGGATCAAAATGGGCACCAACATCAGCTCCTGCTTGGGGATGGGCACTCCCAATGAGTGCCACAAGAACAAAAGTAGACCAAGTGAAAATAATCCATTGGGAAAATGAAGTCATGAGCCAAAGCCACCAAAAAACCAGCTAAGAAATTGACAAAAATGGCTGCCACACACCAAGGCAAACCATGAACCGAAAAAACACCAAAAACAAAGCAAAATCCAAACACTATACATTGTACAAGTTGGTAAGAAAACCTTGATTCAAAGAAAAAAACAAGGGGAAACCCCAAATGTCCTCCATGCTAGATATGACCATGCCAAGAGGTTCTGATATATTTTTAGCAACTAGAAATATACCTCTTTTTCTTCTTTGTTTAATTTGTAAACCATCCAATTTCTTTGAAGCTCCTCCATTGTGTTCAGGTCAAACCTTTTAACATTTTTCAAGGCTAAATCAAGGACCAAATTTCTAGAAAAAATAGCATACTTAGGAGATATGTTTTCAACAACTTCATACTCCTTGAAATCCACAAAACTCACAAAGTGATCAGTACTAGCATTTGCCTGCAAAACTTCATAAGATGCATTGTTTGGGTCTTCAATAAGGTACAACATCTTTTTCTCTCCATATAACTTTACTAAGTTTCCTTTAATGGGTATAGTGCCATAAGACATGTCCATTTAGACACTACCACCAACACTTGCAGCCCATTTCCTTGATATTAACATACCCCATTTGGCGGGGCAATCAACAATCACAACATCCAATTTTAAATTCATCCCAGGATAAGATGCAAGTTACACCACTAGATCTTTGACACACCCAACAACTAGCACTTCCCCTGGAATCCATAGCAGCACACTTGCCATATGTTGTTGTCACTTTGATTCTCAATTCTCTCATGAGATCCAAAGGCATGACATTACATGATGCCCCTGATTCAAACATATATTTATGTAACAACTTATCTTTGATAACTAAGGTAGTGAAAAATGGATCCACATTCAGCTGAGTTTTAACCAAAGAAGTTCCTAAGTAAACTTCAAGTGGTTCCCCAAGATACTCTACTTCTAGTGGTGTTTCAAGTTCTACAATGATCTCGAGGAGGAGTTTCAACAACATTTACATTTCTCGCTTTGGGGCACTCTTCTCCTCTTTCAATCCCAAGTACTCAAATTCTCTCTTCTTGTGCTTAACAATCCTAAGAAACTCAATGATAGGAAAACTCACTTTGATTTGGCTTAATACCTTGGCTATGTCATATGGAATACTCTTTGGCAAGGCAACATTGGAAGGGAGACAAGTAGATTCATCAGATGACATGTGATTCTTGGTAGCTTGGGCATGAGGAGGACTATAATTTTTCTTTGGACATAAGAGATTTTGGCAGGTGTTTCTCTTCTAGGAGCTTCTTTGGGAATACTAAGCAAGGGTGTTTTAGGTTTGGTTTCAGGCCCAACTCCTTTAACAACATTACTCCTAGTGTTATACTCTTTCTCTTGAGCCACAACAACATTCATTAATAATTTCTATCTTCCTCCGAAGGGATACCACCATCATACTTCTTAATCATCAAAGCTCTTAAGTATTCAAAGTCATTATTAGGAATCTCAAAATATTACACTACATCAACTTCAAGAGTATGAGGGGGAAGAAGGATTTGTACTGTTTGATGTGATCCCAAAAAGTTTCATTGTCCTTGCACCTATTACCTCAGTTGATGTTTCTCATTCTTATGAGCTTGAAGAACAGCCCACCATGTAAATATCATCATCAGTAACATCATCATTATTAGCTTCACCATCTTACTGGTCCACTTCACATGGAGGATGGGGTAGAAAACACCTATCACACTAATCAATATCAATAACCTCCTCAATAGCAGTAACCCTAGAAGTTAGGGGATCAGGTAACACTCTTCCTTCACATGCTTGAGGATGTCTATTTGCAGACCCCATGGGTCCTTTCCCTCTATCATCTACCCTTTGATCACCTCTAGGATGATTGGAAAATCTGTCATGGTTTTGTGCTTTTTTGACCTTGTGAAGTCTTCCCAATTCCCTTCTCTTCCCAAGCTAACTTGTATGAGATTTCTTTGACATCCCTGCCAAAGTTTTCACAACCTCCTCCAAATCAGCACCCTTGCTAGCTTGAGGTTTTTCAAGGTTTATCAACTTTACACCATCTCTCTTGAGAGGTTTCCCAATGGCCTTAATGTTATTTTCAATCTACAATGCCATGGTAAAGGCTTGCCTTAAATTGGTAGGGTTCTTGTCTCTTAGGTAATAGGATGCCTTCTTGTCAAATGCATCTACATATTTGATCAAGCATGACTGATCACATGGCCTTAAATTAACTAGAAGCCTTCTTAAAGTTTTGTTGAACCTTCGGTTGAAGTCATGAACTAATTCATTGGGGTTCTTCTTGATATTTTCAAATTCAGACAAGAGAAACACAGGATCAGTCTTATCACCATATTGTAATCTGAATGCATTTTGCATTTCAATCCATGAATCAATAGAATTATTAGGTAGCTCCTTGTACCAATCCCTTGCATCCTCTTCTAGTGTATGAATGAACAATTTAATATACACATCTTCATGCTCAATCTAAAATTCCTCCATCATGTTAACAAAAAGTTTCAAATGCTGATCACATGTTATGGCATTATTCCCTTGGAACTTTGGCAATCTACTTCTAACATCCTAAGGCACAACATTAGGATAACCAGCCATTCCCCTAAAATTTATTGGGCCAAAGGTATTGACCACAAATGGAGGCCTAGGTGGAGGCTGAGCCATGTTGTCTGGTGGAGGTGATCTTGGGGGTGACACAAGATGATGAGGAGTGTGAGGTCTTTGGGGCTCAAGAATGTGGTTCACAAGATTGGTATTCTCTAGGTGTTGATTTTCTTGGAAAGTTTTACTAGAATTGAAACACATAGGTGCAGTTTGAAAAAGGAACTCACCAGGTACAAAAGAAGGACCTTCACTAGTTGAAGTAAACAAGTTTATGGGAATATTTATTGAATCAAAATCACTTTGGAAGAAGAGTGATAATCCTCTACTAAAGTTGACCTCTCTCACCAATGGATATTCTTTGCTTGATGTATGAACCTTCAACAACCTTCCAAACTATCATCTCCTCTAAAACTATCTTTCCCAATTCTTGAAATAACTCTCTACTTGGATCCCTTACGAGAGAGAGATCTTCTTCCCTCTAGTTTTGCAGAGATTAGCAATACCAAAAACAAATGACAGAAAGCTAAGACATTGGTATTTATCAAGATCAAATCAGCATGGAGTCACCACTAAGGATTTTCACCCTAGTTGTGAAAATACACTAAAATACTTTGTCAAATACCTATCAGCACTGAAAATATTGCCAAACTTTATAGATCAGACCTTCCTTTTCTTGAATTTATCAATCAAAAATGCAAATGAAGTGCAACAACTATTGGAAACTGATAAAATTGTAGATAGAACTTGAAACCTTTACATACACCTTGCAAATATGAGTATAGAATGATGATTTAACAATATATTTGTAGACATAACTTGCAAGAGACATTACCATGGTTTGACATGCATTCAAATATCTCAAATATGTATGAACATGGATCAGATTGAACTAAGAATGTCCCCAGAAATGGTGCCACTGGTGTTGGTACCCAAATTTGTTCTCCTTTTCAGTCTCAACTGCATCAAAGATATGACACGAAGCCTGAAGACAAATAGATCATGATGTATGTCATTTTGTAGACGGGGATGTGATCTAACCGACACTCATTTGTGGAGAGATGGATAGCACTTAGATAGGACTTGATCTTGTCCTAACTATTTTAGGTTGTGTCTTTAACCAAGGTAAGAGAACCTATTTTGTAACCCTCAAATGGTGAAGGAGATGAATATAGCCCTCAATTTGTGTAAATAGTATGAAAAGGGACTTGGGAAAATATGATCAAAATTCCAAATCTGAATTTCACAAGGTGTCACTTCCAGATTATGGAGATACTTTCAATGCAAGGGAAAGGGTTCTTGAAGAAATTTTGAAATCTGATCTGTTTTGGATACTTTTACAAATTGATTTTGATCTTACGTGGGTATAACGGTAAAAATATGGGTAAAATAGGGTGGGATAAGTTGTTTAGAATGATTTTTGGTGTGATATTGACAAGACAAACTTGACTATGCCAAATCTTTGACAACCTCTACAACATTTGAATAACTATCAGATAAAATGCTTCAAAATAGTTAGGATGTTCTTTCAACTAGAATAAATACACAAATGGAGGCTGAAGTTTACACTCTTCACACAATCTTTGAGACCTCAACACAAAAGCTTGAGTTAAAGGACTCAATTAAACATCAAAATCTCTTATCAAATCATGCCTAAGGTACCCCAAAGGATTACAAGCAATCTCTGTCAACAAAAGAAGGTGAAGTGATTTTAAATTGCTTATTTTCAATGCTAGATGAAAGCTTTCGATAAATAAAATTTCAAATGCCACTAAACTATCAATAAGGATGAGATCTATGTGATTCCTAAAGAGTTCAATGAAAGATTACAATAAGAACAAGGAAAACTTTTTCCAAACATTTAAACATGATAACAAACATCATATTGCCCAAAATAACATAGATTAATTGAAAATATTGTTACATTCATTAGTAGGGGATAGTTTTAGGAACAATCTCATCATTGTGATGGTTATACAGATTGTAACCAACTCAACACGAATGAATATCTAACACAAAAGACTTTAACCGAGGTTTTTGGAAGGTTTCTCGAGAAGATGAGATTCTCTCAAAATTTCTCATGATTTAGAATTTCCCCTTCTTTTACATGTCAAAAAATATGCATTATATAACTCTTGTTTACATCCAAGCCTTCTTTCCCAAGAAAATAATATGCCAAGCATCAATTTTGTTACAAAATTCCATCATGATTTGTAGACAGGGATGTTTAACATATTTGCAACAAAAAGTTGCTTTAGGTGTTTGAAAAAAGGTGAATCATTGAGGATTTTTGCATCATAGTTTCAACTGGGAGCACATTTTTCCTCCTTCTTTCATGCAGCATGCTCCTCTTTCATCATTTCACCTTTACACTTTCCAAATTTGCCTCTACAACTTTTGGATCTGATGTTTTATGTTTTTGGATGGGTTAGGGAAAAATTCATTTCAAAAACATCTTTGATCTTCAAATTGATCCTCAAAACTAATTGCATTGGTCCTTGTAGGCATAAACGACATGAATTTTTCAAAAATTTGATGAAAATTGATGCAAAAATGCATCTCCAAACTTCCTGGAGCTCAACTAGTGGCCAAACTAAAAATGCAGCGATTACGTTGATCTTCCTTTATCCTTTAATTTGAGCCCTCCACGTGTCATAATGTGATTAAAAATAGGCTTGGGATCATTTTTTGACATTTTAACATTTTTGGAAAAATGTAAAAAAATTGACATTTTTCTCCTCCACCCTATGAAAACGGGCTTGACACATGTCCCAATGTAGGTCTAGCAGAATCGCGGATCGATTCTACACATTTCCACCTTTTTGAAAATTTACAAAATTTCTCAATTTCCTCCACTGCTCCACCCTTGAGATTTGGCACTGACACGTGGCACAATATGATTGGATCCAAGGTCACGGCTCAATTTTACACATTTTGCCTCTTTTTAGAAAAAAAGGAAAATTTTCCGTTTTTCTCCACGGCTCCGCCCTCTCGCAAGACACATGTCCTCATATGATTAGCTAAGGGGAAGTGCTCTGATTTCATACTTTAACTCCTTTTCACCAAAGGAAAATTTTCAACATTTCCTCTACACTCTCGCACCTCTAATTTTGTCCCTAACATGTGTCTCTCTGTGATTTCTTTGCTTCGGGGCCACAACTTCCTTTTAAACTTTACTCAACTCCTCAAAAATTTCAAAAATTTCAAAACTCGCGGCAGCTCGTACTCTTCTCTTGCATTCATTTTAACACATGTATCCCTTTGATTTGTTAGAGCCATGCTTCAAATTACCACTTTAACTCATTTTTCTAAAAAGGAAACATTTCCTTTTTTCCTCCGACTTAAGACCGTTGACCACGCAAGCCTTTAATTTTCTTCTTTTTAGGGCTGCACCTTCTTTTAAGACTTTAACCCTTTTTAGGAAAAAGGTTAAAAATCTCAAACTCTCCCGGACATCTGCCGCTCTGCCTTTCCTTTCAAAACAAAAAAGACTAAGGCATTAATTTACTCTAGTGGGCTTGCGGCCTTGTTTTGCATTTTAGTACTTTTTGCCAAAAAAGGAAAAAAATTCTCCAAGTCCACTACCGATCCGCATCCCCTCTACCAATTAGAACAAGCCATGTATGTAAAAGTATATGAGATATAATTTGATGGGAAAAGGATGCCCATATGACCATCAAAAACGTAGAAATTGCTAGCGACCCCAAAATTGATTTTTTCTTCGTGGTGAAGATTTTTTTATCAAAAGACAAATGGAAAGTGTTTTTAGGAAATTTATGACCATGGAAAGGGATATTTGAGGGAAAATAAGTACAAATCAAACTATTTCGAGCTCTAAAGGCCAAGAAAACATGGGAAAAATGACAGAGGTGTTTGAACAGGCATAATTAGGGCAAATCGTAGGTTAAACTTAGAGACTTCTTTCAAATGGGGAAAAAATGAGGAAAAAATGAACAACTCAAAGCATTTAAACACAGTACAATTTTTTTCATCAGATTCGAAGGATGGGAAAATCTAAGGCCTGTTTTTTCTTAGAAGCAGGGAAAAACACAATTCTACTTAGCAAATTAGGGCAAGGTAATGAATTTGCAAACAATCCAATGCACAAGAATGGAGCTACAACTTCACATCATCGATTTCATGAGGAAAAAATGTTTTAGAGCACAAAGAACAAAGGGGAAAGATGGAAAAATGATAGAGGATCTAAATGGACACCAACACCTTCTAGATTTGTATCCAAAGTGTGGAAACATTGAGACCCCTCACAATATATTTGTCAAAATGTGAAAAGAACTGTGATTTCACGAAATGCTTAATTTTGATGCGAGAACCGAATCCCTTTGTTTGATTGACTTCACTCCCAGAGCTTGGTTCATCTCTTTCTATCTTTCTTAATTTTTGTTCTTTAGTTGTTCATTTGCAGAGAAACAAAATTTTAAAATGTTTCATTATCATAGAATTGATAGTTTTAAATAAACTTGTTTTCAAAACAAAAATACGTCATACCGTAGCTTGCGCAATTAAAATATTCCTTGGTAGACAAGTATAAAATCAAAAACTCATTTTGAGATGATCTAAAAAACTTCCTGAGGAAACCAAATTGCTAGAGTACCCATTTTTATTGATAAGTTGAAGTTTAGCACCCTATAAATATGTTATCCACTCTCTTATTAAAATATATGAATCACAATTTTTGGAGAATTGTAAAATATCCTTCGTAACTCTGGAAAGTAGATGTTATGTTTCCTAAGTGTACCATGTTATGTGAGGAGTCACTTAAATCCTTAAATCAACCTTGAATGATTGTCTGTGATCTTTTGACGTAGTTCTAGGAGCCGTGTTACACCATCTTGCAGCTGTAGGAAGTTGCTAAATTTGAAAAGTTGGGTTTTGTATTGGCTCTTTGTTTGAATGATGACCATCAAAATACCTATCTTCCTTCAAAACCACTTTTATTTTTACTAGAATACTTCCTAGAACCTTCAGTTTGGGGAAAAATTCTCTTATTGATAGTTTTGCAATGGAATTTTGTAGGCCTCTGGTCATAATTTGACTAGGTCAAACTGGACCAATTATGACCGGTGGCTCTAGAAAACTTGTCCGTTTGAGAACCACTTTCTAGTTCTTTGTCCCATCAAATCTAGTGAATTATCCATATATAGAGGAACTTATATGAATTTTCTCATTGCACATTCATCCATTGAATGTCAATTTTAGACGTGGTTTTCTAAGGCCTCGAACTAACTTTTATTGTTGGCAACTAGGCCGATTACAACCAATAGACTTAGAAAACTATCCGATAATCAAAAATCATTCACTAGATTTGAATTTTTCAGTTCCTTTGAAAATTTTTTTTTGTATAGGAGGAAACATATAAACTTACCCGTGGTGTGTTTTCTCATCAGAGGACAACATTTGAAAGTGGTTTCTTCACCTCTGAGCCAAAATTGAACATTTTTGCAACTAACATGAAAACACAAAAAAAAAGTTGTAGGACCCCTGTCGGGTTGTCAAACCATCATGGAAACATTTTGACATTGTAAATAACTTCTTGAAACTCTACTATGTGACTTGTTGTGTGAAATTGAACTTTTGGAAAAATAATGTTTATCTCTCTTCCCTATTTATTTCTCTCTCCTTGGTTAAGAAATGAAGTGAACTAAAATTAAATAAATATGTGTCTCTAACCTTCTCCTTTCAAATGAAAATTATTAATGTTATTATGTAAATGGGAAATTAAAAAGATAATTATGCTAGATTAGGGTGGATGCCATGCTAGTGATTTATCACTGATATCAAGCTCACATGGTTTTGTAGGATGGAAGTAAGATCGCGAAAAGGCATGGCATAAGTCATTACTTATTATTGTAATTTATATATTTTATTGGAAAATGTATATATGTTTAATGTAATTGTAATGTAACAAAAATTTTGTATTTGAAATTTGGTAATATGCATAAGATGTTAGTTTTAGGAATGCCTTGGGAAATGTGCATTTAATCATAGGTGCCATTTTGTTTCAAATTTCCGTATGTAAAAAAAAAGGGGGTGGTTGGATATGTATGTTAAATGAAATTGAATTTATTATCTTATAGTGCATTCTTGTTTTGAAATTTATTATGGAATATATATAGTGTTGTGTTAGTTAACCAAAGAAATTTAGAAAAGAAACTTAAATATAATAGTCAACCTTAGTTCAAAACTAGTGTTTATCTACCCCTTCTCGCATGACCTTTCTTAGCACAAAATAAAATGAAACCTTAGAATGAACTTAAACATGTATGATCGATGACACCTTCTATCTTAACTAAATAAGATACCTAGTTGAGTTACCACCATATCCTGTATGTTTAGCGACATCATTATGAAATTTTCGATTAATAACAACTTGATCAAATATTATCTATAGTAAGTGCTCCCCTTCTAGAATTTGTTATCATGTGTTTCGTAAGGATATTTTGTTCTCTTCAGGTCCGACTTATGTGTTAGGTGACAAATATCACCAACTACTCTTGAAAGTAACCTTTAGCAGTTAGGAGTGTTTAATGAGGATAATATTCAACACTTGTTGTACCCTCCCTCTCATTCTAGCCACATTAGTTTGCAAAACTCTATCATCTAAAAGATAATTAATCCTCATAACTAAAATTTCTTGTACTTCACCTAAGATTTTTATTCATTAGTTTATTTCTATAACTTAAGTGTCTTTGTTCGAAGAAATAACTATGTTGTGTGACCTTACCATAAATGGAGTAAGTAGAGCTATCACATCTTTAGTATCCTAGTCGGCTACCAAGTCTTACGAGGTTAGATCAACAATCTTTACTTATCATCAAATGAATTCCTTTTGGGACTCAAAAAAGACAAATGGAGATAGTGAAGCAATTATGTTTGACTTAAACTCTTGTTAATAGTCTCTTTAGTTCCTTGCATATAAATGTGTTACCTTTGATACTAACAACATAACACCTTGGTCTTTCATGAAGGTTTTTAGCATAAATGTGTTCTCACCTTAAACTCTTATATAGTTGGGATGTAGATCCTTAGGTGTAATTAGAATTCAACCAAACCTTGGCTAATTAAGGGGTTAATTTGTGGGTAGAAAATGGTTAGTAACTCCTTATAAACAAAATTGATTTGAATTATTTTCACTTTAGATAACCAAGGAAACCTAAAACTTGGTTTGTAATCCTTTGTTATGTTGTTTATGACATTAAGAATAAAATAAATTTCACATGCGGTATCATGAAATTAGGAAACATGGGATCTCACTTTTAAAATAAATCACTTGTGGTTAGTGTGTGGTTCGAATGCTCCCAATCATGTTCTTCTTTGAGATGATTGACAATTACTTTCATAACTCTTTTGTTATTAAGTGATGCCAATAATGAGACCATAGAGAAATGTAAGTGTAAAGCATACAAGATTGAAACGAGATTTGAGGTTAGGAATAAAGTCACTATTGGTCCTTATAACTCTATTAAACATTTTCATGTTTTTTACAAAGAATATGAATTTACCTTGGTGAGATCAAACTTTGAGAAAAAAAGATATATATATATATATATAAGTCTAAATACAATTTCTTAAAGTGGAAATGTTAAATGGATTCAACAAGTTATTGAATTATATTAACTATGGAAGGGAAATAAAGATATTTGTGATCAAAGAATGTTTATGGGAAAAAGGTATCTTGAAACTAAATTCCCACCTTAAATCCTAATATTTCTTTCTTGACATCAAGTCAGATTCACTTGATTTGTAAGGGTAAAATTTAAACATTGAATAAATGTTTAAGAAACATATTCTTAACATAAGAACGAGACAATTAAGAACTTTGTATGTAATTTTAAATATGCCAAATAATTATGTAAGCTATGGAAATTATCGTAAAGGATAAAAATCCAACTTAAAATGGTTTAACCGTAAGTTCAATGTGGAATGAACTTAATAATATATAGGTGGATAAAGGATAAAATTATCTTTGCACAATAACATTCTTGGAGTGTTAATCGCAACTAAGATGTAATCATTGTAATGATGTGTTGTGGTTTTTCCAATCCTTGAGTTCTTTTATTGTGGTTTGGTCATTGCTTAGCATTTGTTCATTGGGAAAAGTATGACATTGACATGTATAAGGTGTTGTCTTGTTTCTATGTGATTCGATGACTTATGTAAGTGTTGTATACATTGCTGATTTTCTCCACTTGGAGCCTTGTGGTGTTGTGTAGTGAGAAATTTAAGTAAAAAATTTATCCCGGTATTATAATCTGTTGTATTTGAGTGTGTAAAATGTGGGTGTTACACTTTCGTGATATGAAACAAAATACAAGCATGAAAGAAATGCCACAAATTTACAATATAATGAGGTTAAGGGATAAAGTCGCCAAATAAGGGAGACACCACGAGAAGAACTTAGGATGATAATGCTAAAACAAAGAATGTATCCATGGCTACATACATTGGGCAAACTCACAATACTAGAAAATATGCAGAAATGAATTAGGACAGGAATAGAAAGGGATTAAATTTAAAGGATTAATACCAAAATGTCTAATAATTTCACCTATAGGAAAACCTTGATAGACAAGACTCAACAGAAAATGGTTAACTTTTGCCTTTAGAAGAGGGTTCCAAGTATGGGAGACCTAACGAAGCTAAATACACTATGCAAAGTGTAACCCCTAAGCGATCATTGAGCTTACCAATGGTTGGAGAGAGATGACATAAAATTTGATAGATAATATGATTGTTATAATATATAAAAGTAATGTCTGATTCCATCACCAGTCATGCCACCAAGCAACCGGAGGATGAAGGGAAATTTTATGAAGCATAAAATCTGGAAGGAGTTCTTGAATTCTATAGATTTACAAGAGGTCTGAATTCATCAAATTGAATTTATCTTTGAGCTCGGGCCAAGGAATCCAATCTCTGTGATGCACAAGATCATGTATGGTATGAATTCCCTTACGATGGAGCGAGAATGGATTTAATGTCGGGGTTTCACTAACGAAAGAGTTTCATCGGTGATAATAGGAGATGATAAGATGTTATACAAATTAAATGAAAGGTTAGTTTGAAATCCATCGAAAACCCACCTCATAAGTGGCTTCACCTACTCAAAGTATTTAAAATAATCTTTGTAGAAAAGATGTTAGAAATACTAACTAGAGAATAAGTTATAATAAGAGTATATAATCCAATTCTGCTCTAGTACTTTTTTATAATAAAGGGCTCAAGATTCTAAGTAATGCCATAAAAAAGTTTCAAGCTTGTGGACCCAAAAGGCACTTGATAACACATTTAACACATAAATTCATGCTTTATCGATACACATTGATAATACGCATACCTCCTTAAGCATGAGGAAGATAATAGACATCCCAAGAAACTTGGTGAAAGTCGGTTGAACTAGATTTTTTTACACAAAAGAAAGTCCCAAAGTATCTTGGAAAGCCAATTGTAGGAAGTGTGAGAAGGGAATATGCAAGTAGAATAATAAATGTGAGGAGCTACAAGGATTTTGGTGCAAACTTGAAATTTTATTAAAGCTCGGGTTTTAATTTCCATGATTTGACTACCATTGGCCTCTTCCGCTCTTCCGGTATTATTTCTTACATTGTTGCGGTCTTTGATTTTATTCACATTAAGATTTTGCATATTTTGAGTATTTTCATATACTATTTTATTAAACAAAAAATACCCTACTTTATTATATTTTCAAGAATATTTTTATTAGAAGGATTTGTTTATGAGAAATTTCTCCAATTAATGGTAATAATTTTTTTAAAATGTAAACGCATTTATGTAGTAGACAATAATACATAAAAAGAACCACTAATAAAAATATTATTGAAATTTGTAATGCACAACCATTTATACTCCATTTGTGTGCTTTTATGCCCTATACATATTTCATCCTTGTGTTATCCTTTATGTATAACACCTCATAGTTAGCACACACATAAGTGATGTGGCACCTCTACATAACATGAGAAACTTTAGTTTTAACTAGATCCTTTTGAGAATCATAAAATCCTTATGAAGTCTTGCATACAATGCATATATATCTTTATGTAGCAATTATTTGTGGCTTTTTGCGTCACACTCATATATATGAATTACATTTTACATAATGGTTTCTCCATATAACCATGTGCTAAATCCTTTCTTGGACATGTGGATTATTTATTGGCAACCTCTAAATAAATGAAATGTCAAACAATATCTTAGAGTAACCCTCCTATTGGAAGACCAATTATGACATACTTGGAATAATTTTAAGCATCAATAGTTTGAAGATGAGACTAATTTTATACATTCCTATTTCTAACCATTATGAGTCTTAACTATCTTCTTTTATTTAAAGTATTAATATATAACATACTAAAATTTCCAAGAATTCACATCTTTGTTATATGATTCAATAATGATTATTAGTATGCCTTGCATCTAGAATATATCTCATATGCATTTACATCATCATTTTAAATATAGGAAATGAAACAAATATTTTCTCCTCACAATCATTGGAGACCAATATCTTAGCCTCATTATAACAATACTCACCTCTATTTATTTATACGATACTTTCATATTACATAAAGGTTGCATTACCTCTAGTTAGACTTAACTTATTGAATGTTTCTTTTTTTAATTTAGTTTTATTCACTATTGAGCATGCACTCAAGTCGTAACCTTTAAATATTAACTCGAGATGAAGGGATGACCCAAGGACATAATATTAAGATTAGTTTTATGTATCATTAGTATTAGAGTCTAGATATTTCTTATTTATTTGAACACATGTAGTATGCATCATGATAAAAACTAACTCATTTTTATTTATACATATCTAGAAGAGTTTTCTAATAAGAGAAATATTGTTGATAATAAAAATAATCACAGAGATACCTATAAAATATCATAGAGAATACAATAATACCCAAGATATGTTATATTTCACAATACGCTTCTTGTACGTATAAATACAAATATATAGGCGTTATATCCATGATATAATATGAGAGATATTATATCTCCTATAAATAATATTCTATCAAATAAATGAGTTGTTATAAAAAAATTAATTCACTATAAGATTTTTTGCATGGGTTGTTCAACTCTATAAATAACCTCACACACATGACACATAAATTATATTATCCTTGATAATATAATTACACAAACAATGAATAATATAAACAATAGAATCCTAACATTCACCCCAATATTGTGAACATTATTAATTCCACTTATTCACCCCCATAATGTGAACATGGAGAAAATTATATTCCCAAAAAAATGAACCACCTCTTAAAAGTCTTTGCTTAAACTAGGTACAAACTCCATAGATTTTTTCTTTACCCTAGTAAAAGCGTAGTGATAAGACATATTATGTAGGAATAATCCCTACCTATTAGGGTTCTGTGGGAATTTCCCTTCTGTGAGGCAACATGAATTTTGAATCTCCAAGATCCACAAGATTAGAACTAATTTGATAACCATCCATGAGTCTACCTTTTCATCTTCTCCTTCTCCCTAAAAGTGATTCTTCTGACAACATGAATATTTCCCAAATTCTAAAAAGAGGTTTATTCGACAAACCACCACGCTAAAAAAAATGAATTTTCAAAACACATCATAGTGAAAAGAAAAGAACATGCAAAAATGCCATTAAAGCATATGGGCCCCATCCTTGATGATGACAACCGACTCTTAAAACCTCCAAAGTACTCGATTCTTTCGACCTCCAATTTTATCCTATTAGTTCAACCTCGATATGATCATAAATCTCAAAAGACACCCCTCCACAAATAATACATCGCATACAACCGATAATGCATCCATTTGAATTATGGAATTTTTCTATTTTTTAGAACTTTTTGACACCACAATACAAAAATAACAATACAATTAAAAACATAAAATCACTTATTTGAATTTGATGATACTTAACTTTGACAAGATGACACAAAAAAGTGATGATTTTTATATGATGGAAATCTTACTACAAAAACAATTATTTGACATCAATACTTTTTATCCATTTTACCCCATCGGGTAAAATCAATAATAGGGATGATTTGAAACTAGGCATTGGTTAGGACCAGCATGGAGGAATTCAAGAGTTTCAAGTAGAATTCAGACTTTCGGAGCATTTTTAGAGTTTTCAAGAGATTTGGGTTGAATAAGTTTATTTTTTACCATTCTGACTTATTAAGGCTCACAAATCCTCTAAGAGTGAAAATGGTTCCCCGGGCCCCCATCCAACTTAAAACAAGAAAAAATGGCCAATCTTGGGAAAATTTGAAATTTTAGGTTGCCGGGTTGCCCACTACATTTCCTCATCCATCTAGTTCAAATAATTTGAGAAAAATCCAAAGAAAAAAATGCCCAAAGGGATTTGAAGGGGCTCGAGAACTAAAATTATCTTGCCAAGCTTCTCTATGAGCTACTGGTGACTCACATCACGTCTCTCGGATGAGCTCATCTAGTGAAGGGAGAGTTGAGGGTAACTCATTAGTGCCAAGTCAAGGAAGTGATGCAGGGGCATATAAGTTTGGATTATCGAGCCAACTTGGTGAGATGGGATTTACATTGATGGACTAGTGGATCGGAGTTAGGGCTGGGTTTGCCCCGACATGGTGCATACAAGGCTAGGGGAATGCCGATAAGGTATAGGATTTACGCTCGTAAAGAGAGTAGCTTGGTTGGGAAATTAGTGTTAGGATTCGTTGATGTGGGAGAAAATTTTGGGAATGAAACTCAGGGTTACATTTTGTGCAAACACGTTGGCATTATATGAAGTGCAAAGTGCACATCGGGTCTTGGGCCCGATGAATAAGTCATCTCAACAAGTAAGTCAGATGTTGGGGTGACTTTACAAAAACATAAAACAACTTGTTATTTGGAGATATCGATGCAAACCTTAACCTAAACCTACCAAACATGGTGCCATGATAACTCGATTGGTGGCGAGATTTGGATTTTGGGTTTCACACGTGAAAAAAATGGTGAGGAGCTTGAACGCGTGGGAGTGGAAGTAAGATGTCAAGAGCATAAGATAACTCGGTGGTGAATGTAATGTTGCATAAGGGATCTAGTCCCACAAAACATGACCTGTCGAGCTAAGAAGTGATCTTCCGAGGTGAGTTAGGTGAGGTGGTAGGGAGGGATTTATGGCAAGATAATAGAGGAGCTCGGTGGGTAAAGGTGGAGTGAATCCATAAAACTTGAAATGTAAACCATATTGAAATGACAATAAATTACACCCAGATTACAGTTTCTCACAAAATTATAGGTGTTGGAAAGGGTATTTAGAGCCATATAACATGAAACCATAAAATTTGAATTGGTGATACTTGTAAGGGGAAAATGGAGGTGCAACCACATGACCATGGAATCTAATCCCATGTGAAGAAATTAATTAAATGAATTTATGGGTTTACTTCCTTTCTTCCATGGAAAACTACGGTAGGCATGACACCCCTTATGGATGATCTAATGCATTGAAATTAAAATTTATTCTCGATTACATTAATTATTCATATAAATGTAAAGGGGATGCATTATCACAAAAAGCTAAACATTTTCATCTCCCCATGCTCCCATCTTCTCCACATCTAGAGTGTTGTGAATTTAGGGGCTTCAATCCTTTACTTTGAATATTGTAATGGTAATCTTGCCTCTCCCTACACCATGATGTAATTGTGCATAATTTATGAAGCAATAAATTGGGTCTTGTGTTAATTTTCTAACCTTACATGGGTTTATTTTTATATTTACTCTCTTTAATAAACAAGTGTTTTGTGCATCTTGTTATTTACATTACATGGTGTAGTTGTTGTTATGTTTATTTAGAATTGTGCATTTCATGCAATATGGTATGTGGTGCATATCCACCCTCTCCAATTTCATACTTCACCATTTATAGGTTAGGAAGATTGTCTAGTAACCCCTTTTATTAGTGTTATCACCACCCCTTAGTATAATAGTTTCCTTTTCATGCACTCTCTCTCCCATTGTCTCCTTGGAAGTGTTAGCGTAGGCGTAGATAGTTGTTTTATTACATTAAGAGTTGTTGTAGAAGTAGGTTTAGGAATATGAATACATTTTTCTACGGAGGACCATATCATGTTTGCAAGTCCCTCAACTTGAGAGATGGTTCCATGTTAGCGAAAAGTAGGGATCCATAAAAAAATATCCTAGGTGCTACTTTTTTCCATAATACTTTTGGCATGCCCGATGGGACAAGAAAGTGAAAACTCTAGATTTCATACGTGTTCCATTGATCTAAACCTCTAGTTTCATCAATATTATTGTGTCCTTTGTGGATATTCATAGCTTTAGAGACATCTACAAGATAAATCACGATTTAAAGGTTGCGAGAACACCAAAAGAGACCGAATATTCACATTTCCAGTTTCATAGGTTGCATTACATGCCCCTACTTCCGACAAGAGAATTTTTGGTTTTACATGTTTACAAGAAGTCTCGTGTTCTGAAACAAAGGAAAGGGAATTTCATTTTTAGAGGTTGCATTGTATGAGTTAAATATCACATTGTGTATTTTAGGGATTGACTGTTGTAGAACAAGGACCAACCTCCGATATCATTTTTGGCACTTCAAGAGTTGCATTTCAATTATGCCAAGAGTGATGTGTTCTAGGTAAGATCTTGGCATTTTGAGGTGACTTCTAAACACATATGACAACTCCATTTAGTCTAAGTAACTTATTTTCTACGAGTTGTAGACTTTTCATTTCTTCCACCCATTTCCATCTATTTTACTTTCCACATCTTTCATTTTTTTCATTCCATGAAGTTTTGCAATCATGACTTGGTTTCCCACATGGAATTCAAACTTGCATCGAGAAGAAATATAAGTTCAACTTTCCTCCCAAATTCAAAAATTAATTTCCACATTATATTCACACTGTCCATAACCATCTACGTGATGAAAATCAAGTAGTATGAATGATTCCATGAGTAAGATACAAGTCAATTGGGATATTCACCAAAATATGTAGCTTTTCAAGGCCAAGAGTATGTAGATGATGGAGGCTACCTTATACCTGGACATGCTAAGTTTTAGATGAATGTTTAAAGAATAGAATTTGGTATTGTAAAAATAGGGCTCAATTATAGATGAATTCATTTAAGATCTCTTTAAGGACCCCTTGTCCATGTGTTGGTCATATACCAAGACACTTCCGCCCTTAATCCAAGTACTAGCAAGGGAAAGAAGATTGAAAATAAGAAAGAAACCAAGACCAAACCTAAAAATGACACAAACACTTCAACTTCCGAGCCTAAGGCACGAGAAAAGAAAGGTTTTTTGTTCCTATTGCAAGAAGTCAGTCACAACGAGTAACACTATTTTTGGAAATATATTGATCACTTATCTCATTTTTTGGAGAAGAATAAAATAAGTGTTCTGAATCCATAAAAAAAGTGCTCCAAGTCCGAGTCTTTTCTTTGCAAAAGGTGCTAAAAATGATAAGAAGAAAGGAAAGGCCCTTGTAGCCAGAGTTGCTCCTTTATTGACATGGATTATAGATTCTAGTGCCTCGCACCACATGGGTTCTTTGCATGTTGTGTTTTCCAACATCAAACCTTGTGGAATGTCCCAAATCATGATGGGTAATGACATGACAGTGTCAGTTTCCGATAGTGGATTGGTAGAGATGGATGGGGGAACATTTAACCAAATGTTGAGTGTTCCTCATCTCTCTACTAATCTCCTATCAGTTTACGAAATTACTCACCTTGGTGAAGGAAGGTGAGTGGGATTTGGTCCTAACTCGGTGAATATTTGTGAGCTTAATGATGACACTATAGTGGCTGAGGGAAAGGCATATCACCATCCACAATTGTACACCTTCTCCCACTTTACTTATGATTCTACACCCATGCGCTTTGCTCACTCATGCAAATGAGGTTAGTAAACTATGGCATGAGTGTTTCGGACATCTGAATTATCATTACCTTGAACAATTGAGCCAAAATGACATGGTCAATGGGTTGCCATGCGTCAAGTTTTCTAAGGGTCTTTGTGAGGTTGTACCCTTAGAAAGCATATTGAAAAGAAATTTGAAAAAGGAAAATCCTGGAGAGCTGCTCGTCCTTTGGATTTTTTCACAAGTGATATTTCTCGGTCCATTTCCTCTCCTTCATTTACTAGATCTCTTTATGTGCTAACCTTCATTGATGACTTTTCACGATATACTTCGGTATATTTTCTTAAGCTTAAGTCTGAAGTCTTTGAACATTTTTGGGACTTTAAGGATCTTGTTGAGAAACAGGCTGAACGGTCTATCAAGGTTCTTCGAACCGAAAATGGAGGTGAATATGTAAACAACAGGTTCATGAATTTTTGTAATTTTGAAGGAATCTCTTTGCAACATATAGTTGCTTATAGCCCTTCAGAGAATGGAGTCAAAAAAAGAAAGAACTGTACTCTGAAGGAGATGGCCACTTGTATGATTTACTCAAAGTCTCTTCCTCTGTAGTATTGGGATGAAGCAGTGAATTGTGAAAATTACATTCAGAACCATGTTCCACACAAGGTAGTAAGAGGGATGACACCCTTTGAAGCCTGGTTTTGATGCAAGCTTGATGTTGAGCACTTTTAAGTCTTCGGATCCAAGGCTATGGCTCAGATTCCCAAGAAGAAACTTAAGGCCTTAGAACCACAATCCAAACCTTGTATCTTTATAGAGTATCCTAATGTCATGAAGGGATATCATTTGATGAATCCTACTTCTCATGAGCTGTATATTGAGAGAAGTGTTAAGTTCAATGAGTCTTCTTCGACTTCTATTTATCCACCTATTGAGGTTCTTCAACTCGCTGATTCAGATTCTGACTCATCAGATGATGATACTGTTGAGCATGCTCATCTTCCCGATCCTCCCAACTATTAGACATCTGAGTCTTCTAATTTTGACAGTAGTGATGATGAGGACTATGTCCCTTCTCACTCAAGTGAAGAATCTTCTGACTCTGAGATTGATCCTCCTGGTCCTCTTTGGGTTAGGAAAACTTTGTAAAGTGTTGGATATTTAATTTGAGATACTTCGGATATGAGACATACTCACTCATATTTTATTGGACCCCATTCTTTCTTCACCTCTACTTCAAATCCACAATCTTTCCGGGAGGCTTCTGGTATTCGTGAGTCGGATTCTGCCATGGATGAGGAGTATTCCTCTCTCATGAAGAACAATCTTGGGATCTCACCACTCTTCCAAATAGAATAAAAATCGTTCGGTGTAAGTGGGTGTTCTAAAAAAAGTATGAAGTAGATGGAGACGTCGAAAATTTTAAAGTGTGATTAGTAGTAAAGTGTTTCTCCTAGATAGTTGGGGTTGATTATACAAAACATTTGCTCTGGTTACGAAGATGACTTCTATTCAACTTACCCTAGCCATTCCACAACAAACATATGGAAAGTCCATAAAATGGATGTTAAGAGTGCCTTCCTTCATGGTGACCTAGAGGAAGAGATCTATATGGAACAACCTCCGGGTTATGTCCAATATCCCTCCCTCATTTGTAAGTTAAAGAATTCTCTTTATGGCCTTAAATAAGCCCCTCGGGCTTGGTATGCCGAGATGGACTCGTTTTTACATACATCGGGGTTTGCTAGGTGCCACTCTAATCCAAAAGTTTATATTCTATGGCAAGATGACTCCATACTCATTCTTGTTCTCTATGTTTATGACTTGTTGATCACATGCATCTCTTCCTCTATTATTGATTCTATGAAGATCACCTTGGCCAACAAGTTTTCCATGACTAACTTATGTCTTCTTCATTACTTCCTTGGGATCCAGATTTCACAATCTAACTCGGGAATCTTGATTTTGCAACCTAAGTATGATCTTGATTTTCTAGCTCATTTTCATATGTCCGATTACAAGTCTTCTCCTACTCCTTTTATTTCCGGGGTTAAGTTGGTTTTAGATTTCTCTACTCCCTTGGTTGATGGTACTCTTTATCAATAGTTGGTGGGGAGCTTGATTTACTTGACTCACACTCAACTGGATTTATCGTATGTTGTTGGGATCATGTCTAGATTCATGCAGGAGCCACATGAGCTACATTGGAAAGAAGCTAAATGGATCCTTCATTATGTTCGTGGCACTTATGCTGATGGCATTCACTATCATGGAGGGGTAGATATTGACTTGATTGGGTTCATAGATTCTGATTGGGCTGGTGACTTAGATCATCAGAAATATACTTATGGCTACAATTTCTCTCTTGGTTTAGGTCCTATTAGTTGGTCTAGCAAGAATCGGAATGCGACGATATCATCTATAGAGGTAGAATACAAAGGAGCAATTAATGCTGCCACATAAGCTATTTGGCTACAAGGTATTCTGATAGAGTTTGGCATCCACTTTCGGTGGCCTACCATTATCTACTATGATAACACGAGCACAATCTCTATTTGTATAAATCTAGTTCAGCATCAATAGACGAAGCACATTGAGATTCATAAGCACTTCATACGGGATCTTATTCATGATGGTGTCATCAACATTCAAGATACATTGAGATAAAATTTGATCAGATTGTAGATTTATTTACCAAGCCCTTCACTGAGATGAAGTTTCTTCACTTACGGTCTCTTCTTGGGGTGAGGTCTTCTACAACTACTCATCTTCTTTGGGCTATGTAGTCCTTCTTTTCTTCTTCTTCTTCTAGGAAGATTGTGTTTATATATGGGCACCTTATCAAGCCTTTAGTTGTCAGGCCCCATTGACACATCTTTCTTAGTTGTTTAGGGTGTCTTCTTTTTCTATCTGTCTCATAGCTGCTACCCCAACTTCGATGAAGGGGGGTGTTATTGTGAGTTATCCTATGTGTCCTCCTCTCATATTGGAGGGTCATCTCACATGGGTAAGGTTTAGGGTTAGGTTTAGGGTTTTCTATTGAGTTATACACTAGGGTTACTCAGCACCCTATATGTACCCTTTCACTATTCATTTATGAGCATGCCAAGACACACCACTATCTTTCCTCTATGTGCAAGCTTTGTTTCTATTGTGTAATTTCTTCTATTTTTGATCGATTCTTCCTTACGATTACGCTGGAGCTATCACGATTCTGTTGGAGTGAAACTACTTCATGGTGCATCATTTCCGATTCGATTCTCACAAAATCTTTTCATTTTTTTGGGTGTATTTTACGGTGAGGTGGAGGCGGTTAGCTTTGATGCAAGTGGAAAGTAGAAGCATATTGAATCACTGTAATGAAGGAGGATGATCGAGCTAGCATAGTGTAAAACAACATTTGGAAAGTTAAACACATGGCCTACTCACGAGAGATAGGCACAATTAATGTGAATCACGATAAACAAGCATAAGTAATGCTAAAGACCACTAAATTGAACCTCCAAGTCATTAATGTGTAAAGTGGTGAATTTGATGCCCAAGTCTTGTGAAGGAAATACACTAGCTATTAAGGAAGGTAGCCTAACCGAGATAGAACCATGTCATGTGCCGAACTAAATGAAAAGTTTGAGTGGGACAGCTAGCTCACCACTAAATGTAGCAAAGCAACATCAGATCACTACAAGAAGACCAAATGAAGAGTTGAGTAAGTGGGAAAGTGAAACTACTTTACTTCCCTAAAATAAGGAAAGTAAAGTAATGTGGAAAGGAGGCTATAGAAATAAGCGTGAGGTGGTAGAAATGTAACTTAATAACACCCAAAAAGGGGGAAAATGATGAAGTAAAGTAACTGGAAAATACAAATTACTTTACTTCATAAAAACAAAGAAGTAAAGTAATGTGGAAAAGCTGATGAAGTAAGGGTAAGTTAAAGTAATGGACACCTTGAACAGAAGAAGGGGAAAATGAGGAAGTTTAAAGTAAGCAAAAAATAAAACTACTTTACTTTATAAAAATAAGAAAAGGAAAGTAGATGGAGAAGTCTAATGGTAAAAGTAGTAATATGGGTTCAAATCACCATAGGTTAAGGAGAAGAAACAGTAATGGCCCTTGATTTCCCACTGAACTGTAAACTTCAAAACACCATGACTTTCAGTGTCGAGCTTTGTTTTATGCATTCATGGACTTTATGGAAAGGTATCAAATCCCTCTACCCACAAAAGCTTTAAATTTCATAGTTGGTGATGTAAATAGAGTAAAAAGTGGCTTCTTTCTTCTGTACTCAAATTCACTATATAACTATCTACCATCATTAATGAAGCATGGAGGCCAATTATTTCTATTGCAAGAAAGGGTACAAGAGATATGGGTTCTCTAGGTCACCCATGTTATCTTCACATCAATAAATGATTTTTATTGATGAGTAAGGACTGCATTGGGTTCTTTCAATTTTATCTATCTTCTCTCAATATTCTATAAATTGAAAGGGGGTGCACTTTTTCATTTTGTTGATCATTTTTTAGTCCCCATGCTCCCTTCTTCTCCACATCTAGGCTATTGGGAATTTTTTACTTCAAGCATTTCTCCTAAAATCTGTAATGGCATATTTCCTCTCCCTTCATGCAATGTACTATGTATATTTCAAGGAGTAATAAAATTTTGTTATGTGTTAAATTTTCTAGCATATACATTATTTTAGTGTTCTCTCTTACCTCCCATTGTGAATTAGGTGTTCTATGAAAATTTCTTGTTCATTGTAGATTTGGTTTTTGTGATTATATAGGAATGGTGAATGTTGTGTTGTGCTCTACGGTATTGATTTATGCCCTCTCCAGGTGCATTGGATGTATTCTAGTATATAGTGAAGGTCCATCGTCTCCAGTTTTATTTTTTTTTTATTGTGTATCACTACTTCTAGTATATGTTTTATTTCATGTAATCTCTATCCCTATCTCCTTGGAATGTTAGAATATGTTTAGATAGGTTTTTTTCTTGCATTAGGAGTAGTTTTGGTAGGTAGGATTAGGAAGAACAATCAAAATTCTCTAGAGAACTATCCCATTTTGCAAAGTCCACAGTTTAGGATAGCTCCATGTTGAAATATTACATCGAATGCCCCATTCACATGTTTTTCATTTGAGGTTGCAATAAAAATTTTATAAGTTCCATCACACCATGTGGGATAACAATTAAATTCATTTCTTTATTTGGAGTGCGGTAGAATAATTTCTATTTTTCTCGGTAGATATGTTCTTTGAAAAATAAGTTGCATTTTCAGATCCTTGCAAGAAAAGAAGAAGACATCAATGTTATCACTTGGTATTACTATTAAGTAATCATGAGTTAAAACAACGTAGATAAGGTGTAAGAAATTACACTTTCAAATCACTATAAGAAGAGGAGAAGGAAGTAAGTTGATTACTTCAAATGGAAATACTTAAGTAATTAGACTTCCCAAATCTGATTACTCCAGTAGTGCAATTAGTTGAGTTATTCCATTACTTAAAATCAAAATATTTTAGTATTTACACCTCTAAGTTGCACTACTTCAAGTAATCCAATTACTTCAAGTTGAAAGAATTAAGTAGTTTCCATAACAAAGTCGATAAGAAGAATAAGTAAATTCAGCTCCAAACAATGGAAAAGGAAAGTAATGCATGTTCTAAACATCGATGAAATAACAATGAAGTTAAAGTAATCAAGCCTTAGAACATCGATGAAAAACGGGAAGTAATACAAAGTTAATAACACCAATAAGAACAACAAGAAGAAGTAAGTTGTATTACTTCAAGATGTTCCATTAATTCAAGAAATCTAATTACTTCAAGTAGGTTGATTACTTCAAGCTACAACAATTGAAATACTTAAGCAATCAGGATACAAGATCCTAACACATCTAACAACTCCACTAATCCAAACAACCCATTCTCTGAGTTACAAACCTTTATTTTCATCCTGTTTCCATCCATATCTTTCCACTTTCTTAGATCCCATGAAGTTTTGTAACTTCATGACTTCATTCCCTACATGGAATTCACACTCACATCAATGCAATCATCCTCCAATGTATTTCTAAACTCCTCTAGATCATTTTTATGATCAAATTTAGAATCATTATGCCTATCCCTATGAGCAATGTCAAATTCAGTTTGGCTATAAAGCTTATCAAGAAGAGGGATATGCATATGGTGACAAAAATTACATGGAGAATTCTGATTTGTAGAGGAAAATTTAAAGTATGGAGGCTAAGATGGTGTAGTAAAGAGAAACATCTCAAATGAAGGTAGTCGAGATTAGTTTTGGGACACCTTGTCCATGGGTGGGCCCTTTTTAAAAATATTATAGTCTTTAGCAAACATCTTGACTTCATAGCTGAAATGTTGTCGTTAGTTAAAAATGGACTAAGGAGATTGAAGTTTATGAACTTGAAGTAAGTCCATCACCATCTCATAGTATTTAATTTTCTCCTTCCCAACCTATATCATTTGAGAAGTTTCATGAGCCTAGTTTCTTGCATGTTGGCCCTAATGTGGAATCCACTTCTCCATCTTCTAATCTCCTATCCTACCTTAATTGTTTTGCAATTTTAACTTACAATCCCAAGTCCCCTCCAAAAGAGAAGAATGTGAAAAACCCCCACCACCTTAAGCAATAGAAAACCCAGTTGAATCCCAACCCACCTCTCCTCTTGTAGTCCTAAATAAATTTTGGAATAACAAAATCAGAAAATAAGCAGAGGAGTGGAGAAATAAGAGGAGTTTAGAGGGGAAGAATTGGCAAGAAACTTGAAAGAATGGGCTGTCAAGTTTTACATCAAGAAAATTCCATTGACGGTTAGGACCTTGGTAAAGTTTGAGATTCAAGGACAAGAGGTGAAAGATGATTCTATAGAAGAATTAAAGAAAGAAGAGGAAAATGATGATCAGCAATCCATTTTATCATAGTGTAGTGTTAATGATGGAAATATTGTTTTCTGAGTTTATTGATTCGATTCTTGGATGTAGAACTAGTCAAAAAGAAGGAAAAGAATAAACTCCAAGTTCGGATAATCACATGGAGATGAACAAGACCAATTTAGAGGTCTTAAATCAAGAGCAAGTTGCACAAGAGATCTCAAATATCTTCCCCACTCTATCCCACAAAAATTATGATTTTTTCGATCAATTTGAGCTCATGAGATTCATGTTTGAGGATGAAGCTACACATGATGAAAATTTTGTAGATTTGGATGTCATCGTGGAGGAGGAAAATTCTTGAAACATCAACACAATAAGGAGATTGATTTCTTATCTAACTTGGAGGAGTGATTTGATGAGAAGATACTATAGAGATCGCAACCTTTTCTACTCCATTAGTTATCCTCTACTACGAAGGAGAATATGTAAGAGCAACCTAATTTTCATAACAATCCTCTCGAATCAATATTAGAGGAATTGAATCTTCCATGCTTCAAAATGGATGAGGAAGAAAAGAAAAAAAGGATGAAAACCATGTCATACTAGTAATTAATGTAGAACATCAATTGTCTTTGGATGAGAAACAAAGGAAGATCAGCTCACAAATAGTCACCTTTTCTAGGAAGGCTTGTAAGACGACTTCCTTGTTGAAGTTGGAGCTTAGAGAAATGGGAAAACTTAGTGGATCAGACCTTTCCCCATTAGGTACTTTCCTTTATTGGAGCCAAAGAAGGAGCCACAATGATTCATGCTTACTTTCAAGCATGAGGAGGATTATCAAAGCACCAATTGTCAACACCAATGCCTCCAAGAACAAAAAAGTGAGTAGATTCAGGACGTATCTTCTTTATTTGATGTTGATACTTTATCTTTTTGGGTGAAGAATAAACCTATGGTCATTTTTCACTCATGAACATATCCATGTCCATTAAAAATAAGTTGCATGCCCCAATATGTTGAGAAAGGAGCTACTTTGCCTTATCGGCGAAAGGATTTTTTGAGTTTCTCATTTCTCCAATTAGTGTAGTGTAGGAGTAGGGTTGTTTTTGTGAAGAATTTCTTGTGCAAACTTTTCATGTCTTACTTGAGTCATGTATGATTTCTTCCTTTATATATAGTTTGGTTCATTATTATTCCAAGTAGTACATCATGTCCCTGTAGTAATTACATCAACTAGATCATAGTTGCATGAAGAATTTGAAATCCACAAGTTATATTCAAATCTAGAGAAACTAAAATCTAGTTAAGGGACATTTTTTGGTGTTTTCAATTCCTTTTTCCTTCAAGAATAGCTACAACCAAGTTCTAGTTCCCTTACAAGAAATCAAAAAATCAGTCCTAGAGAGAAGCCTTCCCAAATTCTTTCAAGCTCTAGCCTTAAAAAACATTCCAAGTAGCATATGAAAGGTGGATTATTAAGAAGAAGAAAAATATTCATATTTTAATATGGAACCATGATTTCCAAACTAGAAAGTGTTTTATTCCAAACTTTGAAGTGTGTCATACTTTCCAGAAATCATTTGGTCCAATGTGCTTCATACTTAGTAGGGATCAAATGTTCAAGCATCGATTCTGGTGTTCATCATTCAAAGATCACATATCACAATTGTAGGTAAAGGTGGAATTCATGTTTTAATGTAATTTTCCACTCTAAAAACATTCAATATTTTCTTACAAAAATTGAGAAAAGTAAGAAGCACATATGATAGTATTTGGACATGTTCTAGAAGCTCCAGGCACAATTTTTCATGTTGAGATCAGTTTCGAGTTACTTGAGAGGACTTTATGTCCAATGGTTGCTTCAAATCAGTTTAAGGTCATTCTTCATCTACAAGATAGATGTCACCTTGAGTTTCCAAATTGTTATCCATTTTCACCCCTAACATGAAATAGACAACAAGGAGGCTTTAACTTGAGCACTTTTTAGTCCACCAGGGGGCACTCACCTAGGTTACAGGAAGAAGTTTTTTATTTTTGGGAGAAATTTTAGTATGATTGTGGGTGTTGAGGTTGTATGAGGATTTTTTCTTATTCTAGATTTTTAAACTTAATATCCTAGTTTGAAAGGTCAAGAGAATCCTGGTGGGTTGTACAATTGACCAAGATAGGAAAAAATGGGCCAAGGCTAAAAAGGTAGCTCTCATACAACACAATATCATTTTTATAGCCCTTTAAGTCCAAAAATACCTAATAATGAAAAAGGATAAAGATCAGAAGAAATTTAGCTACTTTGGTCCAAATATTGGTAAGAAGCCCACACATCTCGATTGAGGTCGTGGGTAAGCTAAGGGGAGCTCTATCGAGTTTCGAGTAGTACATTCAAAGGAGCTCATCAAGTAGCTCGGTGAGCTTCTTAGCTAATAGGTATATTTATAAAGGATTAGTAAGGGGAACTCATGTGAGGAGTTGGCATGTAGTAACACATTGAAATGAGCTTGAGCTAGGTTGTGGAGAGTTAACATAGTGTGTGGAAACTATGAGGAGCTCTATGGCGAGCACATAGGAAGAGATAGATTTCTTGGCCGAGCTAAACAAGGAGGTAATGTGATGGAGGAGGTGTGTAAGACAACGGGTTGGGCTAAGTTGAGGCCGAGCTCCCTAAGATTTGCCATGCAAAGGCATCGGTTGGTGATGGAGTGAGTGGATCAGCAAATGGATAGTTTAAATACAAAAAGATCCCATAATGGTAGATAACTTTCTTGAGGGAACTAAGCAAAGGACATCAAGGAGATCTAGAGAGAAACAATTAAAAAAATGGTGGAGGAAATGGAGCTAGGGATGAGCTCACCAAGACTCGGTAAGGTGACAGTCCCGTGTAGAAGGATAAGAGCTTGGGAAGTGGGAAAATAGAGAATCAGCTAGGGTGTTTCAACCAAGGAAGTTGAGATGAACTAGTGACCAATCTCGAGATAGTGATCTTTGTGATACATGATTAAACTAGGAGATTTTAAGTTCATTATAGAAAATGTGTGGGTCACTTCAAAATTCAATGGGGTTGGATTCACTGCAGAAAAATAAAATCAATGCACAAAATATGCAATGAATGTGAGAGGAAAGGGGATTCATGTGGTGGTTTTGTGAGATAAGAATCACCAACGTGGGATTTAAGTGAAGTAAAATTAAGGTTATTCACCATAAACATAAGGCAATCTAAATAAAACAAAATGTGATAAATAATGTGAAATGGGTCCCAAGTTTAACAAAGAAAAATAAATGTTATTTGCTACAATGAAGGGAATGTTATGGTGAACAAGAGATCAATGTCTTACATGAGCAAAGTGAGTTGGGAAAAGAAATACATTAGGGTGATTTTAGGGATGAAGTATTGCACAACCTAATCACTATAAGAGGAGTAAAAATAAATGCATTCACCGTAATGAATGGGCCAACTTAGTGTAATGTGTAAAGCGTTGAATACGGGGTGAAGAATTGCATTCCTAAGACATGTGAAGAAAAAGTAAGTTGATCGCTGCAAATCATGGGGTAACTTAATTTTTGATTTGGTAAGACAAGTATTGCCAAATGTAAACAATGGAATGTGAGCATAAGCAAGGGAATCACCAAAAATAAGGGTGAGAAAATTTTCCAGTGGTAGAATTTATGAGTTGAGCGGTGATTTGAGAGTTAAAGTATTTGCATTATGAAATATCAATAACAAAGTAAAGCGCTACCAAAAATCTGAAATGAATGAGGTGATTTTATTTGGGTGTGTTAAGCGATGAGGTGGAGGTAGTTAGCTTTGATGCAAGTTGAAATTAGAAGCATGCCTAATCACCGCAATGATGGATGAAAATCAAGCTAACATAGTGAAAATCAACATTTGGAAAGGTAAACACTTGGCCCATTCACTAATCTAAGAACAAATAATGTGAATCACTATAAACAATCATAAACAAATTCTAAAGACCACCAAGGTGAACCACAAAGTCATCAATGTGTAAAGTGGTGAATGTGATGCCCAAGTATCACCTAGGAAATACATGAGCTATCTAGTGAGTGAGCCCAACCGAGATGGAACCGAGTCACACACCAAGCTAAATGGAGAGTTAGGATGGAAAGATGGCTCACCACCCAAGGTAGTAAAGGAACCTTAGATCACCACAAGAATACCAAATGAAGAGTTGAGTAAGTGGGAAAGTGAAACTAATTTACTTCCCTAAAATAAGGAAAGTGAAGTAATGTGGAAAGGTCGTAAAACTAATGGTGAGATGGTAATAATTCAACTCTAGAACACCCTAAAGGGGGAAAATGATGAAGTAAAGTAACCTGGAAAATACAAACTACTTGATAAAAATAAGAGAAGTAATTTTGAAAAGTTTATGAATTAATGCACATCTTGAACACCATATAAGGGGGAAAATAATGAAGTGAACTAACCAGAAAATACAAACTACTTTACTTCATAAAAGTAAGAAAAGGAAAGTAGATGGAGAAGACCAATGGAAAAGGTAGTAATTGGAAATTCGGATCACTGTAGGTAATGAGAAACAAAAATAATGGCCCTTGGTTTTCTCACTGAAATATAAACTTCAAAACACGATGAATTTGATCTCAAAGCTCTATTTCACACTTTCTTGGACTTTTGGAAAGGTCTTAGAGTGTTTTACGCACCAACATCTTAAAATTTCAATTTTGGTGATGGAAAGAGTGTAAAAATTTCATTTCTTCTCCTGTACTCAAATGCACTATACAACTATCCGCCACCATTATTGAAGAAGCATGAAGGCCGATTATTTTTATTACAAGCAAGGGTATTAGAGATATGGGTCCTGAAGGTCACCCTTGTTTCCTTCACATCAATAATTGAGTTTTGAGTTCCAAGAAAAAAATACATTTGGGTCTTTCGAGTTTCTCTCTTTTCTCTCCAAATTCTATCAATTGGAAGGGGATGTATATTTTTAGGTTTTGGGTCATTTTTTCCTCCCCATGCTCCCCTCTTCTAAAAATTTGGGTTGTTATGAATTCACGGCTTCAAGACTTTCTCCTAAAATCTGCAATGGCATATTTACTCTACCTCTATGCAATGTATTATGTATATTTGAATGAGTAATAAAATTATGTTGTGTTAAATTTTCTATCCTATAGGTGATTTTAGTGTTCTCTCCTACCTCTCATTGAAAATCGTGTGTTCTGTGTAAATTTCTTGTTCATTGCAGATTTGGATTTTTGTGCTTATAAAGTAATAGTGAATGTTGTATTATGGTTGACGTTAATGATGTCTTCCCTCTCAAAAGTGCATTGGATGTTATCTAGTATACTGTACAGGACCACACTCTCAAGGTTAATTTTTTTCATTTTTTTGTAGGCTAGGAAAGTGTCTGACATTCCTACGTAACACCTATGGAAAACTGTTAACTTTTTCTCTTTTGCATTACAAGCGTTGACATGTGATTTGTACTAAGAAGGTGTATTATTTTTTCTATTGGGAATCATGATTGCCATGGATAATTTATTTCTGTTCTTGGATTCATTTTACTGAAATGTTGTTGCTTGTAAGGAATCCACTCTGTTGAGATAAGAAAGGTTGTCAACAGGTAATGTTATTTGCAAATTATCTCTTTATAAGAAGGAAACCTTGATCAATTTCATTGATCTAAAGTATGTTTTAATTCTTCTTACCTGATATGTATGGTAAATTGACATTCAGAGGTTGAAGGAAATAAAGGATTGAACTCTTGTATTTATAAAAATTCTTTGATCTTATTGGAAGTGCTTGCTTTGCATTCTATTGTAAGTAGTGTGCTCGGATCTTCTTACTAATTTCTCCAGGATGTTGAATGGCGTAAACAAAATGGAGGTCTAATTTAGGACTATTGAGGGTAATAACCTAAGTCCTAGATCTTTAATATCTATCCTAATGGGATTCTAACCTAAGGTAAATCAAACCTACCTTATGTCTATGTCACACTAATCTTTTTTCATCCTAACCTAATTAAGTTGGGGATTTGGAAATAACCTAAGATAGCTATAGGTTTATTTCTAACCTATTACCTAATGCTAAATTGGTATGGGGCATGGTCTATCCTAAGATGGAAAATTTATCTAAGGCAATGTTTATAAACCGAAGGTAAATACTTTCTAACTAACCTAAGGTCAGATCTTAAGTTAATGATATCTATCCTAAGCAAATGCAAGGATAGAAAGGGACCTAAGGGGAGTCACATGGAGAGTATGAGATGGTGGGGATGGTTTATAAGTCATTTATTTGATTTGATATTTAATTTAATACATTATGGTACTATCATTTGGATAGAGGGATGGAAACTAGAGGGGATCCTAGTTGGCACCATCACTAAAGTTTAGAAATGCATGTTCTCTTTGAATTTGGGATTGCTAACTATAAATGGACGTGGTGTGGAGATATATGTGGGAGATTGGAAATTAATGACACTTATGGTCATCATTTTTTGTGAGCAAACCACCTTGGAAACCATGCGAGTGGATTTGTTGGGAGTTTTTTGGTCTTTCATGCATTCGATTTTTGCTTTGCATGGAGCTATCTGGTTCTTTGAACCAGCAGTTCTATTTTTAGTTTGTTTCTATTTTTAACTCCCTTGGACTATTTTCAATTCAATGTGTGTGCATGGTTTTTTGCTTTTTAGCTAAGTTAGATGAATGAGAACTAACACTTAAATAGTTCTATATAACAAAGCTAATGAAAAATCTAAACACCATAAAAGATGAGAGCTAAACAAGATCAATACCTAGCATAATGCATTTAACTTTAATTTAAACAATGCTAAAGTATTTAAACCTCTACTTCTCTAGATTACCAACAAACAAGTAAATGGACCTAAATAAGCTCCATGGTAATCAATATTTGGTTGTCCCTTATATCTCCAAGAACCTAGGAATGGGGCTTATCAAAATTGGGCTACAAGACCCTTTTGACACCTCCCATATGACCTAAGCACTTTAGGCTAGAATAGGAAGCTTAGCTCCTCAAGATGATGAACTCTTAAGAAAGCAAGGTGCAAGCTCATAGTCTCTCTTTCTATATGCTTTGCATTTGCTCTCTAAGGAGTTTAGGTGTAAGTAAAAGGTAGGTGGTGGGCTCTTTATATAGCCCAAAGGATAAAGATTCAACACATCCTCATGAATGTGGGATAAAGGTAAAACATGATTAGGAATGGATAAGGTTGCTTTATTAAAGGTAACCTTACTTTAGAAGGGTTTAATACATGTTTAGCAAGTCATGGGAGTTGGGGGGTGCTTTAATTAATCAAAGGTGATTAACTAATAGGTAGGTGTAAGCTTATAGAAGCCAATTAGAGGAATATTAGTATGATTTAGGCCATTAGAAAGGGATTAAATCAATTAAATATTGATTTACTAGTTAAATGAAGGGAAAAACTAATTAATTAATTTAGATAGAAGAGGTAAGAAATTAACGGAAGGTCGTTAATTAGATAATTAGTTAGATAGGTGACTTAATCAATTAGTGTATTGTAATTAATAAACGACAACAAAAGGGAATATGAGCACTTTTTGATGATATGTCGTCAATTTGCAAGGAAGGGGATAATTAGCGCAATTTAAGTATTTAAATTGCTTAGGCATAATTATAGGTGTCTACATTTTCCCCTCTTTGGGGTGGTGTAAGTGATGCCACTTTAAAGATAGTGGATGGAAGAAAATTTTGAAGGGGTAGAAGAAAAATTAGTAGGAGGGAAAGATGCCCCCTCGAGTGTCGATGGGGTGATGAAAGAAGTCAATCGACGATTGAAAAAGATGAGAAATAGATAGAAGAATGGGGAAGAGGTAGGATGCCCCGATGAGAGAGAAAATTAGGGGTGAAAAGGAAGTAACGTAGAAGAAATATGGAAGAGGGGAGGGAAGAGCCGAGCCTCTAGCCATTATGTAGTGGAACAATTTTGATGTCATCATGTTGCCATAGGAATCAAATCATCCATCCTTATGAAAAATATAAGCATACGACAATGGTAGAATGACATGAAAAGTCATACTACGAACAATTGTCCATTGCTGAAAGTACCAACTCCATGCAACATACAATAATGCAATGCAATACGAGAAGGAAACAAGCTCATATAACAGGGAAAACAAGTACAAACACACATATCCAACCCAACAATGGTCAAGACAGTTGTACAAATGTTTTTTTATCAGTGCTGAAGAGATCCACAAGTTTGTGATTGATGAAAAGGGTTAAAAATGATGTCGTAAGAAAGGTTACATGCAAGGGGAAATGATAATGGACATAGGGTCCATGAAAAACATTTTTGCACAATGAAACAACACCAGGAAACAAAAGTGCCCCAGAGTATAGAGGAAGCAAGCAGCTAGCTTTGTGAATGGTTGTGAATCCAGTGATCCGTGAGTTTTATTAATCGGGGAAGATGTGAGACAAACCAATAGGATATGGAGAAAATACCATGTGCAAGACACAAGTTTCAGCCATAATAAGAAAGTTACCACTTTTGTAGGGTGTTTCACTTTTTAGGATTTTTTGAAAAATTTTGCCTTGTTTTTTGGATTTTTTTATATATATTAAGTTTTTGTATTGTTTTGGCTTTCTAAACCGTGGTAAAAAATAGAATAAAGGAGAAGAAGAAAATTAAGGGCCTAGGGGCAATGAAAGTGCCCTAGGTGGAAGAAAGGAGAAACACATGACAAATAATGTCCTTGTGTAGTGGAAAATTTAAGAAAAAAATAATTATTTGAAAAATAATTATTTACGAGAGTGTGAAGAAGAAGAAAAAATCGCCAAGGAGTAATAAAATTGTCCTAGGGAGAAGGAAGGGTATCGGACCAAAAATGTCCCAATACGGTGAAAAGAAGAGAAAAAGAAGTATTTAAGAAAAATAATTATTTCACAAATGAACAAAGGAGAGAACGGTGATAGAAACGGATTTTCCAACCATCTAAACGGTGAAAAATAGGTTAATATACCCCCGGGGGGTTAAAACATCGCAATTAGTTCATTTTAACCACTCAGTTTAGAAAACTTACCGTGAGGCTCTGACACTCAGGAGAGATGGTGATCGCACGAGACTATTTGAGGCGTGCTGATGCAGTCCAGGGGTACCAGAGGCACATGGACGAGGGGCCATTTGTGAGTATCGCAACCTTGCCCTTAAAATTTTGTCATTAATGCATTAATTAGGGTATTTAGGCATAGAAAATGCATAGGCGCGCCTACACGTGGGCGAAAGCGTGGGTTAGGTGTGCATGTGCCACTTTGGGGTTATAGTGCATCCATTTAAGTGTAGGGACCAGGGATATGTGTGCACACATGCAGTCAAAAATCACTTTCACACACGCGTGCATGTGCACACACGAGCACATATGTATGCACACACACGGAAAGGGGTGCATACATGAAAAGCATGGAGCAGCACAGGTAGTTAAGCGCACACAAGTAGAAGTGCACATATGCATGCACAAGCACCAATTAGGTGGCGCACATGCCAAAAAGGGTGCACAGGTACCTAAAAGAGGGTGCACGTGCTAGAAACACCTGTGCGCAAGCGTAGACACTAGAAATGTGGTGTACATGCCCAAAAGGGCACACAAACATCCTAGACAGGTAGAAAAAGATAGGAAAGTGTCCAAAACATTCTCGAGAGGATTGCTACCAGTAGTGCACGGGATTTATAGTGGTGAGAGGTATTGCTAGGGTCAGTGTATACTGGCCCATTTATACTAGGATTTACATCTTATCACATACCATGGTAGAAGACCATGGGGCTAGCATCATTGTTACAGATATGGTCATGGGATCATATAGCCATTGGACGCCCTGTCACCCATTCCGAGTTCAAGACCCCGAGGAGCCATCATACATGGCTTGGATAGAAGTTGGCGGAGACATCCGTGGTCACCTTGGTAGCCTATTCAGATATAGGCGGGAGTTTGATGAGCTAACAGTGATAGACGTCATTTGGCATCCATATAGACACTTCCAGTGGCTGAGGATGCCACAGAGCTTAGTGTGTGCTTGGTGGAGCACTTCTTGATTAGCAGCCATAGCTACATCATGGAGTTGTATCACATTAATGGTGTCAGTGGTAGCTAGGCCGAGTACAGGGCATCCCGTAGCTAGATATCTGGCATGCTCACATGGACTCTGAGAGGTAGACTAAGGGGCCTCATTGTAGCAGCCTCGAGCCAGGCCGCTTCCTACAGTGATCCCCTGTGCACAAGATCCATTACGACATATTAGAGATCCGGGGACCACAGCTGATTATGCAGTGTGGTATGCTACAGTTTTACCCCGACAAATGACTATTCGAGAGGTAGCATGGGTAGTAGGCATTTTCCCTCCTATGGAGGTATGACATGGGTCAGAGCAGTAGCATTGGGGCTAGACCCCAAGGATCCTTTTGATGGGATCCCTCATGATGGACATGTGGTGTTGCACGAGCACTGTGGACTAAGGCCATAGGGCCCAAGAGAGCAAGCTATGCCTCCACCCCGAGGTAGAGTATTTGAGTAGGGTAAATCTTCCGAGCGCCACAAGGATCAGTCCCTAGGCATGCATAGCTTCACGGCCAAAGGGCATGTATAACCACAACATAGGTACAGGTGCAACAACTCTTAGCCGAGAGAGACACAGTGAGAGCAGAGAGAGACAAGGCTCGAGGTTAGTGTGTGACAGCCACAACAGAGCAAAATGAGGCTCGAGCCCATATTGTTACATTACTTTCAAGACGGGATTAGGCTTGAGCCGAGGCTAGAGCTAGAGATGACAGAGCAGCATGGTAGAGCCATATCCGAGAGACAATCGCATAGGGGCATGACATCGAGTCTCTTACATCAGTCCCGAACCACATTGTATATGGTCATGGCACAAAGAGACCACATGTATAGACGTTATCAGAAATAGTAGCCCAGAGGGGCCATGTCCACGCCGAGCTACAGGTGATGATGATGGAGAGAGATTGAGAGGCTATCACCTTTAGACAGGCTGAGGTAGACCTAGGTCGGAGTTACAGGTGAGAAAACACTCGCCCTTTAGGTAGCGCTCACCTTTGGAGATGCCGATTTGATTTGGGATGCCACCAGGTTTGGTGGGGAGGCACTTTTTTATAAGATAGCATACTATAGAGTAGTGCCACCAGAGCAGAGAGTGGCTTTGCTACAATTATCAGGATCGAGTGCATCTGGCTTTCGTTCACGGAGGTCCGGGCGCCCACCGAGATCATCGAGACAACCCCTTCTAGAGCAACTACTGAGACCAGCACCAATCCAGCCTATAGATATCCGGCATCCAGAGGACTGACCTGGGAGCCCCGGTGAGTGTGAGAGCTGTGGTTGATAGCCACTTTTGTATTGTATAGATTCTATTTGTATGTATGCCTCTTATGAAGGCTGATTTTGATGTACAGTGATTATAGACATGTATTATTTTTTGATGATGCCTCATGATGAAGGCTTGATTCTTTCAGATACATGCCCCTTTTTTATGGCATTGTGTATCACCGATGTATTTATATTCAGCACTGATCAGGACATTGTGTATTATACGATTTTTTTTTATGTATCCCTGTTGTACACCTCAGTGAAGGCATTTTTTTATACAAAGTACAGAGTTGTATATATCCATTTTTGATACAAATGTATTTTGACACAGACATGTGTATATATATATATATATATATGAGGACTCATTTTTTTTGGCTCAGATACACATGGTCATGAGGCGAGGCACATCTTTTGTTTTTGTTGATACACGTATATGGATGGTTTTTGCATTGTCTATAAATATATGGGAAGCCAATTAATGACGGGACATGAATCGTGTTTATGTATTCGATGCATGTTATTGTCTTTATTCAACATTTGTGGATATTGTTATGATGTTTTCATATGATGCATTGTATTGTTGTTGTTCCTTGATGCATGTGGCCTGAGTGGCCATAATTCTATGATGTGAAATACCCCTTTCCGAAATTACTATATTTTGATTCTTAGTGCATGTTTCTTTTGTTTAATTTAACATGTATGGATGCATCATGACATGAGTGTGCATACATTGATTTTCATTACATGCTGCATGTTTTGATTCAGCACTTATGGATGTATTATCGATCTTGTACTTTGTATGTATCTGATTCCAATGTATTGATGTATACATGCTCTGTGCATGTTAGATGATAGATCTCGTAGATGATACCAAATGTTGTTTTCATGTTTCATTTTAATGTATATGGATGGGATGATATGATGATATTGGTACTGGAGGGGGATAGATTTTTTATTATGCGTAACCCCTCTTTCCCCCATTGATGATACAATAAGCGATGATTAGCTTAGCATACATGCATGATGTAAAACTTAGCATTTTTGTTTATATATGATGTATAGATGATGCTAGATGTGATGATAGTGATGGTAATGATAACAAAACATAACACATGTAAGAAACACAATGTAAAAAAGAACACCAGGAATTAATGCAATACATCATGAATCACCATGTCTTATTAACAAGTAACAAACACAACCAAATGCCTAAGAAAGAAGATAGTGAATTAACACACTAGCATGTCAAAACTCACCACAATACGCACAAGCAGGAATGAATCTAATCTAAGCAAGAAAAGATGAACTATGAAAAAGTACACCCAAGCAACAAACAACCTAAAAGCAAGCACGTAACACACTATACAAGCAACAAGCAAAGCAAGGAAACAAGACAATGCAAGTAAATGTTTTTGTAAGATAAGTTTTCATGCACTGATTTTCTATTGTTTAGGTCTTTGTGAGACAATTTTCTATTGTTTTTACATTTTCTCAAAACAATTTTCTATTGTTTTTGTGTTTTCTAATGGTTTTCAAAGATATGTTTAGGTAACCAAGAAAGTGTGGATGCCCCAAGCGTTAGGGGGAATATACAAGGGTAGAAGACAAGTGGTTATGAACAGAAGGTGAAGTCGTTGAGCTGCCCCAGTGTAAGATGGGAATTAATGAAAGACCACATCCCTCACAAATGAATAGAAGAAGAAAAGCCGGATCAAGGTTGGATAGAATGGTG
This sequence comes from Taxus wallichiana var. yunnanensis, assembly GCA_018340775.1. NCBI lineage: Eukaryota > Viridiplantae > Streptophyta > Pinopsida > Cupressales > Taxaceae > Taxus > Taxus wallichiana. The sequence continues at coordinate 631,186,223 of CM031239.1, forward strand.
TGCATAAGGAAACTCCGAGGTAAAACATGGTCGGGCCAAAGACAACTACCCTTCTAATATAGAATGCTTGTGAACAAGGAATCCTCCTAAGGCACCGGAAACTAGTTTTCACCCAAGGAATTTCCCAAAGTGCCAAACTTGCATGGTTTTCACTAGTGGACGACATGTTTTTTTTTTTTCTTTTCTAAATTTTTTTGATTTTTTTGTGTTTTTGATTTTTATGACTTCCTTGCACTATGTTCGGACATAGAACCTCCGAAGATGCATGGCATTCATGGGCTCCATGAGCTCATCACCATTGGGGTGAGCTAACTTGTATGCCCCTATGCCATACTTGGCCACTATGACATAGCGTCCTAACCAATGGGGTTCGAACTTCCCTTTCTTTTCTCACTCCACTTTGGTGTTGAACTAGTTCTCCTTCATGACTAAATCACCAACCTCAAACCGACGAGGATGATTCTCTTGTTATAGTTTTTGGAGACTTTATGTTGATATAGTTTCGGGTGATTAAGAGCGTGAATGTGCCTCTCATCTAGTAGTTCCAACTGAGCCAACCTTACTACTCGATAATCTTCATCTTTATCCATAAATTCTCGGGGACGGAAGTTCAATTTCTAAGGGGATGATAGGTTTTGTTCCAAACACTAGGGAATATGGTGTCATACTATAGGGGTGCGAATGGATGTTCAAGAAGCCCAAAGGGCTGGATGAATTTGTAGGTGCCGATTGCGACTGTTTCTCGACCATCTTCTTCATTATCCTAACCAAAGTCTTGTTTGTTTCCTTGCTTGTCCATTACCTTGAGGGTAATATGGTGTGCACCATTTCAATTTGATTTGGAACCATTGGCAAAGACCCTTCACAATTTTGTTCTTAAATGACTTCTCATTATCTCAGAATAATGATTGCAGGAATGCCATACCGATAAATAATGTGATTCATGATGAATTTAGAAATTTGTGCTCCTATGACATAGGTTAAAGGGATGACCTCCACCCATTTTTAAAATATTCAATGGCTTTGATGATATGTGTATGACCGTCGAAGAGGTAGGAGTAAGCTTCCCTATTAAATCGAGTCCCCATTTAGAGAATGGCCATGGGGTAGTGATTTGTTGCAATGGTTGTGATGGAGCATGGATAAAATTTCCATACTTTTGGCAAAGCACACATTTTATAACATAATTTCTACAATCAGTTTCCATGGTAGGCCAATAGTAACCTACTCTCAACAATTTCTTAGCCAAGACCATCCCGTTTGTATGTGCTCCACATACTCCTTCATGTACTTCCTTGATTGCACTGGCTTGACTCCGTCACATCCAAAAATGTAGCAGATTCCCATCATAGCCATGACAATAAAGTGTACCTCTTAAAAGGGTGTAATGGGCTATCTGGAAAATTAGGCTCTACTTTTCAGAGTGGGAGATATCGAGGGGGAATGTATTGTCCTTAAGATAGGTGAAAATGGGTTTGTACCATGGTGAATGGGGACCAAAACCTCATAAGCCGTGTAATATTTTGGCATGTCATACACGGGCTGGTGTATATTTTCTATGAAGAAAGACATATCATTTTTCCCTGGTGGAATACAAAGCATATATCCCACTGTTTCCATAGCATCAACTGATATGTTCTGCGCTCTTGGGATCTGCTCAAAGGTGATGCGCACAAAATACTCCTTTAGAGTTTCCACTAACTTTTTGTAAGGTATGATTTTTTCATCCTTAACCTTATACTCATCATGAAATTGTTTAATTATTCACTATGAATCACCTACAACCTTAACATGATGAATATTCCACTTGATGCTCAGCTTCATCTTTGTAATGAGCGCTTCATACTTGTACAATGTTGTTTGTGCAAGGGAAGGCCAAGAGGAAAGCTGTAGTATAGGATCACCCGAAGGGGTAATAAGGACCACTCCCGCACCTAAATCATGAAACGTAAAAGATCCATCAAAATGTATCTACCGGATGAAAAATTCTTCAATGTAGAGCAAAGAGGTTTCGGCAGTTCAGACTCAAAGGCTCGTGCTTTGTAAAGGTGCTTCCACTAGCTGATCTACAAGTACTTGTCCTTTAACTGATTTTTGATGGACAAATTCTATATCAAAATCACTAAGTATAATGATCCAATTAGCCATTCTACCTATAAGGTTGGGTTTGGACAAAAATACTTGAGTGGGTCAACCTTCGATATGAGCTTGGTCTTAGTATTGAGTAGGTAATGGTGAAGTTTCTAAAAGGTAAAAACAACATCCAAGCAAGACTTTTCAATCTGAGGATAATTAAGTTCATAGGCAATGAGGGTGTGACTCGGATAGTACACCACTTTATCCTTATGGTTAAGGTCATATTGGGAAAGTAGTACACCAATAGCGTATTGTGTAGCGAAATATAGAGAAAAAGTGGTTCTCCCGGAGTAAGGGGTATGAGGACAGGTGGATTAGTTAGTGTACTATTACAGCAAAGCAAAGTCTTCTTTGTTGCTCGAGCCCCCATATGAAAGTGACGTCTTTTTAAGAAAATGGGTGAGTGGGTGACATTTATCCGCAATTGGGAAATAAAGTGGTGAATGGCTTGAATTTTCCCCGTAAGCTACGTAGTTGCTTGATATTTTTAGGTGGCGCCATTTCAGTGATGGCAGACACTTTAGCTGGGTCTACCTCAATACCTCATCTTGACACAAGGTATCCCAATAACTTCCCGATATCACACCAAAGACATGTTTCTTGGGATTCAACCGACTTTGTATTCACACAAGCGTGCAAAGATATGTTTCAAAATGATAGGATGATCCTTTCTTGTTTTAGACTTTCCCAAGATATCATCTATGTAGTCTTCCATGATGTCATGAATCATATCATGAAATATTACTTTCATGGCCCACTCGATAAGTTGCTCCCACATTCTTAAGGCCAAATGTCATTACCACGATAGTAGAAGGTGCCCCAAGGAGTTGTGAAAGTTTTTTTGTGTTGGTCTTAATGATTTTAATCTTATTATAACCCGAAAAACCATCCATGAGTGATAACATTTCATATCCTGTTATTGAGTCAACAATCATATCAATGTTGGGTAATGGAAAGTCATCTTTAGGGAAATCTTATTGATGTCCCTAAAATCCATGACAGATTCGGATACCAACAGGTTTCTTCTGGATAGGAACAATGTTTGATATCCATTCAGAGTAATCAATTGGTTGGATGAATCCTGCTGCAAGAAACCTTTCCAACTCTTCCTTTACCAACAAGGCCACTCTTGGATGCATCTTTTGGAGTTTCTATTTGATAGGCTTGGCATCTACATGCACGACCAGGTTGTGCATGACCAAAGTTGGATCTAGGTCCGGCATGTCTTTGTAAGACCATGTAAACACATCAATGAACTCTCAAAACAACATTGTGAACGTCTTTTGTTCTCAAGATGAGAGTGATGCCCCCAATTTTACTATCTTGGGATCTTCTTTGGTGCCAATATTGACATCAATAGTTTCTTCGACTAACAATTTTGATAAATCCACCATATGCGTAGGATCAAGAGGAAGGTTGAGATCTTCATCCAAGGATGTCTCCATGATATTTTCATCCTTAGCATGGTCACTTTGTTTGTCCTTTGATTTTCTTATTTTTTATCAGCCAATGCCTCAAAGAGGTTTTCACTGTGTGACTTGGACTTCAATTTTTTCCGAGGCTTTTCTTTAGAACTTTTTCCTTGCTTTTCTTTAAATTTTGTTGACCACAAAGTTCAACCTCCTCACCAAAGTAGGCGCAGGTGTCTAAGTCGATAAAGAAACCTTTCTTATGATCTCCAATGGGGATTGTATCCCTTATGCCCATGAACTCTACAATAGCCTCATCGTTCTCGAATAAATCTAGTGGCACGTGATGTTGTTGGTCCCATTCAACAAGGGAAGGGTATACAAGGTCAAGGATTGGTTTAGTGGGGTTAATGGTTAGGACAACGTTATTCATGAAAAGGTTCATGGAGGCCAAATCCTCATATTGGCTACAATAGGAATTTGTATCGTTGTCTAGGTAATCAGAACTATCCTCATGCTCAGAACAGTCACATCTTGATCGTTGGGGTGCGCTCCATAAGGATGAATACTGATGCCATATCTTTCTATTTTGAAATGTGGAAAAGGGACTGGTTCTCATTGTTCTTGTTCATTCCTCCCACATCCTAGGCCTCTCGTAGCCCATGGAGTACATCATTCTCGCTAGATTTTTCATATTCTAGGGTTTGATAACAGGATGACTGGGTGTCCTCAGGGACCCAAGTAGTAGGTAGATCAAGCAATTTCTCCTCATCCAACAAGCCTCTAGGAAGGAACGACCCAATAGTGTGTTCTTCTCTAGGTCTCTTGAAGCGGTAGTTGGGTCATCCTCTAGTCTTGGGTGACAAAAAGAGATCTCGATACCAAGAGCACTTATTATACATTATAATCCCCACAACCATATTCCAGATTTTCATCTCCCATGAATCAAATGGAGATTTTGAAGTAGACACCCCATGAGTGTAAGAACTAAGTGAATCTTAATCCACATGGTATTCCATAGCCTCGATCAAGAGGAAAAACTATATTGTGGAGGGACATGCATATATACCCTTTCGTATAAAGCTATTGAGAGCTCTACAATGAGCGAAGGGCTCTAAATCTCCTATTATTGTTATCGTATGTCCCTCATGATTCAACTTGATGCATTGATGAAACGTTGATGGCACGCCTTGCATGGCATGAATCCATGTTTGGCCTAGAAGCATATTATATGGAAGTTCCAAGTCTAGGACGTGAAATTTTTTCTGATGAAAAGTGGGGCCCACCTCCATGGGTAGCGTGATGGTGCCTGATGACTCTCTTTTCGTGTTTTCGTATGCGGTGATAGTGATAATATAGGACTCAAGATCTTCATCCGTATGTCCCAATTATTTGACCAACTTAAGTGTGTAGATGTTCAATCCCGATCCATTATCCACAAGCACCCGTTTGATTTCCTATGGGTGACAACTACCTCTATGTACAAGGGAAGATTATGTGTAGGATTCTTGGAAGGGATATCCCTATGGTTGAAAGTGAGATGCTCACTTGGTGCAATGTTTTCCACCACAACTTGACTTCTAAAGGCACTCCCGACCCCCGAAGAGTTTTATACGGGATGTCCTTATGCACATTAGAAATATTGAGAAGGTCAAGATCGAAATCTTAGCGGATGTGTTCTCAAGATGTTCTAAAAGGTTATACTTACCAGTATGTGGGGTCGATGGAGAGGGTTTGGAATTATGAGGTGGGCACGCCTGTGCTACCATAACATAGTCTTTTCCTTAATCCGAGATAGTGTTGAAATGATCGCAGGGAGTGAATACATCCGATAAGTGAATCATTATGATTTTATCTCTCTTGGCATACAAGTAATTCATGGATTTATAAGTTTGGGATGACTCTCCCGATCCGGCTTTGCCTTTTCTGACTTATCATGCTTTGGGAATGGTTCCTTATAAATTCCAATTTTCTCATTAGGTGTTTGTGTGTGGCCAGGGTTATCCACCTCTATCTCCCCGTTTTCAATGAGGTCTTGAATATAGTGGCAAATTCACAAACATTTTTCTATTTTATGACCTTTAACGTGATGCATTTCACAATATTCATGCGCCTTATACCATGAAGGTTTAGGAGCGTTGTCATAAAATGGTTGTGTTGTAGGATAGGTCATCATGTGGGCTGCATCCAACTATTTTAATATGACTGACAACAGTTCATTGAGAGAGGTGAATGTTCATCATTTTGGTGGTGGTTGAATTGGGCCCTTTGTCAGTTTAAAAGGTTGACTAGTTTGGACCATTTGAACGCGTTTGGAATTAGTGATTCCGTCTCCCACCACGTTTTTATTTTTGTTGAAGATCTTGGGCTTTTCCATGGGTTTGACACTTTGGTTTTCTTTAGATTGGTAGTTAAGGGTTCCTTTGGCAATGAGATCCTTTTCTATCTGAATCCCTTTCTCGATAACCTCCTCAAAAGTATGGACACAATGCATTTGGAGGTGGAAGGAGATATCTGGGTTGAGATTAGGAACAAAGATATCTTGACCAGCTAATTTTCACGGAAAGCATAATTGAAGTGACTGGATATCCCTCTCTATCATTGGAGGAAGCTAGTGAATGTCTCATTTGGGTATTGCTTGGTGCCGCATAAGTCTACCATGGTGACATCACTCTCTATGTTATATGAGAAGTGACGCATGAATATTTCTACAAATTTTGGATAGGTGAAAATTGATCCCCGTTGTAAGCATGTAAACCATTCCAATGCTTGACCTCCAAGACTCTTGGGAAAAGTCGATAAGGTAATTATCACTATAAGACACCTCTTGACATGCCATGTAAAAATCTTTAACATGATCCTTGGGTCTCCCTTTCCTTTGTATTTTTCAAAATTTGGCATATCAATTTTCTTTGGAAATGGTTGAAGGGTCATTGTCTTATCAAAAGGATAGGGGAACAACTCTTCATATTGATATTTCCTGATGCTCCCTATATTTCTCTCTTATAAGCTCACAAGCATCGTTTTCATAGACTGCACTTCTTGTGCAAGAAATTGTTCTTTAGTGGGAGAATTAGGGATGTAAACATGATGGTACCCTATGTCTTCTTCTCCTTGTTTTTCCCAATGGAGTTCGTTGATCTTAACCTTAGGCCTCACCTTTTGAATGTTCTTGTTTGCATCTTTCTGTACATGGGAGGTAAGCAAAGTAATTTTTTGGCTTAGGTTGTTGATTTGTTGTTGGATTGTGGCTTGGTTTATAGCCTCTACTTCTAAAGGTTCCTCCTCTTCATACTGTGGAGGTTATTCCTCTTTCTCAAGTTCTAGTTTGTTTCTTCATGGCACTTTGATGAGGGGTATTCTATGCCCTACCACTTTATCATTTTCTACATAAGAAGTGGAAGCATGCCCGCCTATTAAAATATCTTCCATATTGATAAGGGGGAATTCTTCCTCAGTAGTGTCATTTTTTTGTAGTATTGGTTCATTCTCAATGGGCAATTTGGCCACTAATCTCACAACAACCTGGCCAACACCTCGTATTTGTTTCTAAGAAGAAATTCATCTAGTAGAGTAGGATCAAAATCAAAGTCCGCACATGGTGACTCTAATTCATTTCCACTATGGTCGACCATTTCTTCTGTTTCCTTTTCTACAGAAAATAGTGGTCCTAGATTCTTGTCTGATGAATGGGTTTGATCCTTGTCTATTAGAGGTTTCCCAAGATTCTACTGTTGTTCCTCATATGTTTGTTTCTTTAACCCTAGACACATCTTGGGAGCCATGTTTTTGTGATAAGTTTCACTAAGGTAAGTTGTAGATTTGTTCAAAGTTCAATGACTACCCCTAAGTGAAATACAAGATGTACGTGTTAAGAGTAAATTAACAGTGTGAGAATACCAATGTGATAGAGTGATAAAGTCACCAATGATACAATCATTTGGTATCAAAACTTGATCAAATGAAGTATTTCCTAGACTATGTTTCAAAGTAATTTACGATGGAAGATGATTAACAAGATGTCTCCACTTATGCCAATTTCAAATGAATGAACAAGACGTAAGTAAATACACAAAGTTAAATGTGATCTCCCAATCAAGATATACGACAAGCAAGCTCAAATCTAATTAAGACCTATATCTCAAAAAGTGCCAATTACGATTTGCAAATGGAACAACAATATCACCAAGATATGTTAAGCCACTTTGCAAGAAAGTGAAGTATTGATATCGAGGTGTTATTGATATAACATGCACAAATGGTAATTCCTAGAACCTTTTGAAATCGAGGTAATAATAGAACCGAACAAAAAATCTCAAAGTATAGCTAGGAACAATTAAGAATGTATACAACGTAACCATACAATATAGGTATTTATGTCGAGTTTACAAGAAACAAGACATAAATATCGAAATTGTAATGATATGAGACAAACAAGGTTACTCTTCTAAGGAAGGCCACGGCGATGAACCACACCTAACTACGAGGACGATCTTGACGTGGGTATCAAGAAAACAATGGCTACCAAGTGACGTGAAAATTCCTCCACTCACTTTAGACGTTTAACTAACCCAACCGCAAACATGGATGGGTGTAAATGGACATAAAAGTGAGAGAAATAGTTGAATGGAAACACAAAGGTAATCACACCTCTTTTTGATCAACAAAGTGTCAAATAGAGTATGAAGGAAATAAATCAAGAAAAAATGATGAAAAATGCCGGCCTCACTTCAGCAGCAGAGTTTTGCCTCGCCCTAGGGGAAGTAAAAACTAAGTGAAAGTAACACGTCACACATTTCTAAAAAAAGGTTCACAACTCAATACTATTTTAAAATGGTCAAAGTGGGCTCCTAGCCAAAGTATATTCTCCTAGGTGATTCTCTCACGCCTAGGTGTTACAAATTTGCCATGAGCAAGTGCGATTTACCCAAAAAGTCACACTAACTAGTTTGGGAGTATCTCGGCCTTACTTTAACCCCTTAAAGAATAGTAGGCAACTAGTGTGTGTCCGCGTGTACTATCACCGGGGTCACCACAATAGACAACCTGTAACACTATCTCACAAAGGAATCACTAGTCATGTAGGTAGTGTGGAGAACTTCCTATTTCGTCCACAAGGTTCCCTCTTGCATGGACTACTTTGGGGTTCCCGAACCACCCCCATTGTTGTAGCTTTAGGCATTATGCCAAAGGGATTATGTTCATTAAGCAGAGAGGACGTACCCTTTTAAAACCCGTAATACTGAGTTGTTTTAAATATGTTGTTTTTTTATCTTTTTAATTTAGATGTGGTTTGCTTGAACACGCGTTTGGCAACCTACAAAGAACACGTGTATTAGAAGTTTTTTTGACTTGTGTTTCATTTCCTTCATTCTTTGACAAGTGTTTTGGTCCTAAATGACAGTGATTAGTAATTGTCCATCAAAAGAGAAGACACCATTTCTGATTCTCTAGATCATCCGAGGATGCAAGAGAAGAGCATACATGATGTCGTCACAAATCTCAAAAAGATAACCAAATGGAACAATACTTAAATTTCAACAAATGCCAAATTGACCAATTCTAACGAAAATACTCTTAACAATCTTAAAGCGGTGAATGGTTTTAAGAATCGTTTCGATTCCCAAGGTCACCCCAAGAGACGCAAGGGAAGAGCATACGTGATCTCAATCATGTTAGTAAACAATGAAAATACTACCTAATCAAATACCAAAATGTAAAAATAGACAGTAAAGATGAATATGTGATTAGATAAATTTGCAAAAAGTTAGCATGCCGACCCTTTAAATCCAAAAATGTAAAAGGATGCCTACGCCTCTTTTTCGTGCCTACGCGTGGGTGAGGGCATATGTGCCACAAAGGTTTTTTTCCATAACACGGTGTACCTGCACCACCCGAGAGATGTATGTGCTGCTAAAATAGTGCCCGCACCCTAAAACAACACCTACGCCACTCTATGGATTTTTTAGATCAATTAAATGCCTGTGCCACCCGAGAGGTGTATATACCACAAAAACAACATATGCGCTACTCTAAGAAAATAGATAGGAAAAATAGATAGAATAACCGTATTACTCAGAAAAATATACTTGCGCCACTAAAACCGTATGTGCGCCTTGGTTAGGGTGTGTGCACCATTCTGATAGGTTTTCGACTGTAGCGAAGGTACAATATGAAACGATGTGTGCATCCTGGTTAGTGCACTTGTGTACAAATTAAGGTGGATGCACCAGGGGTTAGTAGTGTGCCTATCCTAGGGGTCAGCAGATAGAATGACAAAGTTTAACAAAGACAACTACATCACCAAAGAGATGTGTGCGCCCTAAAATTTTTCCCGCACCCCTAAAATTGTGTTCGTGACTCCTAAAATTGTGTCTATGTTAGACCTGGAACCATAGTATGGGAAAGGATGCAAAAACTTCACAATACTCTAAATTTTGACAAGTTAGTTCAAAAAAATGGCAATGACCCATTTAAATTAAGGCTATAAACATGAAGTAACACATATTAAATGAGAAAAAACTCCAAAAATGGAAATTAAATACTACATGTGCATATCAAAAGTTAGCAAAAATAATGAAATTTAAACTAAAATGCCCAGGAGTAAGAGTCCCACTAGGCGTGCCAAATGTGTGCATGGTTTTGTGCTTTTTAGCTAAGTTAGATGAATGAGAACTAACACCTAAATAGTTCTATAACAAAGCTAATGACAAAATCTAAACACCATCAAAGATGAGAGCTAAACAAGATTAATACCTAGCATAATGCATTTAACTTTGATTTAAACAATGCTAAAGTATTTAAACCTCTACTTCTCTAGATTACCAACAAACAAGTAAATGGACCTAAATAAGCTCCATGGCAATCAATATTTGGTTGTACTTAATATCTCCAAGAACCTAGGAATGGGGGCTTATCAAAATTGGGCTACAAGACCCTTTTGACACCTCCCATATGACCTAAGCACTTTAGGCTAGAATAGGAAGCTTAGCTCCTCAAGATGATGAACTCTCAAGAAAGCAAGGTGCAAGCTCTTAGTCTCTTTTCTATATGCTTTGCATTTGCTCTCTAAGGAGTTTAGGTGTAAGTAAAAAGGTAGGTGGAGGGCTCTTTATATAGCCCAAAGGATAAAGGATTCAACACATCCTCATGAATGTGGGATAAAGGTAAAACATGATTAGGAATGGATAAGGTTGCTTTATTAAAGGTAACCTTACTTTAGAAGGGTTTAATACATGTTTAGCAAGTCATGGGAGTTGGGGGGTGCTTTAATTAATCAAAGGTGATTAATTAATAGGTAGGTGTAAGCTTATAGAAGCCAATTAGAAGAATATTAGTGCGATTTAGGCCATTAGAAAGGGATTAAATCAATTAAATATTGATTTACTAGTTAAATGAAGGAAAAACTAATTAATTAATAATAATTAATTAATCTAGATAGAAGAGGTAAGAAATTAATGGAAGGTCGTTAATTAGATAGTTATTGGATAGGTGACTTAATCAATTAGCATATTGTAATTAATTAATGACAACAAAAGGGAGTATGGGAACTTTTTGATGATATGTCGTCAATTTGCGAGGAAGGGGATAATTAGCTCAATTTAAGTATTTAAATTACTTAGGCGTAATTATAGGTGTCTACACAATGGAAGTATATGAGGCATTTGAGAAGGAAGTTTTTGATTGATGATTTCATTTGGAAAATAAGGAGTTGTGAAGGCTCATTTGAAATATTCTTCAAATCGTGTGAAGCACTACCAGTGCATGATAGGCTCTATCCATTAAGTTGCTATACTTTTCTCTAAGTTTCTTCACTAAAACAACTTTTCCCTCATGAGATAAATCATTTTTTTAATTTCTATGATGGTTATTTGGTTTCTTTGCTTGAATATTTTTGTATTCTCTAATTGAGGAATCTCTACTTGGAAAGGTAGTCATCAAATTGATTTCCTATTTATTTACTTGGTGAATCCAACCTTAAGTCTTGTGGTGATTTGAGTAATGAAGTGCATGCATGAATCTTTCTTATCTGTTCAAAAATGGGTTTATGGAAATGATATGTGGCTTCAAGTTTTGAATCGAGTTGTCATTTTGGTTGGTAGAAGACATGAATATTATTTATATCTATTACTTCTCTAATTTTCCAAAGTAATGTAGCTTCTGTGTAACTACCAGTAAATGGATGCTTTGGTTGGGTAAGTCAATTTCATATGGAAAATAGTAAATAAGTGTTTTCTTCTTGAACTTACTGTATAATCTATCAGTTATTTGAATTCAGATTTGATGGGAGCTAGGAAATTATTAGGTGTTTGGAATCTCTATTTTATAGGTTCTTCTTGTATGGAAATTGTTGGTACACAAATTGATTCTCCTCGTAAGAAGATGATAAGCATCACAATTTTGACAGAAGCTTGGAGGCAAGTAGAGCATGTTGTGTGTTGTTTTCAGAGCCCTGGGAGGAAATGTAGCTTGCTCTTTATCACTCGGATGTGGAGAAATGGGTAACACCCTTAAGAGGATTTGATCTATCCTCACTACTTTATGGTTGTGCCTTTCAACCATGGTGAGAGGACCCTTTTTGTAGCCTATTATTTATGGAGGAGATGGAGATTTCCTTCATTACAGAGTTATTGAGAAGACCTTGAAGAAAACATGATCAATACAACAAAAATCTAACTTTCACAAGTTTTCACTCTAGATAATGGATATCTTTTCTAAGCAAGGTTTAGACTTCTAAAGAAAATCAAAACTTGATTACTTTTGCGTGTTTTGGTAACAAAAATTATGCATTTATGCACACACAAGACAAACATGGGTAGTATGTGTATGATTAGTTGTTTTTAAATGAATTTTTGTGGGAAGTGAGGTAGAGTGGGTTTTGACTTGCCAAATCTTTGAGAGATTTCACAAAAATGGAAGGCTTGACCAACATAATGCTTCAAAACATCTAAAATGTTCCTTTAACCAGAAGGTGTGCTTCAATGGAGGCCTAGATCAACACGTATTCACACAAACTTTAAGGATCCAAAATGAAGGCTCAAATTGTAAGACTTAATTAAAGACTATCAACCGATGTTTTGTCATGCCTAAGATACCCTCAAAGGCTAACAAACAATCTTAATCATCATGCTAGAGTACACGATTTTAAACTTGTTTATTTCACTATCAAATGAAATATCTTTTGAAAAATGAAATTGTAAGTGCCACTCAAACTATCACAAAGCTAAGATCTTGTGTGATTCATAGATATTTCAATGAAGTTGTTATCCAAAATGAGCCCCTTGCTCATTTTGTGGCTAACTCCCTTCATTCTTCCTCTCTTGTGACTCGGTCATAATTATTTGCTTTTTAGGCACTCAAGACCTTCTGGAAATGGCACCATTGGATAGAGATTTTTCTCGGCTTTCTAGAAAGGTAAATTTTTCTTCCTAACTCCATGTATTTTTGAAGTTATGGCCAAAGTGGAGCTTTTGTGGAAAGTTTTCCCCTCAAAAGCCCGAGCCAATAAGATGAGGCCACGTGTCCTCGGAGGGAGGGGGGTGGAGGTAAACTTGGAAATTTTACCAAATGTTTGGCAAGGTTTCAAAAGGAATTTTCAGCTTGATGGCCCGCCATCCAATGGGAGCTCACCACGTGTCCAAGAGGAAGAAATTAGGAAAATTTCCTAAGGGTTGACACAAACAAAATTTTTGACGCCAGGCCCGCATCCAATCACATTGTGCCACGTGTCCTTAGGACAAGGAGTGGCAGAGGGTGGAGGTAAAATTGAAAATTTGGTGAAGTGTTTTGGTGAGAGGAAAGGAGAAATTTTGGCCCGTAGGCCCACAAATGAATCATATCATGCCACGTGTCTCAAGGGGCATCGGAGCTTCAGCCACCGGGGAGAAATTGGGAATTTTTCCCAAAGGTTAGCACAAAGAGAAATGTTTTCCCCCAAGGCCCGTGTCCAATGGGAGCTTGCCATGTGTCCCAAGATTAGTGGAACGTGGGGAAAGTTGGGAATTTTTCCCAAAGCAAAGTCGAAGGAAATATTGAAAGGGAGAGCGGCCCCCAAAACCCGAGCCAATCAAATCACACCACGTGTCCATGTGGCAACAAAAACACAAGGCAAGCTCACAGGGAAAAATGAGCCTAAAGTCCCATTGCGTCCAATGGGATCTCACCATGCATCCCATCAGGGAAAATGGTCCTGGAGCAGATGGAGAATTTGAAAGCAGAGGCCCGCAACGAATCATATCATGCCACATGTCCTCAGGTCATCGGCCCAATGGAGAATTTTTGGAAAATTTTCCAATGGCCAAAACGATGGAAAATGAAGCAGGAAGAGCCCGTGACCAATAGAATCATGCCACATGGCACCAGATTGGTGGGGCACAGAGTTTTTGGGAAATTTTCCCAAATGCAAAAAGTGGGAAAATTTCAAATTTTCGGCCCGCCAACCCGTTTTGGCCCTATTTTGCCCTAAATTTTCAAACGACCATAACTTTCGATCCAAAGCTCGGTTTTTCACGTTCTTTATATCAACGAAAAGCTGGTGAAATTATCTACATGATTCCAGGATCAATTTTGTATTTTGATGGATTTTGGAGAGAGAAAATTGAAAAACACCTCTGGCACGTGGTAATCAATAGAAATGACATTTCAACCACCATTTTTAATGAAGAATGGCTCACATTCTCTCCCAAAGCATGGTGAAAAATGTCAGGAATGGACCTTTAAGGATTCCCATGCTATTTTATTGCATTTTGGTCGGTGGTTGAAGCTCCTCTCATGTTTTCCCATGTTTCTCTCTCCTGGGCTCATTTTTTGCATTGTAAAAGCCAGATTTGGCTCATTTTTGAAGGGTTGGAAAATTTTTATGTTTTGTAGGCTCCCTTTTTCACCTTGAAAAGTGATTTTGTGGAATATCAGACCTCTTCCAAGACTATAACATGTTTTTATACCTCTCAGATGTTGTAATGCATGTATTTTTATATTGGAAATGACAATGCAAGCTCTGTGAATGAGTTTCAATCCTCTATTTGTGTTGTTTGCTTCATTTTTGACCTTTCATTACATTTTATCAGTTTGTGCATGATGTTTTGTTTTGCATTTCTATGATCTGTGTCAATTTGCAGAAGTAAAGAATGTTCACCACTCCTTTGGTGTATCACCTCATTAGTCTTAGTTTTATTTTTTTGCATTCTCTATCTCTGTCCCCTTGGAATTTAGAGTAGGATTTTGAGTTTAAACCTCTACAACTTGCAAGTAATACACCTAATCAGAGGAGTTGAGGAACTAGCCTCTAACCTGGAGATTCTTTTCCCATTTTTACAAGTCCCACACTTGGGGAAAAGATTCAATGTTGTGTAATCACACTGGATGTCCAAAATGTCAAACTAGAAATCTGATCAACATCCAGGGGTGCTGTTGATTTGCACTAACAGTTTTGGCATGCTTGGTGGGACCTTAGAGGTCTTCATCTTCATTGTAACAAAATTGATGTGCATTTGTTGCAAGTTTCTTACTTAAAAGATCCCTAAATTGCACATCTGGCGACTCCAAGGAAGAAGAATCAGCTAGTTTTAGCAGTGCAGACCTAAAAACTCATGAGAAGAATCACCACAAGGTCAAGAGTTAGAGAAGAAGAGGTGTTGTTTGAGTATCTGCAATTATCTCCAAGAAGAAGGCAAAGAGGGAGGAGAATTCAAAGGTCTCCATCTCCACCAAATGAACTCTATCAACTCCTCCACCTGGTAGGCTTTTCATTCAATCAACAAGGGTTCTAAGGCCAATCAGAATGGCACAACACAACCCCTATGTCAATTTCACTAGCAATAACCCACTTTCTCTCAATGCACAAAATCCAATCCCAGTTGTAGCATTGAAGAACATTCCATACTTTACTGGAGAGAATCAGACCACTCCTAGTGATCATGTCAAGGATATTGCTAATATTTGTGTAATCCATGAGATTAATGAGATGCAAGTTGTTGTCAAACTGCTGGCATCTTCATTCAAAGGGAAATATTTGCAATGGTTCAGGAGTCTTACCTCAGGTTCTATCCAAAATTAGAACCAACTATGTATAGCCCTCCATGAGCAGTTTGGAGAAAAGGGAGATAACTTGTCCCTTTTGGAACAGTTGACAACCATCAAGAGAGCTCCCAATGAGCAGCTAACTGACTTCAACTTCAGGTTTCAAATGACTTGGGAGAGAATTCTAGTGGTAGTAAGGCCAATAACAAAAGGTTCTTTTCTATATTACCTTAAAGCTCTAAATTTTGATATTTCTATGTTAATTCAATCCATGGGGGCATAACTATCCCTGTTGCTTATAACATTGCCATTAGAGCTGAAAATTGTTTGATTCAAGCTGGCAAGCTAGCTCCTAGGCCTCCAATGCCATTGTATCCAAGTTTAGAGAGCCCAAGTACTAGTCAAGTGCCTATTTTAGCTCTTATTCCCATTCCTAGAAATCAGAATTTGAGTGAAACTTCTACTTCATCTTCTAGTGCCTCAAATGAACTTCAAGAAGTCATGAAGCAATTGCAAAATTTAGGTAATGAGCTGGTTACACTCAAGAGGCAGCAAGCCCAAGGTTTTAGACCTTCTTTCCAGCCTCAAGCTCAACCTAACAGGAAGTCATACCAGCCTCAAAGACCAGCCAATCCAACTGCAAATAAAAATCAGGTAAGACCTCCTACCAATAGACCATTTCAGCCCTATAATCCCAATGCTACATCTACCTCTAAAGCAATAGTGCTAGTGCAAAACAACATAGCTCAAGAGTATGATTGGTGTTTCCCATGCAATGAACCTCATAACTAGTCTATGTGTTTCAACGGTGCCTTAAATCAAGCATTAATGGTGACAACAACTAGTGTGGAGGGTGAAGGGAGTCAAGGAAATAACCAACAACAAGAAACATCCCAGCAACAATCAACTCCAAATGATACCACACTTGTAAACTAGCAGGCAAAAGATTTTTGTGGCATGAATCAAACAATCTCCCAAAGTGTTGTAGCCAACAAAAGGTCAAAAAGGAGAAATTTGGGTGAAGAACAACCATTGGCTCCAAGTAATCCACAACCTTCTACCACTCCACAAATTATTGGCAAACAAAATGCAGTTCCAAACACGCAAGGGCTGCCTAAAACAGCTCCTAGGCCAACTCAAATGCCAGTTGTTGCTACCCATGTGCAAGGAATGAATGTGCAGGCCAAGGGAAGAGAGAAATGCTTCATCTCCATTCAACATCATTGATCGATGAAGAATACAAATGTAAACATATCAATGTGGGAATCACTATCCATCCTGTGCCAAAGAGATTTTCTACAAGCTTCCATGAAGGACTGGTCAACTTCAAATCAAGGTCCAAATGCAAGATAAGGTACTCAAAATGTTGCCTAGCCTAAGGGGATCATGGAGGATAAAGCAAGGTAAAATGTTGAAGCCCCCTCCTTTCTATGTTTCATTGATCATTGGAAACCATTTAGTACACAACTACATGATTGATTCGAGAGAAAGTAGTTCTAGTAATGCCCAAGCAAATAGCTGATCAATTAGGGATTCAATATGAAGTCATATCCAAAGGGGTAGTGTAGTTGGATGGGAAAACAATAACGACAGTAGGAGTGATTAAAAATTTGAGTCTCACTTTGCACGCATGCCCCAATGTTGTTGTTTTACAAGATGTCTCAGTAATAGATCTTCCACCACTCTTTTCCCTATGTTTGTCAAGGGATTTCACAGCTAAGATTGGAGGTTATTTATTCGTTGATTGGTCACACATGTTGTTCGAACAAGATATGGAACTAAATCCATAATCATATCTCGAGCCTATTGCAAACTTTCACATTGAGCCTCACACTCCAAGCCAAATCAATACCAATTGTTCAAGATTTGATCAAGAGGATTATCCAAACACCGATGAAGATGACACCAAGGTTGGAAGCATCCCAGATTTGACTTTGATGAATGGGTAAGCAAGGTGCATGCTTTTGATCCTTATCAATAAATAGAAGAATCTGAGCTAGGAGTCTATTGCATGCATGAAGAAAATCAGTCTATCCCTAGCATCACCAAGCCATACCACAAGGATGAAAATGAGGTATGGCAATTGTTTTTCAATGGATCAAGGAGTAGACAAGGTGAAGGAGGGGGAGCTATGCTTGTTTCACCTCAAGGAGTTAAGTATTATTCAGGTTTTAGATTTCAGTTTGCATGTTCTAATAACACTGTTGAATATGAAGCCTTGATACAAGGATTGCATTGGTCAATCAAGAGAGGAATAAAGAACTTACAAGTCTTTGGTGATAGTGAATTGATCATCAACCAAGTTAAGGGGCAGCATGCTACCAAGAATGATCTGCTCAAGTGCTATAGAAACAGGGTGTGGGACCTCATTGAAGATTTTGAGGGCTTTGACATCAAATCCATTCCTAGAAAAGAGAACCAAGCTGCTGACAAGCTTGTAGCAGTTGGAGCAGCCTTTGATGTTGTTGAAAGCATCAAAAAGGAAAAAGTATAGCCAAGCATTCATGTGATTGTAAGGCCTTCAGTGCCAGACAAAATGTAAGTTGGAAAGTGTTTGAAAATGATCAACAAATCATCCATTTCTTATAAGAAGAGGCTGAGTTATCAGCTAAAAATTAGGAAAAGTTGGAACAGCAGTATGGTGACCAAGTGGTACAGCTGAGAACCAACAAAATACCAAAAGGACTTATTACTTTGGAGTCCATTTTCAATCCTAATGACTAGTTTAGGAAGGAGAAAGCAAACATCCAAGTCAAGGGAGAAGAATCAGTGTCCATCTTGGTGGAAGAAGGTAAATCACTCCAAGTTGGTAAAGTGACAACTGAGCGAGAAAGGTATGAGTTCATACAACTTTGTCAAGAATTCCCTGATGTGTTTTCTTGGAGCTATGAAGATTTGAAAGGTTTCAATCCCGAGTTAGCTCAACACACCATTGAATTGGATCTAAATACTAAACCCGTTAGGTAGAAACAAAGGCCAGCCAATCCACACATGGATTCTATCATGAGAAAATAATTGAATAAGTTGATAGAGTCAAGTATCATATTCCCTATCAAGCATTCTAGTTGGGTGGCCAACTTGGTTCTAGTTAGAAAGAAGAGTGGAGAAATCAGATTGTGTGTTGACTTCAGAGATCTGAATAGAGCATCTCTCAAGGATCATTACCCACTTCCTTCTATGGAGAAAATTTTGCAAGTTGTTGTTGCAGATCTGAAAGGTTTTCATTACTTGATGGCTATTTAGGGTACAATCAGATTATGGTGAAAGAAGAGGATCAGTTCAAGACAACCTTTACAACCAAATGGGGAACTTATGCATACATGAAAATGCCATTTGGGCTGTCCAACGCTGGAGGTACTTTCCAAAGGGCAATGGACATGGTGTTCAAGGATTTGATTAACAACATGGTGCTGATATATCTTGCTAATATCACTTTTTTTCAAAAAATGCAGCAAACCATCTCTTTCATTTGAGACAAGTGTTCCAAAGGTGCAGAATATTTGGGGTATCCTTGAATCCTAAAAAGTGTATTTTTATAGCCCATGAAGGAAATATCCTTGGCCACATTATCTCCAAAGAAGGATTAACAATTGATCTAGAAAGAGTTGAAGCCATAAGAGCACTACCATTGGCAAGCCACAAGAAGGCCCTTCAAAGATTCTTGGGGAGGATAAATTTTGTTCGAGAGGTTTTCCTAAATTTTGCAGCCCTAGTCAAGCCTATCACTAAGATGTTAAAGAAAAGCATAGATTTCAAATGGATAGTAGAAGGAAAAGAAAGTTTTAGAGTTATCAAAGAAGCCATCTCACAAGCCCCAACTCTCATTAACCCAGATTTCTCCAAGGATTTCATCCTCTATGCATTTGGGGGTGATGATACTATTTCTGCAATTTTGGTACAGCAGAATGAAGACAATGATGAGTAGCCAATTGCTTTCTTCAACTAAAGCTCGTATGACTATGAGGTGAGGTATTATTTCATTGAGAAGCATGTTCTTGCAGTAATCAGGAGCTTGAAAAAATTCAAGCATCTAGTTTCAAACAACAAGGTTCAATTGTTGGTTTCTCATGTGGGAGTTAAAGACTTCCTCCTCAACAAAGACCTGAATGAAAAAAGAGCAGGTTGGATTACTCGTGTCATGGAGTATGACATTGATATCAAATTCACCAAGTTGGTCAAAGGAAAATGATTGTGTGAGCAGCTGGTCTTGAATAAACACAAGGAAGCATGGAATGAGAAGGAGGTTGTTTTGGTGTTGCAAGACAACCATGAGCAAGGAAGCACTCAAAAGGAAAATGATGGTGTCCTCACTCCTTACTGGACCCAAGACATAATGAACTTCCTAAACATAGGTCTATGCCCTCCAGAGATGAACAACACCAAAAGAAGACACTTCAGATTGCAGGCTGTCCCATATGCCGTTGTTGATGGTGTTTTGTTCAAAAGGGATGTGAATGGAGTGTTGCTGAGATGCATTGGTACAAATCAGATTCACATGGTGTTGGAAGAGTTCCATGGTGGAACAGCTGGTGGCCATTTTGCACCGAGAGTGATAGCTCTAAAGATCATGAGGGCTAGCTATTATTGGCATAAGATTTTTAGTGATTTTTATGCATGGATAAAGAGGTGCAAGAATTGTGCATTCTTCACGGGTAAGGAGAGACTAGCTGCCCTTCCATTGCATCCAATTTCAGTTGACTAGCCATTCATGCAATGGGGTTTGGACTTCATTGGAGTCATTAATCCAAATTCAAGCCAACGACACAAATGGATTCTAACAACAACAAATTACTTCACCAAATGGATTGAAGCAGTAGCACTCAAGGAAGTAAATGAATCTAGCATCCTAGACTTCTATGAGGGAATATCAACCAGATTTGGCATATCTGCTACAATAATATCAGATAATGCATTGGCATTCATTGGGTCCAAGGTAACTGAATGGGCTGTCAAGAATGGGATCTACCTAAGCACTTCATCAAATTATTACCCTCAGGGTAATGGCCAAGATGAATCTACAAACAAGAACTTGTTAAGGATCATTAGGAGGCTCTTGATGAAAATCAGAGGTCTTGGCATACTAAGTTGAAGTCAACCTTATGGGCTGATAGGATAACTCCCAAGAGATCTATAGGTAACTCTCCATTAAGGGTTGTTTATGGAAGAGAGGAAATTTTTCCCATGTCACTTGAGTTTCCAACATTGGAACTCATGAAATAGTTGGAGTTGTTGGAGTTTGGACCCATGGAGGTTAGATATACAGAATTGATGGAGCTCTAAGAAATCAAAAATTAGGTTTCCCAAGCAATGGAGAAGGATCAAGCTTTGATCAAGAAGACCTTTGATAGAAAGGCCAAGGACAAATCTTTCCAAGTTGGAGATCTAGTGTTAAAATGGGATGCAGATAGAGAAAAGCTAGGGAGGCATTTGAAATTTGATGCCATTTGGAGTGGCCCATACATGGTCACAAAGTGTAAGGACAACAATGCCTTCCAATTGTCTTCATTAGATGGTGAAGAATTGTAGATTCCGGTCAATGGAATCCATCTGAAGCAATGCTACTGAAGGAAATTCTCCACCTTGTACATATTATCTTAGGTTTTCATTCCTTTAAGTGCTTATGCACATTGTTTGTTGTAGATTAGCTTTTCTTTCCCTAAGTGCTTTGGCACAAGCTTATTGTTCCAGAAATGTGTTTTGCAGGCCTTGCCCCAATCAGATGGTGTTCTACATTCCATCTTCCTCCTTGCAACATTCTAATCAGTTGGGGTACCAAGTAGAGACTTTAATGACTCCATGCCCAATGGATTGTTTTTCAAACAATTGGTAACTTCATCGAGCAGGCAGATGACCCCTCTGAGTCGCCAAATTGTTATCCAAAATGAGCCCCTTGCTCATTTTGTGGCTAACTCCCTTCATTCTTCCCTCTCTTGTGCCTCAGTCATAATTTTTTTTTGCTTTTATGGAAATGGAACCATTGGATAGAGTTTTTCTCAGCTTTCAGAAAGGTAAAGTTTTCTTCCTAACTCCATGTATTTTTGAAGTTATGGCTCGACGGAGATTTTGTGGGAAATTTTCCCTTGAAAATCCCGAGCCAATAAGATGAGGCCATGTGTCCTCGGAGGGAGGAAAGCAGAGGTAAACTTGGAAATTTTACCAAATGTTTGCAAGGTTTGTAAGGAATTTTCAGCTGATGGCCCGCCATCCAATGGGAGCTGGCCACGTGTCCAAGAGGAAGAATTTAGGAAAAATTCCTAAGGGTCGACACAAAAAAAAATTTTGATGCCAGGCCCGCATCCAATCACATTGTGCCATGTGTCCTTAGGCCAAAGGAGTGGCAGAGGGTGGAGGTAAAATTGAAAATTTAGCGAAGTGTTTTGGCGAGAGGAAAGGAGAAAATTTTGCACACAGGCCCACGGAAAAATCATATCACACCACATGTCTCAAGGGGCGTTGGAGCTTTGGCCACCGGGGAGAAATTGGGAATTTTTCCCAAAGGTTAGCGCAAAGAGAAATGTTTGCCCCCAAGGCCCATGTCTAATGGGAGCTTGCCACATGTCCCAAGATCGGCGGAACATGGGGAAAGTTGGGAATTTTTCCCAAAGCAAAGTCGAAGGAAATATCGTAATGGAGAGTCGGCCCCACAAACCCGAGCAATCAAATCACGCCACATGTCCATGTTGCGGCAAAAAACACAAGGCAAGCCCACAAGGAAAAATGAGCCTAAAGGCCCATGTCCAATGGGATCTCGCCACATGTCCCGTCGAGAAAAGGAAAATGGATAATTTGAAAGTAAATGTCCACAATGAATCATATCATGCCACATGTCCTCAGGTCATTGGCCCAACGGAGAATTTTTGGAAAATTTTCCAATGGCCAAAACGATGGAAAATGAAGGGGAAGAGCCCATGACCAATAGAATCATGCCACATGACACTTTGGATCCGTGGGGCATGGAGTATATTTGGGAAATTTTCCCAAATGCAAAAAGTGGGAAAATTTCAAATTTTCGGCCCGCCAACCCGTTTTGGCCCTGTTTTGCCCTAAATTTTCAAACGACCATAACTTTCGATCCAGAGCTTGGTTTTTTTGCGTTCTTTATATCAATAGAAATATGGTGAAATTATCTACATGATTCCAGGATCAATTTTGTATTTTGATGGAGTTTGGAGAGAGAAAATTGAAAAAACACCTTTGGCACGTGGTAATCAACAGAAATGACGTTTCAACCACAATTTTTAATGAAGAATGGCTCGCATTCTCTCCCAGCATGGTGAAAAATGTTAGGAATGGACCTATAAGGATTCCCATGCTATTTTATTACATTTTGGTTGGTGGTTGAAGCTCCTCTCATGTTTTCCCATGTTTCTCTCTCCTGGGCTCATTTTTTGCATTGTAAAAGCTAGATTTGGCTCATTTTTGAAGGGTTGGAAAATTTTTATGTTTTGCAGGATCCCTTCTTCACCTTGAAAAGTTATTTTGTGTTATAGAAGACCTCTTCCAATACTATAACATGTTTTTTGCCTCTCAGATGTTGTAATGCATGTATTTTTATATTGGAAATGACAATGCAAGCTCTGTGAATGAGTTCCAATCCTCTGTTTGTGTTGTTTGCTTCATTTATGACCTTTCATTACATTTTATCAGTTTTTGCATGATGTTTTGTTACATTTCTATGATTTGTGTCAATTTGTAGAAGTAAAGAATGTTCACCACTCCTTTGGTGTATCACCTCATTAGTCTTAGTTTTATTTCTTTTTGCATTCTCTATCTCTGTCCCCTTGGAATTTAGAGTAGGATTTTGAGTTTAAACCTCTACAACTTGCAAGTAATACACCTGATCAGAGGAGTTAAGGAACCAACCTCTAATCTAGAGATTCTTTTCCCATTTTTACAAGTCCCACACTTGGGGAAAAGATTCAATGTTGTGCAATCACACTGGATGTCCAAAATGTCAAACTAGAAATCTGATCAACATCTAGGGGTCTTTGCTGATTTACGCTAATAGTAGTATTGCGATGGGAACAAGAAATTGGTTGTAGAGATTCAAAAATTAAGAAGACACAATTTTTCTCAAATTAAAACACAAATTTACTCCAATTTGATTAAATTATCGAGGGAAAATTTTCTCAAACAATATCAAAGCTTGTTAATGGCTATACATTCGCAACCACCTTAACATGATGAAATTTAACACAAAATAAATAAATAGGTTCCTTAGATAGTCTCTTAGAAAATATGGTCTTTGTCAAACCATTTTCTCTCGGAATTAGCTTTCGACTTCTAACACTCCAACATTCCAGAAATTTGCATGAAAATTTCATGTAATTTATAATATTTTAACTTACAACTGAGTTTCCCCCAAAACAAGAAACATTGAAAGCACCATTGTGTATTGTGACTCCTAGAATCAGAATTGCAAAAAGGTTGTTAGGTGCACAGAGGGAAAATCTCTCCAAATATTTCCAACATTCAATTCTTCACCTAGTTACTTGTTCTTCATCTTGCATGCCAACTACTTCCTCCTCCATTTCACAACGGTCTCTTTGCGTACTCAAGGAAGGAAAAATAGGAAATCAGATGGAGGCCAATAGTTAGAGCACATCTTAATGGAAAAATATGTTTTCATATTTTTACCACCAAACCAAGATATCAACAGGTCTCTCGTGTGCCAAAGAAAGAAAAATCGGGTCAAATATGACAATCAGATCACATCTTTAATGGTGAAAGACATTTACAGACCTTCCCCACCAAACCAGGATATCAAATTAATGTTCCTCTTCATTTGGCATGCAAGAGACTCCAAGAAATGATAAAAAAACATAGGAATACACATCCTCATGAGCTTTAGAGAAAAATGGTAGAAAATCGATACATAGGAAAAGTGTATTGATCTTTCTTTTGAATTTGGACCATCCATGTGGGAAATCTAAGTTAAGACTCGGCACTGGGATTCCTTTTTACTTTTTACACCTTTTGGGGAAAAATGCAAAATTTATCAATTCACTCCACCCCTTTTTCCTTTGAAAAATGTGCCTAACATGTGTCCCAATGTGGGTCCCAAAGGAACCGTGGCTAAATTCTACTATTTCATCTCTTTTTTGAAAAAGGGAAATTTTTCAAAGTTTTCCCTATAACTCCGCCTTCCACTTTTAGTTTCGATGTGGGTCCCAAAGTGGAACCACGCTTCCTTTTACACTTTTAACTCTTTTCTCTAGAAAAGGAAAATTTTGCAAATTTCCTTGAAAGTCCGCACATACGCCATTGACTAGAGAATTTTTGATGATTCTCTATCGGTATTGTGGGTCATTTTGATGATTTTAGTCTTTTAAACAAGGGGCAAAAAATCCAAGTTACACCCGATGGCTCGCCTCCCCACTTCTTGAATTTTCAAACTACCACGCATCTCAATGGCGCATCTCGAGATGGTCCCAAAAAGTAGAGACCTTGAATGAGTATGGGGTCACCACATGTCCCAATGTAGCAAAGCCTACTAAAAAGCTTGATAGTTTAGCGAAAGCGATATGTTTCCAAGGTCCGAGATGATCTTCTCTAGTCATTTGTTGAAAAGTCTAAGCAAAAAAAAAGAGTGAGCGGAAGCCTCCAAGTTTCCTCCTGGTGCTTATTCAAAACAAAAATCAAAGGCTAGTCCCCAAACATGCGTGATCCATCCATGTGTCTTTTGGTGCAACTTCAAGAGGGTCTTAGAAGCGAAGACCCTGAATGAGCGTGCGCTCACCACATGTCCTGAACCTTAGAAAATTCGTTAGAAAATTTAAGTTCCCAAACAGAGCCAATGGAAACCTATACATGTCCCTCTATCGCAATTGTTAAGGTGGGACCCGAGTCGATCTTCAAATGAGCTACATCCCACCATGTGTTCACAACGCACCAAAACCATATCATTTGCATGAAAAAATTTCTAAGCCTGGATGAGGTAGCGGAATCCTCCACGTGTCTAGCTAGTGTAACTCCATGGACAAACAAACATGGTGAGTCTTCAAATGAGTGCCATTCCTCCACATGGAAAATTTTGGGTTAAAAATTTCCACAAAGTTTAAGAGTTCCCCACTGAGCCACATCTAACCAAAAAGGGCCACGTTTCCACTGATGCAGAGATTTAAAATTTGATAGGAGAAACACACCCGTCAAGCTGTAAAAATGTAGGGAAACCATTGTTTGAGCCGGAGATGAAATTTTCTTTAAGGACAGAGCATTTGGAAATGTTGCAAGGTTCACACATGACCCTCTCGAGCTATATCTATTCACATTTCTTCAAGTACCTGGGACAAAATGATAGGGACAACAACACATGACTGTGGAAAATGGAAGGGAAGGAACAACCCAAGTTTTACGCCCAATTGACAAACACCTTTAGATGGAAAAAGGAACAAATCAAAAAATTTAGGGCTTTTAAGTGACCTTCGACCAAGGAGGAACTAATCATGGCAACCAAATAGAAGAAAAATCCTTCAAGTATCAACATGGGGAGACAAAAACATTAGAGAGGCCGTAAACTGAGGGATTTTAATGGAAAATGGGGTGAGCCTAATTCGAGCACCAACAGAAACAAGAGTGAATGTTTTAATACCCCTTTAAACTTTTAATTTTAAACTGATTTGCTTGAATTAAGTTCTTTTATAGAACTATGACATATTTGTTTCTTGGACCCTTGGATTTTGATGTTACCTTGTTGGGAATACTTGTGTGTGAAGTCTATACTTTTGATCTTATTTACTGAGTCTTTCTCTAAGTTCTTGAGTACCAAAATAAGCGATAAAAAGATGAGGTCCTATTAGTTGGTGACATTGTGAGAGTGATAAAAAGATGATATTGAAATAATGTACTATCA
This sequence comes from Taxus wallichiana var. yunnanensis, assembly GCA_018340775.1. Lineage (NCBI taxonomy): Eukaryota > Viridiplantae > Streptophyta > Pinopsida > Cupressales > Taxaceae > Taxus > Taxus wallichiana. Next base: position 631,212,638 of record CM031239.1, read on the forward strand.
CTTAGAGCATATAAGAAATGTTTACTAGGGCTTTCGAGTATGAATTGTAATCACAATTTTGTCCTGGTAATAGTGACAAAATAGAATTGGTACCCAAATTGATTCTCCTTTAGAAGCTGAGCAACATCACAATTTTGATAGGAAGCTTGGAGGAAAGAAGAGCACGTTGTGTGTCATTTTTTATCCGGGGAGGAAATGCAGTTTTCTCTTTGTCACTAAGATGTGGAGAAATGGGTAACACAATTAAGAGGATTTGATCTATCCTCACTACTTTATGGTTGTGCCTTTCAACCTGGGGTCGGGAGGATCCTTTGTATCCTATTGTTTGTGGAGAAGATGGAGTTATCATTTGTTGTAGAGTTATTAAGAAGACCTTGAAGAAAACATGATCAATACAACAAAAATCTAACTCTCTCAAGTTGTCACTCTAGATAATGGATATGTTTTCTAAGCTAGATTAAGGCTACTAAAGACAATGAAAACTTGATTAGTTCTATGTGTTTTGGTAATAGAAATTATGCATTTGTGCACACACAGAAAAATAAGGGTAGTATGGGTATGATTGGTTGTTTTTAAATGAATTTTGGTGGGAAGTGAGGCAGAGTGGGTTTTGACATTCCAAATCTTTGAGAGCTTTCACAAAAATGGAAGGCTTGACCAACAAAATGCTTCAGAATAGCCAAAATGTTCCTTTAACTAGAAGGTGTGCTTTAATGGAGGCCCAGATCAACACGTTTTCACACAAATTTAAGGATCCAAAATGAAGGCTCAAATTGAAATACTTAATTAAACACTATCAACCTTTGTTTTATCATGCCTAAGATACCCTCAAAGGCTAACAAACAATCTTTATCATCATGCTAGGAGTACAATGATTTTAAACTTGTTTATTTCACTATCAAATGAAAGTTCTTCTGAAAAATGAAATTGCAAGTGCCACCAAACTATCACAAAGCTAAGATCTTGTGTGATTCATAGAGGTTTCAACCTAATATTTTAATGGGAAAAAACAAATGTTTTTAGACATTTAGAAATGAAGCAGAAACAATTTTTCTCAAAGTAAAACATAGATTTACTCCAATTTGATTAAATTTATCAGAAGGGAAAAGTTTCTAGAACAATCTTAGAGCTTTTAAATGGTTGTACACTCACAACCATCTTGACATGATGAAATTTAACACAAAAGAAATAAATAGGTTCCTCAGATAGTCTCTCAGAAAATATGGGCTCTGTTAAACCCTTTTCTCTCTGGAATTAGCTCTAGACCTCTAACACTCCAACATTCCAACCATTTTCATGAAAAATTCATGCAATTTATAATATTTTCACTTACAACAAATTTTCCCCAGAAACTAGAAAAATTCAAAGCACCATTGCGTGTTATGACTCCTAGAATCAGATTTGCAAAAAGGTTGTTAGGTGTGCAGAGGGAAAATCTCACCAAATATTTCCAGCATTCAATTCTACGCTTGGTAAGTCATTCTTTATCTCACGCGCCAACTACTTCCTCCTCCATTCTATCAAATCTGGTTCTTTGTGTGCCAAGGAAGGAAAAACTATGAAATCAGATCTAGGCCAATAGTTAGAGCACATCTTAATGGCAATAGACATTTTCAGATTTTTTCCCACCAAACCAATATATCAACAGGTCTCTTACATGCCAAGAAAAGAAAAATTAGGTGGAATCGATAGTCGATTACATCTTTAATGGTGAAAGATGTTTATAGACCTTCCCCACCAAATCAAGATATCAGATTAATTTTCCTCTTCATTTGGTGTGTAGGAGACTCTAAGAAATGATAAATAAAAAAATAGGAATATGCATCCACAGGAGCTTTGGAGAAAAATGCGAGAAAATTAGATACAGAGGCACAGTTGTCATTTATCTTTGTTTTGAATTTGACACCACGTGGGAGATTTGAGTTAAGATGGGTTCAAAGATTCCTTTTACTTTTTTCACCTTTTAGAAAAAAATGCAAAATTTCTCAATTTGCTCGCCTCTCTGCTTTGAAAATTGGGCCTAACATATGTCCCAATGTGGGTCCCAAAGAAACCGTGGCTAAATTCTACTATTTCACCTATTTTTTTGAAAAAGGAAAAATTTTCCAACTTTTCCCACAGCTCTACCCTTCTACTTTTACTTTACTGATATGGGTCCTAGCAGGAATCGTACGTACCCAAAATGTGAGAGGGTCTTGCACCACCAGAACAATGTTACACGTGCCCTAATGATGATACTGAGTCTCCTCGTAAGGTGTTTGGGATCCCACAAAGCTCTCCAAGTTTACTTTAACATCACACATGCCCTACTTAGCCTCCGTGTGCTTTGTTTTACTCTTTCCCCCTTTTCCTTTACTTTTTGTTCTTCAAGAATGAAAATGCCACCCCGCCGGGCGGCGGTCTCATGACCGCCTCCCGAGCAGGTGTCGATCTCTATAACCACCACCCCTGTTTAGGGTGGGGTCCTTCAAGTGTTTTCTAGAACGTGATTTTAATCACGACTCGCGTAAATTTCAACTTTTACCAACCTTTTCATCTGCTTTTTTCTTGTACTTATGGTTTTGATTCCCTGTAATAGTGTTTCTCCATTGTTTATTGTAAAAGAGTTCAAATTGGATTTTACCTTTGGGTAAATGGGAATTCTATAAATAGTTGGTTGGTTTTTAAGTAATTTTCCTATCAGAACTACGCCCCTCATCCTCTCATTTCAGAATTTAGTCTTTCAGTTCTTGCTTAGGAATTGTATTAGTTTTATTTGTTGCATGCATAGTTAGTGTTGTTTTTCCATTTAGAAGCCACATGATCTTCTTGTGCTAGTGTTATTATTGTTTCATACAATCAATTGAAGTAGGATAGTTTCATTTTCAGTCTGAAGCCATTAGAGTTGCAGGTTTTGTTCGTCAAGAAGGATAGTTTCAGGTTTTGGATGTTTTGTGTTGTATGACTCATAGTAAATCCCACTAGGAATTGCATAAGCCAAGCTCTATTCTCTTATGCTATCCCTCTCCTACTCGCATTATATTCGGTCTATGTCTAAGGCTGCCATTGTTCCAATACCTACTCTTGTTGATGCTAGCATTACACGCTTTTCTAGATTCACATGAGCATGAAGGAATAAGGAGACCACACTTTGAGGGGACAAAGCCACACACAATCAGATCTACCATTTTTCCGTAAAAATTTAAGTTCAAGCTATCAAAAGTTCTAGTTAAAATATATACCAAATAGAGTAGTGAATCATTTCATTTCAGTTAATCTCGCTTTCGATATCACCAGGAAGCTATGGGGATAGATAGTTTATGAGAAACTATGATTCATTCCTCACTTATGAGGTAGGATCGAGAGTATTTCAATTAAATTAGATCAGTTATTTAATTATTTAAAGTAGATTCACAATTGCACGTAGATAGTAGCTATACTCGGTCCCCTTTGTTTTTAATTTTGTTATTAGATTAATTATTGTTTTCTAGATATATTAAATAGTTGTTATCTTAATTTTGTTAAATATTCTTTCAAAAATACAAAAATAAAGAATTTATATATGATGTAGATATACTTTGCATAATTAGTTTACTTCACTTTAGTTAGATTTATATTATTTCCTTTTGTATGACAATCACGGGACCTAGGGAGCTCGGAGAATACTTATTCAAGCCAATCATGCCTCAACCTAATCTTATTCAAAGAATAATTGACATAGACACTAGCTTAAGAATTCAAATTGCCACAACACCGTAAGGTACTCCGAGAAGATTGCACAACTTTTAGTTCTAAATATATTTTCCGAAAAGGCATACGACTACCGGATATTAGGGATTAGGGATTAGTTTTACACATGACCATAGAAAGTCCACAACGACCATGAACTTATGGCTGTGATCCACATATCCCACAACCCAATGATTCCATAGGTCAATCATACTTTGATGCTAGTTTACTTTACATTAGTATTTAGGTCCTCTCCACTTCCACCAATCATTATCGCATAATTATCCTCATTAGACATAATAACTAATCAAGATAAGGATTTCTTGACTAGACTAGAGAATTGCCCATAGAATCCACCATATATCTACCTTCCATTTTCATGACCTTATCGGGAGACATATACGAAGCACCCACAGGTTATCTTCCGCGTATCCCATAACCTATAGATCGGATCACTTTGTGGCTTGATATTTATTGGAGCCTTCAAGCATTCATCCTTTCCACCGATCTATCACTCTGGTTCAAGTTAGAGGGCCTTTTTTTACCTTAGATTCATAGATTCCATTAGTGTGCCAAAGACATAACATTGCCTAACTAGTTTATCTTTATCCCATGCATATTCCATCCCCACCGGATGTCTCAGCATGACCTCGGGAGGTCGGGTGTGAGGAAGAGTTACTTGTAGATTCCCATGCTCGCTTGTCACTTTTCCATCATACAAAATTGGTGAACCCGACATGAACTTCCTACTTTTTGGTTTGGAGTCATATTTCTACTTATTCTTCCAATTAGTATACTTTTCATCTTTTCCACCTCATTAGCCTTCACATCAGCTTCACCAACAAAATTGGTGAACCCGACGTGAAGGAAACAGTTCTTCCTCTTTTATTTTTCATTTCTTCCATCCACCTTCGCCTTTCCCATTATCTCGCTGGTATTCCCTTGGTGAATTTTGGCAAGATAACAACCAATTCATAAAGCAGGTATCATACCCCTTTGTAACCTCAAATGATACAACAAATGCCCATAAGGAAAAATACCATATCTTCACCAAATGAGGTCATTTCAGCCTTGGCTGAAAAGGTTAGAGGGCTAGAACTTGCTCAAGCAAATCAAAATTCATATTTTGGGCAAGTAGGAATCCCCAACCCTCCACATCATCCTAGCCAAGTAGACCTCCTCACGGGAACAGGCACGTTGGGCATGCCTCCTCAGTATTCACAACAAATGCCAACTAGAACCGTGTTTTCTAATGCCACTCCAGTGGAAAATATGATACCTCCGGTCTAGTACAAAATAATCCATTCCTGGGAAATACTCCTCCATACTTAAACATGTATTCCAAGTCACCACAAGGAGATATGTTCTCTTCTCCTGGCATGTTCGCTCAACCACAGGATTTCCTTATGCCCCTGCAAATGCATATGCTACACCATATCAACAAACCATCCCACCTCCACCCCCTCAGCAAGCGCCATCGATGGTCAAAACCTATGCGATAGGAACTTATTCAGAATATTTGAAATAACCTTTATATTTCACCATACGAAGTGTCATGCTTCCAATAACTCTTACCGATTTTCCCAAATACAAAGGGGAGGGAGACTCGAATGCACATATCAAGGCCTATGCAATAGCCATTTGAGAATTACTCCCTTGGGATGGGGTTGTTGCTAAAATATTCCCAAAACTTTAGAGGGAATTTCCCTTAATTGGTATTCTAACACCAAGCCTCAATACATTAATTTAAACAACTCGTTTGAGAGTTTATCAAGGCATTTGACATGAACAAACTATTGAGAACAAGAATCGTGAATTCTTGCATATTAAGCAAGAACACAATGAATCATTGCTCATTTCATCCAAAGATGGCGTGTGATCCTTTATTCTTCGGTAAGTGCTCCAAACATGGATCAGATGGAACTATATGATTTATTCCTTCATTCTCTCGGAGAGAGATAAAGGAAGAATTCCAAAATTCCTGCTAAGACACTACGATGAAGTACTTGAAAGTGCCCTCGAATAGATCAAGTTGCAATAGATAGCATCGTAAAACGTATGGAACAAACAAGAGGTTAATCATCCCCAATCAAAACACTACTGACCTATCCTAGTATAGTAAATACCAATCAAGGACCTAAAATCCTTAATAAGAATCATGGAGTGACAACAGATGGAGTAATCGATCAAGCTAAAAAGGAAAATGTTGTAAATGCTCCACCACCGGTTAACAAATAATGAAACAACAATTTTACCCCAAAAATCAACGCAAGGATTTTAATCATCCACAACAACAAAAAATGGTAGATCCAAACACGAGGGTCTAAGACAAAACAAATCTGGATATCAAAACCAAAGACAACAAACGCAAAAATTTAATCCTAATAATTTATAGTTTAATCAAAGTTTTAGACCACAACACATAGCAAACCAACAACCTAGGAATTATAATCCTAAGTCATATTGTGATTTCCAAAAATTCAAGGCCGACACTAGGACTTTCCGCGATTACAATAAATTCATGCAACATTTTTTGAGGAACAAAGACAACTTTTCATAGATATGTTCTTAGAAGATCCTGCATCATTTGTGCCAAATACTTTCATGGGAGTAGTCTCCCCTCAAGATCTTCAATGATCCACTCCCAAATCACAATAACAACAAATTAAATCCAAATGGGATGAACAAGGGTGTAATGACTGGAAACAATGATCATGAAGCCTTGAATTCACTAAATCCACTGTTGCACCGTAATTAGGAAAACAGCCACGACCAGATAGTTGGTTTAGTGGAGTTAGACATTGAGCTACACATGGAAGCCATAAAAGGACATGAGATTATTCCTCTCACCCAAATCCAGTTACCTACTAGAGACAGATAAGATTCAACAAACATTAGTAAAACCCATAGGTGCCTATGATTTAATTAATGACCTAACAAAGACCTTCTCTCACATCTCCTTTTTGGACTTGTTAAAGAACTCTCCTACCCATAGGGCTTCTCTTTTAGAAGCTCTAGGTTTAAGTCATTTAATTAACATCACTCCACCTCTCAAAACACAAGTAAACCATATAGACTTCGATATTCACCCTCCAAGGCAGCTAGATAGGGATACCGAGTTTATATTTGACATAAACAAAATGCCAACAGATGTTGAGATTGCACGTAGAGGTGATCTAGCCTTACATTTACAAGTGTGGGTTTATAACAACTACATTAAACGTGCAATGGTTGATGACAGGCGTGGTTAACATAGTCCCCTTCTCTTTCCTTCAAAAGCTAGGGCATGGAGAAACAAATTGTTCCACGACTCGGGAATACACTAAGAGGCTATGATAGTCTTAAATCCACTTTGATTGGGACTATAATACTACTAGTCACCTTAGGACCCAAAACAATCCTCACTAAGTTTTATATTATAGATTGGGAAACCAAGTATAATATGATCCTTGGCCAACCATGGATACACCGTATGAAGGCAATCCCTTCTACGTTATTTCAAGAAATAAGATTCTTGCACATAGGAAAGATATTAAGTAGCAAAAAGGTGATCTCGAAACCATTTGATATACACTTAGCAGACTTGAAGAAAAGGCTAGGCATTCACTCTGAGTTTGAAATCCCAACAAACCAACTTAATAAACCAACCGACTCAAAACCGTAAGAAAAGTGATACCTACAATGGAGTTAGAAGTTATGAACCTAGTCAAGAACATCTCAAAGACTCAAGGATGAGGCTAACGTTGTAAACAAAGCAGTGTCATTAGGAACTATTGCAAAAATTGTCAAATTACTAGAGAAAAATTTACCAATTTTCCTACCATTTAATTCCACAGTATGGGATGTATCTTAGAGTTGGGTCTCTTCCAACAGAGGAACTCTGCATGGTAGAAGTAACCGAAGTAGAAGAAATAGACATAATGAATGTCCCAACATCCATCTTCCCAAGTAAATATTGGACTCTCCATTTCGATGGAGCTAGATGTCATTATGGGGCTGGGGTAGGTGTGATCTTTACTTCTCCCCGAGGAAAGATCCTATTGTTCACCTTTTAAATTAAATTTCGAATGTACAAACAATGGCGCTAAGTACAAAGCCCTCCTTGGTCTCATCATAGCTAAAAGGATCGGTGTTAATGACATCAGAGTGTTAGGAGACTCACAATTAGTAGAAAACCAAGTCTCTGAGGTGTATGAGACTAGAGCTGAACACTTACAACTCTACAAAATAGCAGTATTAGATTTGAGCAAAGGATTTAACTTCATATCCATTGAGGTAATCCCACGAGAACAAAACCTTCTTACAGATTCGAGAAGAACCTCAGCTTCATGTTTCTTTTCAAACGTTGAGTTAGAACACACCCATTTCATGGTACCCCCTTTGTATCGAACCGTTAGGAAAGAAAAAATCAACAAACCCTCTTTTAACGAACATAGCTAAGAACAAATCTACTATCTTAGGTCACGTTGCCAATGATAGAGCCACTCTTGATTACCTAAACGCCTATGTAGAGTTACATCTCACACATCACATGGTAGATTTTTCCTTAATCCCACATTCATCTTCTTACTTTGGAAATCCCATGGTAGAGTTTCCCCCACAAAAGGATCTCGACATATATGTAGTGGAGAATGGAGAAGATCTTGAACTACCTCCAGCCCTACCTAATTTTGAAGAAGGTAACGCTTCTTTAATCGAGGAAACGATTGATATTAACATTGGAACGGAGGAAGAACCAAAGATCTTGAAACTAGGATCTTCATTAACTCCAGAAGAGATAGAAATACACACTTGAATCCTCAAAGAACATCAAAAGGCTTTTGCATTTAATTATAAAGAAATGATGGGAATTACACCACACATCATAGTACATAACCTCATCACCAAATCAGATGCAAAGCCAATTAAACAAAAATCAAGACTAATGAAACCCAAGGTAGCTCTCATGGTGAAGGAAGAGGTAATAAAACTTCTCCAAGTAGGGTTCATCAAACCGGTCGATTACTCTCAGTGGGTATCTAATATCATTCTTGTTCTCAAAAGAATGGGAAGATACGCATCTGCATAGACTTCTGAGACATTAACAAGGTGTGCCCCAAGGATGACTTCCCATTACCATCCATTGACATCATTGTTGATGCAACAACTGGATTTGAGATTTTGTCTCTCATGGATGGGTTCTCGAGATACAATCAAATCAGAATATCTGAACAAGACCAAGCCAAAACCACATTTATAACTCCTTGGGGAACTTATTGCTATGTTGTTATGCCATTCGGTCTCAAGAACACTGGCACTACATACCAATGGGTAATGACATACATATTTCATGATCTTATTCATAAAATCATGGAATCCTATGTAGATGACTTGTTGGCCAAGGCCAGGAAGCACTGTAATCACCTCAAAGTGCTCTGCATCATCCTTTCACGTTTGATCGAATACAGAGTCACACTAAACCTAGAAAAATGTGTATTTGGTGTGACAGGGGGAAACTCCTAGGTTATATTATATCATCACAAGGGATCGATGTGAACCCAGCCAAAATCGGGCTATTCTTGAGATGATCCCACCATCAGATGATTCTGGCATTAGATCATTTCTCGGAAAGCTCAGTGCAATCCAGAGATTCATTCCAGACTTAAGTTTTGTTGTTCATCCAATCAACAATTTGTTGAAAAAGGATTGCTGCATTATTTGGACAAAGGAATGCCATGAGGCCTTCAAAACAGTTAAACACTTCTTACTGTCTCCTCCCACATTAATGCCACCTAGACCAGATCATCCTTTGATCTTATATTCATGAGCTACAGATGTCTCGCTAGCCTACATGTTGGCTCAAGAAGATGACAATAAATGAGAACATGTGGTCTATTTTATTATCTCAGAACATTGCTTGATTATTAAACACGTTATATGTAATTAGAATGAGAATGCCTTTCCATAGTCTTTATAACCAAACGCCTAAGGCATTACATGCTAAACCAACAAATAAGGGTAATTGTAAAAACATACCATTTACAAACTTTCCTTAAGCAAGGGTCCTTGTCTTCAAAAAGGTTGGACGCTTTATAACCTTAATGGGTGAATTCAAATTAACTTTTGTAAACAAGAAGTCTATTAAGGGACAAATCATTACAGATTGGTTAACCGACAACCTGTCAGACGAGAGGCGATCTAGTAGATCTAGATTTTCCCGATGAATGCATATATTACATCGAAACCAGACCTCCCATCTCTGAATGTCCTTGGTATACTGATATTATTAATTATATCATGGACCATACGTATCTAGAAGGTGCTACACTACAACAAAGAAGGTGGTTATGCATTATTATAGCTAAATACGTTATTATAGAACAAGTGCTCTATCGTAAGGCCTTCGATGGAATGCTTCTAAGGTATGTTGACATAGAAGAATCCAAGAAGATTCTCTATGAATCCCATAGTGGAATATGTGGCAGCCATTTTGGAGGTCATACCACTGCCCGCAAAATACATCGGATGGGCTATTTCTAGCCCACTCTAGAACACGACACACATGAGAGTTTGTACGTATATGCCATAAATGCCAAGAATTTTCCCATGAGATTCACATGCTAGCATAAGCTCTACAACCAATCATGACTCCATGGCCCTTTTCTATGTGAGGCCTAGATCTGATAGGAAATTCTCTCCTTGTCAACGAATGGCCATAACTTCATAATCATAGCCACCGAATATTTTACCAAATGGGTAGAGGTTATGCCTCTTACCATTGTACTAGGTGTCGTGATCGCCAAGTTAATTTTAAACTAGATCATTTGTAGGTACGGTGTCCCACAAATCATTATCTCAGATAATGGAACTTCCTTTAAGAATGATGAGGTCCATGAGCTATGCAGTAAATTTAAAATAAACCATCATACGGCCTCCCTATATTACCCTCAAGCTAACGGGTAGGTTGAAGCAACAAACAAGACATTAAAAGCTATTCTCCTTAAAATGGTAAAAGAAAACAAATGATATTGACATTTAAAGTTATATCCAGCCTTGTGGGCCCACTCGAACCTCAATAAGAACACCAACAGAGCAACTCCTTTCTCATTGGTATTCGGAGTAGAAGCAGTTCTCCCACTTGAGGTTGAAATACCCAGTCTCCGCATCTCACTACAAGGGATTCTAGATGAAGAAGCTTATAGAGAAGCACGTCTCTCCCAACTAGAAAGCCTAGATGAGGCCAAGTTAAATGCTGAATAGTGGCATAGAGTCTATGCTGACTGGATGTGCCGGTAGTATAACAAAAAGGTCTATGAGCGAGAAATATATGAAGGAGATCTAGTTCTAAGACTAGATAGCTGGATTGATAAGAAGACCGGTGAAGGAAGGAAATTCTGGCCCAAATGGTTGGGCCCATACCGAGTCATGAAAGACTATGGAAACGGTGCGTATCTCTTATGTACATTGGAAGGTGAGGAATTCAACTAAACAGTCAATTCCTTACATCTTAAACGATTCTATGCATAAGCGACCAACACTATTTGTATAATTATATCTACATTACATCTTCATGTAGTTAGGTTCATTTTGTTCACTCGTTTCATAAAAATTTTGTGGTCAAGGGACTTTCTCTTAAGCAATTCATTACAAACTTCTGATGGTATTGGTAGAAGCATTCCAATCATACTTCTTCATTTTCATAACATCGTCACCTGTTTTAGAATCATTTCATCAATTAAAAGCTAGATATGAAAAATTCTTAATGGTAGCCATACTAAGGCCTCGTATGCTTGTTCTCACTTTTTGTGTCTTCCTAGGATAGGTGTCTTGCCTATGGTCCGTTCTAGAAGCTTCATGGTGTCACATCTCGTCTCCGTATATAGATCTCTTTGGAAATAAGAACATACTGACTTTTTTCTCAAGAAAGTAAGTCAAATATAGATCAAACAGAAAATTTTATTTTTACACATTCCCTTGCCCTACCAACCTTCAGTGATGAGCTTGTGTCTCTTACTAGTGACGTAGGGTTGGGAAAGGATGGGAATGCCCTTACTTTCCTATGCAATATCCATGGTGATAAGCCCATGCTTCCTACTAGAAACATGGGGCAAGATACAGGGGGTTCTCTTGACAATAAACGTTGAAGGTCATAAGCAAACAATTCAAATAAACCTTTGAAATATTGAGTCATAAATAAATGAATCAGATGTCCAAAATTCCAAGAGAGTTCAAAACCCTTAAAACCAGATTTTTTCAACCAAGTGGCCATCTACGGATCTAAGTCTAGATAAACTACAAAGCAAGTCACATTCTAAAATATGGATTCACTTGAGTAGGGTAGGTTTTTAGCATCCTAATTTTCTTCCATTAACTCTTTATCTATCTCTCATCATTTCCATTTCAACACACCTCATAGCTTGTGCCCTTTCTAGCTCTCGGTGGTGAGCCCTCGCATCTTACTAGTTGCATGGAGTTAGGAGTGGGGCAAGTACATCTACTCATCATACCAGTTCATCATTACATTTTGTCAAAACAATATGAAGTACCGAAAAGATTGCTTATGAAAGCTAAGTTCAAAATCACATTGTGTCTGCATTATCATATATCAGCATTACGAAATACAAAAAGAAAGAAAGAATTCATATCATTTGTTCTCCATTGCATACATTCTGAAAAGCATATAAAAACAACATTATAATATACATGTGGAAACGAATCACAAAATCCTAGACACCAAGAGTCTGATCCAAAAATAAGTATATATATATATATAATCAAGTTTTATGTACAACACCATCATGCGCTAGGCATGGTCAAAATGCTCAATGAGCTCGGGAAATACAAAATAAATCGTATAAACAATCTAAGATTCACTACAAAAAGAGCCAAGTGGCCTCTCAACTCCTATGAGATCCCTCTGAAGGTGCACGACCATGTCTAGGAATCTAGCTACGCCAGTGCTCTGAATGCATTGAGGGCTCACGGTCCTGAGGAGTAGCTACAACCTCGCTATGAGAATGACTCCTCATTAGACACTCTGTAGTCCTATACCCAGCTAACTTGGTACAGAGGGAGGTCACCATCTTGGCCACATGCCAGACTGGGGTAAAGACATCGCTATGCCTACTAGCTGCTGAAGGATCCTCTGCATCCATGGATAGCTCAGCGCGAGTATTCTCCATGGGGATCATCTGGGGTATCGATGCACATACCCGACGAATCAGGTATCACCACTCATCAGTAGTCTCTGCAAGAAAAGGAGAGAACAAATTAGGAAATAATCAAAAGGTAAAACCAAGAATGAACAAAAGGAGAGATAGCAACTAAGGCAATCCTAGCTAAAATCAAGTATTAAAAGAAGAGTGATAACTCACTCGGATCTCCGGGCCTCCAAGAGGGATCCCTAGGATCAGTTCCTACCACAGATGCCACCACTGACTGATGTCCTCCTCCAGTGTCTGGGGAAACATAACGTCCTACTATGGATTCATCCTCTCCACCTAGATCCTAAGAGGGCAACTCCTTTGAAACTAGGGTCACCCTCTCGCACTTTGCTCGCCCTCTCGACCTATAGGATCTCCTAAGTATCATGCCACTCAGATCACTATCCTCCTCTCCACTCGAATCACTAACTTCCATGTCCTCGATTTCCTCCTCCATCTCTCCCCTTGTGAACTCCTCAGACTTGGAGTCTATATCAATGGGGCGCCACCGCTATGGGCGGGGCCGGTGGTGATTCGAAGTAAAGGTGCCTGAGGAGCACCGACTCTCCCTCGAGCACGTACCACTCCTCCGGCTACAATATGGATGCTAGGAGTAACAGCAGCCCCACCCGGACTCTAGGACCTCCCCTAGCCTCCCGAACTAATCTAAACACTGGCACCACTAGGGGAAGCATACCAACGTAAGAAAGGCCAAACTACTGAGGCACTCGATCAAAGGGGTGTGTCTCCACCTTCCCCATCCTGTCCACAAGCTACCCTATAGTAGAGCAGGAAATCAAAGTGAGGGTCTCCTCACCCCACAACCCTACCATAGCCTGATAAGGTGTGGCCTCCATATCATCAGTAGTCAGGGAAGCAACTGGCTGGTGGGGTGCTCTAAGTACCGACATCTCTTTCCATCTAGCTACCCTCATGGCTCCGGGATCCGCCACCTCTATACCTCACCCATAAGGAATGATAAACTCATGAACCAACTCATAACTAGGGTCGGATGGCTCAAAGACCTGTCCCCGTAAGTGAACTACCCCTGTATAAGTCATGATAGGTGGTCCCAAGTATATCGGCTCCCTGCATAAATCCGGCCATGTGCCTCAATCTGTGAAATAATAGGGGACCAATAAGTAGAGTAAGGTGTCCCCTCCCTTTTCCCCGATCAATCTCGAGGCAAGGATCCCTATAATATCTTGACGAATCAAAGGGATAGGCAAGCTAGGAATGGAACAAACCCTCACCCCCTTCTTCGAACCAGTGGAGACAACGACGTATCTCATATATGAAGCCCACTGAGCTATCTTATCCCGCGACCCCGCTATCTCAAGTGTAAGTTGTCTCCCAATGATCGGGACTCCCAAGATACGGTAGACATCCTCTAGGGTGATAGCCCACTCACCCTCGACTCGTGGAAATCGAAAAGTGTTCCGATCAACATCCCAATACGAAAACAAGTCACAAAGTATGCGGCTAGAAGGTGCGACATGAGGAACTCTGTGATATACGTAATATGCTAGCCCTCTAAAGAGTATCCTGCTCACCCGAGAAAGTGCATCCAACACTACGGAAGCTAGTCACTCTCTCTCTCTCACTCCATCGATATATTCCTCCTTCTACATACACCCAAAAAAACAAAAAAACATGCCAAAAATAGTAAGTTAGTATTCAAATTGCATTGGAAAAAATCATTAAAACATATAAGAATACTAAAATGTAAAGCTGGGCTCAAAACACATTATTTTGGTGTTTTGTAAAGGACTCGCGCATACCGAGCAGGCGGCTGTTCTATAACCACCGCCTTAAAGGGTGATGGTCTCTGTAACCACCGCCCTACTCAGTGGCGGTGGTTGTGTCCCGCATTTCCAAACGGGTCGCGTGCCCTAAAAATGCGTAAAAACACAAAAAAATGAGTATTTCAACTAAAACAAAGCCTACCCATTAGGTGCCCCCTTAAGTAACCCTATTAACACCGACATTTTCAAAAATAATCACCCATGACAAAGATTTCATCATTTTAACATTTTGGGGGTAAAAACATTAAATCAAGGAGAACTAACCTGTGATCTCGTGGGTCGATGTTCCACTCATGGAGGCATGATCACTATCTCGTCACAAACATTTTGACTATACTCTCATCAAAAACCATCACCGTGGGTCCCAGAGCTCAAAATCAATCAAATCGACACGTGTAAATGAATAGGAAAATGGGCCCATTTTTTATATATAGCATCTTGACTCGTTTTGAATGCCCTTTTCGTAGGTTTGGAGCACCGACAGAGGTAAGTTCTTATCCCCGTGCAAATGGTAAGTCCTCATTTCATATTATTTTAGTATTTATTTTTCGATTTATTTTATCTATCTGCACTTGAGTCCTCTTTTCATTTTACAGGTAGCGGGAATTTTGGATGGCGTCATTTCGACACATGGATGTGTCAGGTATAATTTCTAACTTCCCATTTTGGGACCGCCATACTCGGACCCACTATTTTATGCCTCTTCATGGCTAAAACACTTCTCCAAGGGGGCAATATGTATGTACCCAAAATTGTAGGGTACTGCACCACCGGAACAATGTTACACGTGCCCCAATGATGTTACAGGTCTCCTTGCAAGGTGTTTGGGATCCGGAAAATCTCTCAAAGTGTACATTAACATCCCGCATGCCCCACTTAACCTCAACATGCTTCGTTTTTCTCTTTCCCTATTTTCCTTTGCTTTTGGTCTTCGCACAAAACCGCGCCCGCACGGGCGGCGGTCTCGTGACCGCCTCCCAGGAAGGGCGGTGGTCCTATAACCGCCACTCGCTTAGGGCGGCGGTCCTTCATGCATTTTCCAGAACATGCTTTTAATTGCAACTCGCGTAAATTTCAACTTTTACCAACCTTTTCATCTATTTTTTCTTGTATTATGGTTCCGGTTCCCTATAATAGTGTTTTTCCATTATTTATTGTAAAAAGAGTTCAAATTGGATTTCACCTTTGGGTAAATGGGAATTCTATAAATAGCTGGTTGGTTTTTAAGAAAATGACCTCTCAGATTTGCACCCTCATCCTCTCATTTCAGAATTTAGTCTTTCAGTTCTTGCTTAGGAATTGTATTAGTTTTATTTTTGCATGCATAGTTAGTGTTGTTTTTCTTGTTTAGAAGCCACATGATCTTCTTGTGCTAGTGTTATACTATTTCATACAATCAATTGAAGTAGGATAGTTTCATTTTCAGTCTGAAGCCATTAGAGTTACAGGTTTTGTTTGTCAAGAAGGATAGTTTCAAGTTCTAGATGTTTTGTGTTGTATGACTCGCAATAAATCCCACTAGGAATTACATAATCCAAGCTCTATTCTCTTGCGCTATCCCTCTCCTACTCACATTATATTTGGTCTATGTCCAAGGATTTGATTATTTCAATACCTACTCTTATTAATGCTAGCATTACACACTTTTCTCGGATTCATGTGAGCACGAAGGAACAAGGAGACCACACCGAGGGACAAAGCCACACACAATCAGATTCGCCATTGTTATGCAAAATCCAGGTTCAAGCTATCAAAATTTCTCTTTAAAATATATACCAAATAGAGTAGTGAATCATTTCATTTTAGTTAATCTCACTTTCGATATCACCGGGGAAGTTGTGGGGATTGATAGTTTGTGAGAAACTATGATTCATTCCTCACTTCTGAGGTAGGTTCGAGAGTCTTTCAATTAAATTAGATCGGTTATTTAATTATTTAGAGTAGATTCACAATTATACACAGACAAGTAGCTATACTCAGTTACCTCATTTGTTTTTTATTCTGTTATTAGATTAATTGTTGTTTTCTACGGATATATTAAATAGTTGTTATCTTAATTCTATTAAATATTCTGTGAAAAATACAAAAATAGAGAATTTACATATGCTATAGATATACTTTGCATAATTAGTTTACTTTGCTTTAGTTAGATTTATATTATTTCCTTTTGTATGACAATCACGGGACCTAGGAGCTCAGAGAATACGTATTCAAGACAATTGTGCCTCAACCTAATCTTGTTATAGCAATAATTGACATAGAAACTAGCTTAAGAATTCAAATTTCCATAACGCACAGTAAGGTACTATGAGAAGATTACACAACTTTTAGTTCTAAATATAGAGGCCGAAAAGGCATACGACTACATCGGATATTAGGGATTAGGGATTAGTTTTGCACATGAGCATAGGAGGTCCATAACGACCATGAACTTATGGCTATGATACATAAATCCCACAACCCAATGAGTCCACAGGTCAATCAGACATTGATGCTAGTTTACGCACATTAGTATTTAGGTCCTCTCAACTTCCACCAATCATTATCACACAATTATCCTCATTAGACATAAAAACTAATCAAGCTAAGGATTTCTAGACTAGACCAGAGAATCACCCATAGAATCCACCATATATCCGCCTTCCATTTTCATGACCTTTTCAGAGACATATACAAAGCACCCACAGGTTATCTTCCATGTATCCCACAACCTATAGATCGGATCACACTGAAGCTCGATATTGATTGGAGCCTTCAAGAAGTCATCCTTGTTGATTGATCTATCACACCAGTTCAAGTTAGGAGGGCCTTCTTTGCCTTAGATTCATAGATTCCATTAGTGCGCATTGAAGACATAAGATTTCCTAACTAGTTTATCTTTACCCCACATATATTCCATCCCCACCGGCTATCTCGGCACGACCTCGGGAGGTCAGTGTGAGGAGGAGTTACTTGTAGATTCCCATGCTTGTTTGTCACTTTTCCATCGACAGAACCATGCTTCCTTTTACACTTTTAAATCCTTTTCCACAAAGGACAAGTTTTCAAAATTTCCCTAAAAGTCCGCACCTCCGCCATTGACCGGAGAAAAATTTGACTTTCTTTGTTAGGGTTGCAGGTCATTTTGATGATTTTAGTCTTTTAAATAAAAAGGGGCTAAAAATCCAAGTCTCCCCGATAGGCCATCTCCCGCCACTTGACTTTTCAAACCGCCACGCATCTCAATGGCGCATCTTGAGATGGTCCCAAAAAGTAGAGACCCTGAATGAGTGTGGGGTCACCATATGTCCCAGTCCGGTAAAGCCTGCTAAAAATCTTGAGAGTCCAATGGAAAGTGCCATGTGTCCAAGGTCCGAGATGGTCTTCTCTGGCCATTGAAAATTCTAAGAAAAAGTAGAGCAAGTGGAAGCCTCCAAGTGTCCTCCTGGCACTTCTTCAAAATAAAACTCAAAGGCCAGTCCCCAAACATGTGTGGTCCCTCCACATGTATTTATGGTACAACTTCAAGAGGGTCCCAAAAGTGAAGACCTTGAATGAGCGTGGGCTCACCACGTGTCCGAACCTTAGAAAACTTCTTTAAAAAGTTTAAGTCCCTAACAGAGCTGGCGGAAACCTCCACCTGTCCCTTATTTGTAATTGTTAAGGTGAGACCCTGAGATAGTTATTCAAATGAGTGCCAACCCACCATGTGTTCATGGCCCACCAAAACTATATCATTTGCATGAAAAAAATTTCTAAGTCTCAAGGCGAGGCGCGGAATCCTCCATGTGTCCTCCTAGCTCAACTCCAAGGCCAAACAGAAGGCAAGTCTTCGAACGCAGTGTCGCTCCTCCATGTGGACAAGTTTTGGGTTAAAATCTCCAAAATGTTTTAGAGTACCTTTCGAGCCACATCCAACCAAAAAGGTCCATGTTTCCATTGATGTAGAGATTTAAAATTTCATGGTAGAAACACACCCGTTCATCTGTAAAAAAATGTAGGGAAACAAATGTTTGAGCCTGAAATGAAATTTTCTTTAAGGACAGAGCATTTAGAACCATATCAAGGTTCACACATGACCCTCTGAGCTATATCTATTCACATTTCTTCAAGTACCGGAACAAAAGTAGGGACAACAACACACGATTGTGGAAAATAGAAGGGAAGGAACAACCCGAGTTTTACGCCCAATCGATGTACACCTTCAGATGGATAGAGGAACAAATAAACAAATTCAGGTCTTTTAAGTGACCTTCGGCCAAGGAGGAACATATTGTGGCATCTAAATGGAAGACAAAGCCTTCGGGTATCAAAACAGGAGATAAAAAATGTTACAGACGCCACAAAGTGAGGGATTTTAATGGTAAACGGTGTGAGCCAAATTCGAGCACCAACAAGAAACAAGAGTGAATGTTTTATTAATGCTTTAAACTTTTTATTTTACACCGAGTCACTCGAATTTAGTTATTTTATGGAACTATGTTATAGTTTTTTCTTGGACCCTTAGATTTCAATGTTACCTTGTTGGGAATACTTGTGTGTGAAGTCTATACTTCCGATCATATTTACTGAGTCTTTCTCTAAGTTTTTGAGTACCAAACTAAGCAAAAAAACGATGAATTCTGTTGGATGGGGACATTGTGAGATTTGGATTTGTCGAGTCCATGATTGGGTTATTCTTATAGCTCTGTTTGAGCTTTCTATATGTTGTTCTTGTTGTCTACTTCTTAATCAAATTAGAAGTTGTTGATTTTTATTACATGTTCCTTATCCTGGTTAAGCACTAGGTAACTTGTTGGAGTAAACTTTTTAAAATATGACTGTTGTAATTTCATGGTAATTTTTGAATGGGTATTTGAATTTTGGAGTTGATGGTTACTTAATCTGGAACTAACCAAATTAGCTTAGTTTGATAGGTTTTCTAGATCTCTATGTGAGTTGTAAATAAAAGAATGTCTTGTCAATTTCTTAGATGTGTACAATTAAGTCTGTCCATGGAATTGAAATGAAAGGAATTTCATCATTTCTTTAGCTGACTTGAGCACCTATTGCTAAGTCATGTTGACCTTTTGTTTTGCATCTTCTTGAAATATAATCTTGATGGATTCTTCTCTGTACATTCTATTGATGTTTTCTTTCATCTCCGAATGGTTACAATTATGAGTCGATATGGGTATAATATCACTGTCATTGGTTGTCCATGATGGGAAACCTTGCTTAAATCTATTTCAAACACAACAGTCACACATTCTTTTAATCTCTTCTTATATGTGTTTTATTTATAAAGGAGTTTGGGGATGTAGTGATTGGGTCTGCATTGTCCTTTTACGACCTTCTTCACGTTTGATAGAATGTAAGAATTCCCTTTGATCATGTCATTTGAATCCTTCTCTTTTCATTCTCTGAGGTAAAGTCTAATCACTACCCCTTTGGAAATTATAGGAGGATATGTGTTGTGGTTCTCTTTTCTGAAGTTTGAATGAGGATTCGGGTTAACTAAATTGTAAAGGAAGTTCATAACTATTTTATCATAGTCATTCTTCTTCTTTTGGGTAAATCTTGTCATAAGATTTAATGGGTTCATTGCATTACTTTCTTTAATGCTCTTGGGTAGTTTTCATTACTACTTGCTTATCCTCTTGACTTGTATTAAAGGTTTTTTAATATTTGTGAGTAGAGACTAATGTGAGATGTTGTGCATTGAGTAAATACTATCCTAATGTTAATGTATGGCCTAACTTGAGAAATTAGGCTATGTCTTGGATTTGGATTAGGATGTCACATCTGATATGTGAGACTCTTATTTACTTATATTATTAGATGATTCATCCTAAATCCTTTTTGAAGTTGGAATGAGCTTGGACTGTAGTGTCTTTTTATGAAATTCTTGTAAACTGAGTTAGAAGGTTCCTACTTCTGAAGGTAACTCTATTTTGGTTAAATAGTGAAGTTAATTTTTGTATTTCAAATTCAGATGAATTGTGAAGGAAATAATTAGAAGGTACTTTTATTTGATATGGATAAGTGTATTGGATGGAACATTATTTATCTGATATCATGTTGTAGATTTTTGATTACATCATGATATTTCCTTGAATGTTATTCAAATTGATTAATTGTTCTTCTTTTATGGTTGTTATTACTTATGATTTATTTGTCTTCTTGACCTCACTATTTCATTAAAGCAGAGTTGGTTTAATGAAATAGTTAGTTGAAAGCATTTCATTTTAATGCTTAGTGCTTATCATGCTCAGTTCAATGAACTGACCCATGCTAGCAATTTTTGCAGATGGACTTTGTAAGTGATAAAGGAAGGCAATAAATTTTATGATGTATTGGTTGCTTAAAAGTTTGGACCATTTATAGAGAATTTTGATTTATTATTGAGATGTATTGAAGGAAGGAAAGTTGTATTCTTAAATGATCTTGATGTTGTTGACATGAAATATGTCAGTAATGCATAGTCTTGTAAAATGTGTATTTATCATGATGAATTGAAAAGACTGAAGTTACTTAATTGATTATGTCAATTCTCTTGTTCATAATATGAAGGAAATTTGTAATCCTATCTTTGATGTTGTCATTCATATCTGATTGGATCCTTATTTCTGTTGTTATTGAATAGGTTGGATAAATGGGAATTAGTACAATTTCCCTTACTTGAATGCAACTTACTAAGTTGCATGTATTGTTGTTCTTTACCTAATCTTGTATGGTTTATTATGATGTTATGAACGTATAGTTAAAATATCAGGATGTGTGAATTGGATAAGGGTATAATAAATCCTAATACTTAACCATAATGAGGAAGGTTCTCCTCCTCTCAAAAAGGATACAAAATAAACAAATGGTATATGAGTTTGATAACCATTTAGACTTCATATCTATGAAGTCTATCATATCAGAACCTGTTTTGGTTCTTATACATTCCTTGAATGGTTGAGACACATTAATTAAATCTTATGATAGATGTTGTTTCTTTGTTTTTGATTAATTGCACGTTAAGAAAAAAGTTAATGAACATAAAAGCAATCATAGGTTATGAGGTTTCATATTATTTAATCAACTCAAATAAGGATGGAAAACTTAAGGATTGTTGGGATTAGGGTTATGCAAGGTTGTTGTGATTTGAATCTTAATCCAAAGATAATTAAGTGGAAATGACCTCTTGAGGTGTGTAAATCATGATGAAGTAGTTCTGTTGGATGTTGGCACATGCCAACTATAGAACTGTACCTTTGTGAAGACTTGGGTCTTCACGAGGATATAATGTTGTAGTTGACATGTTGCAACACCCTTCAACATTGGTTCATCTAGATCTACTCAAACCTAGACTTGAACTTAGTTTCTCTCTAGATTAGGCTAAGGATATGATTTAGCATAGGAAGTGACTCTCAATGACTTAGGGTAACTTGGCACATTCAATTGACTTAGGTCGAATGAGTATGCCCATATACCCTAGGTCATCGTGAGTGGTTCCCTATACCAAATTATATCAATACCTTGGGTTAGGGTCAAACCTTGGACAAGTGGACTGACAAAAGTCAAGTAAAGACCATTTTAGATAATAGATGAGTGGGGTGAAGGACGTATTCGATTAGATGAGTATGTCATCTAGGAATAGTAACATGAACAGTATGTTGGAAATATTTGGCCAAAGTATCGCAAGCTTGTTGGTTGCGTTGTCTATGTCACCTAGTTTGAGAAATGTGATTTCAGATGAATATGGTAACAAATATTCAGATAGATTTCTTAAATAGAACACTCAATACCAGAACAGGGTAAGAGAACCAAGTATACATAGTATACCCATAGTATCAATACTTAAGTTAACATGAGAGATCGGTTGGTAACCGAGTCATGAAATGAGAGATCGGTAGCTCACCGAGTCATTTATAGCTGCATATGGTTATCTATTATGAGATTGATTGGCATGGAATGTGTGTTCTAAATTATGATTATTTAGAATAGAGAACATTATGTATAAATTTTTTTCCCTTGTTTCTAAAGTCTTAAAATGGGAATGTTACATCTTGGTATCAGAGCTGAAGGTTATAGCTCTTGGACCTATTGTGTCCATAATATGATAAAACTCAAATTTTCTTATTAACAGAAAATGGTTAGAACAAGAGGAAATGTTGCAAACAACCCACCACCTAGTGGAGAAGTAGTAACTGCCCAAAAACTTGATGAGATCCTTTACTGCCCTGTTGGACACAAGAGATTGTTTGACTATACTTGAAAAAAAAGTAATGGGAAATGAGGAGGAAGAAGATGTTGGTAATAACAATCAGCCACCTCTGTGGACAATGCCAATTTGGGAAATTTGGGTGTTGATAATAACAATGTAAACATGCCGATCAGCTAGAAAATAAAAAGGCAAGGTTGGCAGTTGAACTCACTAATGATATCAAAAGGATAAGTCCACCTAAGTTTGATGGCACCACATTAGGAGATGGAGCTGAGAATTGGCTCAATGAAATGGAGAAGTACTTTGCAATAAGGAATTTCTCAAAGGAAACAAAGGCAATATGGGGAGCATATCAGCTTTCCCATGAAGCATCTTCATGGTGGGACAACCGTAAGGCTGAGTTGAACATTGATGAAACTAATATTACTTGGGATCAATTTAAAAGTTATTTTAGGCAATGATGGCTGCCACAACTTTACTATGATCAGAAAATGACTGAATTTCAGAACTTAACCCAAGGAAAATTAACTGTAATAGAGTACTGGGAGTGGTTTACTAAACTCCTTAAGTATGTACCTCAGTATCAAACTGACGAGAAGTTTAGGATACAAAATTTATCATGGGATTGAATCCCATTATAGGGGAGAGGTGGATGTTCACAACCCAACCACTATGGAAGGGGTTGTTGAAAAATCCATAAGGTAGGAACAAAATTGAAGGTGATTTTTGCTCATAAGGAGGAAGTAAGAAAGAAAGTTCCAAACTCCTCTTCATCATCTCTTGGCACCTAAGAAAGGACCATGGAAGAAGTTTGGTATGAAAAAAGTAAGTTTCTCAATGATAATAATAAGAAAACAACAACAAATAAGCCTATTGCTAATGTACGCAATAACTTTGTCAAGAACAATAATAATAGACAGAAGTCCTATGGAGGTCAGAATGATAACTTTAAGGCTGGGAATAAATTTGAGCCTAAAAAGGGACCTATAGGAGGTTATTACAATTGTGGAAAGGATCATTATGCAAATCAATGTCCTTTGAAAAAGGATGACCGTAATCAAGCAACACAAGATACATGCTTGATGTAGTGCTGACAAACAAGATGAAAAGTAAGTCACACCCATAGAAGTTTCGGGTAAGTTATTTGGCATACCTGTAACTATTATTTTTGATACGAGAGCTACTTGAATGTTTTATTTCTAGTAAATTAGCATGAAATTAAAAAGAAAAGATGGAAAAATGGATAAATCATGGGTTATACATTATGGGAATAATGTTGTTCATATAGTTAGTATGTGTCTTTTTGGAGCAGTCCTTGATCTACCTAGTTTTTCCATGGAAGTTGATCTTTATGTTGCTCCTTTGGGGTCTTATGATGTAATCATAGGTGTTAATTGGCTAGCTGAGCATAAAGCAAAAGTGGATTGTTTTGAAAAACATATTAGTTGTTTAGATGACTGTAGAAAAAAGAGATTCAGGGTGTAAAACGTGAAATTTAGTTAGGAAATTATCTTGCTATGCAACTTAAGAAGGCCAAAAATAAGGGTTGTACCTTGTATGCAGTAAAAATTTTTGAATCTACTGAAGAAAATAGTGATTTCTTAGAACGTTACCCATTATTACGAGACTACAGTGATGTGTTTCTGGAAGAGTTACAGGTCTTCCACCCAAAAGGGAATTTGACTTCACAATTGAAATCAAACTTGGAACCGAGCCTATTTCTAAGGCACCTTATCGGATGACTACTATTGAATTGGTAGAGCTTAAGGCACAATTACAAGAACTTCTATCTAAAGGTTTGATTAGACCGAGTGTCTCACCTTGGGGAGCACCGGTAATTTTTGTGAAAAAGAAAGATGGAACACTTAGATTGTGTATTGATTATAGAATGTTGAACAAGGAAATGATTAAGAATAGATATCCACTTCCTAGAATTGATGATCTATTTGATTAGATGCGTGGAGCATCGGTATATTCTAAGATAGATCTATGATCTAGATATCATCAGTTATGAATTAAGGATGAGGACATTCATAAAACAACTTTAGAACAAGGTATGGACATTATGAATTCATAGTTTTACCTTTTGGATTAACAAATGCACCTGCAACTTTTATGAATTTAATGAATAATATTTTTCAAGAATACTTGGACAAATTTGTGCTTGTATTCTTGGATGACATTCTCATATATTCTAAAAGTATGGAAGAACACCATGAGCATTTGAAGATAGTCTTGGAAATCTTGAGAAAAAGATGGTTATTTGGTAAGTTGTCTAAATGTTCTTTCTATGACATGGAAGTGCACTATTTGGGTCATGTTATAAGAAAAGATGGAATAGTTGTAGATCCTTCTAAAATTGTAGCTATAACTGAGTGGCTGCACCAAAGAATGTACATGAAGTCAGAAGCTTCATGGGTCTTGCTAGTTACTATAGGAAATTTGTTAAAGATTTCTCCAAAGTTGTTGCACCAATAACTTCATTGTAGAAAAAGGATAAGAAATTTGTGTGGAATGATAAATGTGAATCTGCATTTAAAACTTTAAAGGATCAATTAACTTCAGCACCTATTTTGGTTGTACTTGACCCTAATGGAGACTTTATTGTTGTAATGGATGCATCCAGGGAAGGTCTTGGAGGTATTTTGTTACAAAATGATCATGTCATAGCATACAAAAGTAGAAAACTTAAGTTACATGAGCTGAATTATGCTCCACATGATCTAGAGCTTGTTGCCATTGTTCATGCACTTCAAGTTTGGAGGCATTACCTACTTGGTAAACCTTTTGAATTAAAAATTGATCATCTTGGGCTGAAGTATATTTTACTCAGCCAAATCTGAATGTAAGACAATGAAGATGGTTAGATTTTTTTATCTCAATATGATTTTGACATAAGTTACATTAAAGGCAAGGAAAATAGGGTAGTTGATGCTCTAAGTTGTAGGAAGCACATTTTATGCTCTTATAACATTGAGAACTCAGTTCAAGGATGAAGTAAAGAGTGTTATGGAATCTGATTCTTATTTTTAGCAAGTAAAAACAACACTTGTTGCAGATCCAAATGATGAGAGATATAAAGGTTTTCACTTTGATAATGAAGGAATCTTATGATTTGAAAACATAGGTATACATACCTTTGCTAAATGATTTAAGAAAGAAATTATTAGTTGAATTTCACAATTCACCTTTTTCTAGACACCTTGGTATTACAAAGATGCTTGCTGATATAAAACAACAATATTTCTAGAAAGGGATGAAAAAGGACGTGATTGAGTTTGTGACACATTGCTTAGAATGTCAACGTGTTAAAGTTGAACATATGCATCCAGTTGGTTTATTGTATCCTCACAACATACCACAAGTACAAATGGCAAGTGATAAGCATGGATTTTGTACAAGGGTTTCCTATGTCAAGAAATAAACATGATGTTATTCTAGTTGTTGTTGATAAACTAACAAAAGTAGCACACTTTATTGTTGGTAATCTTAAGGATGATTCACCTGTTTTAGCAAAAAGGTTTGTTCATGAGATTTTCAGATTACATGGAGTACCTGAATTAATCATATCTGATAGAGATCCAAGAATGACTTCAAGATTTTGGCAAACACTTAACACAACTTTAGGAACTAAGCTGAATTTCAGTTTTGCGTATCATCTGGAAATGGATGGACAAATTGAAAAGAGTTAATCAAGTTTTAGAGGATATGTTAAGAATGTATTGTATGGATCAGCAATATAAATGGGAAGAGTATCTTCCATTAGTTGAGTTTTCCTACAATAACACATATCACGCTCTAAAGATGGCACCTTTGAAGCATTATATGGAAGGAAATGTAGAACCCCTGTTAGTTGGGACAACATTGAGGATAGAGAGGTAATTGGACCTGAAATCCTTATGGAAATGGAACAACAAGTTAAAATGATTCATGAATGCTTGAAAGAAGCAACAGATAGGAAAAAGAGTTATGTTGACTTGAAGCGGGTTGATAGGAAATTTGAACTTGGTGAGAAGGTCTTTCTTTGGGTTAAACCGAAAAAGAGTTCTATAACTTTTGGCAAGGCTACCAAGTTATCACCTCGTTATGTGGGACCTTTTGAAATTGTTGAAATAATCAACCTGTAGCTTATCGTTTAGCATTACCTCCTACTTTGTCATGAATGCATGATGTTTTCCATATTTCTTTTGCTTAAGAAATATGTTTTCAGATTTATCACATGTATTAAATTGGAATTCCTTGCAGGTCAAGACCCTAGGAATAATCATGGTTAAGCCTATACGAGTGTTAGAAACTCACTAGTTGCACTTAAGAAATCATGAAATAAGTCAATGTAAGGTCCAGTGGGACCAGTTTAATGAGGAAAGTGCAACCTAGGAAAATATGGAAGATATGAAAACTACTTTTCCATATTTATTTGAATAGAATTGATTTTGTTGACTGATAAAATTTGTGATTTTATTCTTTTTATGACAATAAATCTACCAATTTTGGGCAGATATTTTATTTGTTTAAAATAAATAGCTACGTAAATGTTGATTTTGGGAATTTTAAAAATCTAGTTCTACTTTGAACATATGGAAAGAAAGATAATAAATTGATTATCCTTGATGCAAATTGTTTAAATAAGTTAATCATCGGGATGATGATTCTTTTAGGAGGGAAGTATGTAACACCTGTGGCAAATTGTTAACTTTTCCTCTTTTGCATTGCAAGCGTTGACATGTGATTTGTCCTAAGAAGGTGTATTCTTTTGACTATTAGAAATCATGCTTGCCATGGATAATTTATTTTGTTCTTGGATTCATTTTGCTGAAATGTTGTTGCTTGCAAGGAATCCATTTTTGAGATAAGAAAGGTTGTAAAAATAGGTAATGTTGTTTGCAAATTATCTCTTTATAATAATGAAACCTTGATCAATTTCATTGATCTAAGGTATGTTTTAATTCTTCTTACCTGATCTGTATGGTAAACTTGACATTAGAGGTTGAAGGAAATAAAGGACTGAACTCTTGTATTTATACAATTTCATTGATCTTATTGGAAGTTCTTGCTTTGCATTTTGTTGTAAGTAGTGTGCTCGGATCTTCTTGCTAATTTCTCTAGGACATTGAATGGCGTAAAGAGGATGGAGGTCTACTTCAGGACTATTGAGGGTAATAACCTAAGTCCTAGATCTTTAAGATCTATCCTAATGGGATTCTAACCTAAGGTAAACTAGACCTACCTTATGTCTATGTTTACACTAATCTTGTTGCATCCTAACCTAAGTTGTATGTTTTACAAAGTGGGGATTTGGAAATAACCTAAGGTAACTATAAGTTTATTTCTAACCTATTACCTAATGCTAAATTGGTATGGGGTATGGTCTATCCTAAGATGGAAAATTTACCTAAGGCAATGTTTATAAACCTAAGGTAAATACTTTCTAAACTAACCTAAGGTCGGATCCTAAGCTAATGATATCTATCCTAAACTAATGCAAGGATAGAAAGGGACCTAAGGGGAGTCACATGGAAAATATGAGATGGTGGTGATGGTTTCTAAGTCATTTATTTGATTTGATTTTGAATTTAAAACATTACGTACTATCAGTTTGACAGAGGCATGGAAACTAGAGGGGATCCTAGTTGGCACCATCACTAAAGTTAAAAATGCATGTTCTCTTTGAATTTGGACTCACCAACTTTAGATGGTGGTGGCATGGAGATATAGGTGGGAGATTGGAAATTAATGACATTTATGGTCATCATTTTGGTGAGAAAACCACCTTGGAAACCATGAGTGGATTTGTTGGGAGTTGTTTGGTCTTTCATGCATTCAATTTTTCTCTGCATGGAGCTATCTGGTTCTTCAAACCAAGCAGTTCTATTTTTAGTTTGTTGTTATTTTTAACTCCCTTGGACTATTTTTGATCCAATGGAAGTATATGAGGCATTTGAGAAGGAAGTTTTTGGTTGTTGATTTTTCATTTGAGAAGAAGGAGTTGTGAAGGCTCGGTTGGAAATCTTCTTGAATCGATAAAAGCACTATCAGGCATGATAGGCTCTATCCATTAAGTTGCTCTACTTTTCTCTAAGTGTCTTCATTAAAACAACTTTTCTCTCGTGAGATAAATGGTTTTTTATTTTGTGATGATTATTTGGTTTCCTTGCTTGAATATTTTTTGTATTCTCTGATTGAGGAATCTCTGCTTGGAAAGGTAGTCATTGAGTTGTTTTCCTATTTATTTGATGTTGAATCCCACCTTAAATCTTGTGGTGATTTGAGTAATGAAGTGCATGTGTGAATCTTTCTTATCTATTTGAAAATGGGTTTATGGAAATGATATGTTTTAGTTTTTAAGAAATGAGTTGTCATTTTGGTTGGTAGAAGACATGAATATTATTTATATTTATTACTTCTCTAATTTTTGAAGTAATGTAGCTTTTATGTAACTACCAGTAAATGGATGCTTTGCTTCATGTTGGGTAAGTTGAGTTTGTATGGAAAATAGTAAATAAGTGTTTTCTTCTTGAACTTACTGTATAATCTAATAGTTCTTTGAATTCGGTATTCGATGGGAGCTGGGTAGTTATTGGGTGTTTGGAATCTCTATTTTGTGGGTTCTTCTTGTATGGAAACAAGAGTGAATGTTTTATTATTCCTTTAAACTTTTTAGTTTAAAATTGAGTCACTCGAATTAAGTTCTTTTATGGAACTATGTGATAGTTGTTTCTTGGACCCTTGGATTTTGATGTTACCTTGTTGGGAATACTTGTGTGTGAAGTCTATACTTCTGATCTTATTTATATGAGTCTTTCTCTAAGTTCTTGAGTACTGAACTAAAGGATAAATAGATGAGGTCCTATTGGTTGGGGACATTGTGAGAGTTGGCTTTGTCAGAGTCGATACTTGGGTTATTCTTGTAGCTTTGTTTGAGCTTTTTTATTTGTTGATCATGTTGTCTACTACTCTGTTGAGTTAGATGTTGTTGATTTTAATATGTTCCTGATTGGGTTAATCTCTTAGGTAATCTTGCTTGAGTAAACTTGTTAAAATATGATTGTTGTAATTTCATGAAATTTTTAATGGGTATTCAAATTTTGGGGTTGATGTTTCTTAATATGGAACTAACCAAATCGGCTTAGTTTGATAGGTTTTCTTGATCTCTTTGTATGAGTTGTAATAAATAGAATGTCTTGTCGATTTCTTAGATGTGTATAGTTAATCATGTCCATGGAATTGAAATGAAAAGGAATTTAATCATTTCTTTAGCTGACTTGAGCACCTGTTGCTAAGTCTATGACATTTTTTTTTGCATCTTCTTGAAATCAAATCTTGATGGATTCTTCTCTGTACATTCTATTGATGTTTTCTTCCATCTCTGAATGGTTATGATTATGAGTTCGATCATTCTATTGTTTTATCTTCACCTGGAAGAAAAGAATAAGCTTAGTTTGCATGACTGTAACTTTGTCAATTTTGAATGACTATTGAAGACTGTAATTACCCTGTATGGTGATTAAACTTTTTTAATGCATCTCCTTTTGATATGGGTATAATATCACTATCGTTGGATGTCCATGATGGGAAACCTTGCTTAAATCTATTTCAAACACAATAGTCACACATTTTGTTTAATCTCTTCTTATATGTGTTTTCTTTTATAAAGGAGTTGGGGATGTTGTGATTGTCTGCATCATCCTTTTGTGACCTTCTTCACATTGTGATAGAATGTAAGGAATTCCCTCTGATCATGTCATTTGACTCCTTCTCTTTCATTCTCTGAGGTAAAGTCTAATCACTTGCCCCTTTGGAAATTATAGGAGAATATGTGTTGTGTTCTCTTTTCGAAGTTGTGAATGGGGATTTGGGTTAACCAAATTTTAAAGGAAGTTCTTAACTATTTTATCACATTCATTCTTCTTCTTTTGGGTAAATCTTGTCATAAGATTTAATTGGTTCAGTTGCATTACTTTCTTTAATGCCTTGAGTAGTTGTCATTACTACTTTCTTATTCACTTGACTTGTGTTAAAGGTTTTAATATTTGTGATAGAAGACTAATGTGAGATGTTGTGCATTGAGTAAATACTATCCTAATGTTAATGTATGGCCTAACTTGAGAAATTAGGCTATGTCTTGGATTTGGGATTAGGATGTCACATCTGATGTGTGAGACTCTTATTTACTTATATTATTAGATGATTCATCCTAAATCTTTTTGAAGCTGGAATGAGCTTGGTTGTAGTGTCTTTTTATGAAATTTGTAAATTGAGTTAGAAGGTTCCTATTTTTGAAGGTAACTCTATTTTGGTTAAATAGTGAAGTTAATTTTTGTATTTCAAATTCAAGATGAATTGTGAAGGAAATAATTAGAAGGTACTTTTATTTGATATGGATAAGTGTATTGGATGGAACATTATTTATTTGATATCATGTTGTAGATTGTTGATTACATCATGATATTTCCTTGAATGTTATTCAAATTGATTAATTGTTCTTCTTTTATGGTTGTTATTACTTATGATTTATTTGTCTTCTTGACCTCACTATTTCATAAAAGTAGAGTTGGTTTAATGAAATAGTTAGTTGAAAGCACATCATTTTAATGCTTAGTGCTTATCATGCTCAGTTCAATGAACTGACCCATGCTAGCAATTTTTTGTAGATGGACTTCGTAAGTGATAAAGGAAGGCAATAAATTTTATGATGTATTGGTTTCTTAAAAGTCTGGACCATTTATAGAGAATTTTGATTTATTATTGAGATGTATTGAAGGAAGAAAAGTTGTATTCTTAAATGATCTTGATGTTGTTGACATGAAATATGTCAATAATGCATAGTCTTGTAAAATGTGTATTTATCATGATGAATGAAAAGACTGAAGTTACTTAAATTGATTATGTCAATTCTCTTGTTCATAATATGAAGGAAATTTGTAATCTATCTTTGATGTTTCATTCATATATGATTGGATCCTTATTTCTATTGTCATTGAATAGGTTGGATAAATGGGAATTAGTACAATTTCCCTTACTTGAATGCAACTTACTAAGTTGCATGTATTGTTGTTCTTTACCTAATCTTGTATGGTTTATTATGATGTTATGAATGTATAGTTAAAATATCAGGATGTGTGAATTGGATAAGGGTATAATAAATCCTAATACTTAACCATAATGAGGAAGGTTCTCCTCCTCTCAAAAGGATACAAAATAAACAAATGGTATATGAGTTTGATAACCATTTAGACTTCATATCTATGAATTCTATCATATATCAGAACCTATTTTGGTTCTTATACATTCCTTGAATGGTTGAGACACATTAATTAAATCTTATGATAGATGTTGTTTCTATTTTTGATTAATTGCATGTTAAGAAAAAGTTAATGAACATAAAAGCAATCATAGGTTATGAGGTTTCATATTATTTAATCAACTCAAATAAGGATGGAAAACTTAAGGATTGTTGGGATTAGGGTTATGCAAGGTTGTTGTGATTTGAATCTTAATCAAAGATAATTAAGTGGAAATGACCTCTTGAGGTGTGTAAATCATGATGAAGTAGTTTGTCGGATGTTGGCACATGCCAACTACGTATAACTGTACCTTTGTGAAGACTTGGGTCTTCACGAGGATACAGTGTTGCAGTTGACATGTTGCAACACCCTTCAACATTGGTTCATCTAGATCTACTCAAACCTGGACTTGAACTTAGTTTCTCTCTAGATCAGGCTAAGGATATGATTTAGCATAGGAAGTGACTCTCAATGACTTAGGGTAACTTGGCACATTCAATTGACTTAGGTCGAATGAGTATGCCCATATACCCTAGGTCATCGTGAGTGGTTCCCTATACCAAATTATATCAATAACCTGGGTTAGGGTCAAACCTTGGACAAGTGGACTGACAAAAGTTAGTAAAGACCATTTTAGATAACAGATGAGTGGGGTGAAGGATGTATTCGATTAGATGAGTATGTCATCTAGGAATAGTAACATGAATAGTATGTTGGAAATATTTGGCCAAAGTATCACAAGCTTGTTGGTTGCGTTGTCCTATGTCACCTAGTTTGAGAAATGTGATTTCAGATGAATATGGTAACAAATAACCGCCATGACAATGACCTTCCCATTTCATTCAGAGAAAAAAAGCCTCTACCTCCAGTAGTGTTTTAAGAAGCTCATAGAGGAAAAAATAATAATTTAATAGAGTTCCATGATTTCCCAACTCAAAAATATTTTACTCAAAATCTGCAATGTGTTATGCATGCTTAGGAAATCATTGGTTTCGGTGTGCTTCATTTTTGGCAATATCAAGTTTCGAGACAGATTGGCAAATCCATTTTCATTCCCATAGATCAGATTACTGAGAGAGGAAAAAAAAGAACAGAGAAAATAAAAACAATTTTCTACTCATTTTAATTTTAATATTTTCTTACAAAGAGTTGGAAAATGTAGGTAACCACCAATCAACTTACGGTTCCAAGAGGTTCTTAATGCGGTCCCGAGGGTGGAAGGAATAGGTTTTAGGCCAATTATGAGATACTAGAATCACTCCATTTCCATATGGATGATATGAAGCTACTAGCCAACTACATCTAGTAGGTAGACGTCCCCGAGAGATCTCCACATTGTTATCCATTTTATTCCCCCTCCCCCATGGTGTAAAATTGACAAAATAAGATGATTTGGTAGTAGGCATTGGTTAGGGCCACCATGAATGAATTCAAGAGTTTTAAGAATAATTTAGGATTTGGGAGAATTTTCAAGGTTTTGGGAGATTTGGGTTTAATCAATCAATTTTTTTGTCTTCGAGTTATTAACCGTCACAACTCCATCTTAGAGTTAAAATTCCCACCCAAGCCCCCATCCGGCTCAAAAAACAGAAAAAAAGGCCAATCTCGGGAAAATGTGAAATTTCAAGTTGCGGGGTGCTCCATTACCTTTCCTCGGCTATCTGGTTCGAAGAATTTGAGAAAAAAATCCAAAGAATATAAAAATTCCCAAATCTCTTTGAACGGGTTCGAGATCTAAAATTATCTTTCCAAGTTGTTGGTGAGTCGAGTCACATGTGTCCAATAAGCTTGTCTTGGTGAATGGTGAGTTAAGCATTCACATCTTGGTTCCAAGTCAAGGAATTGACAAGGAGCATAGAATTTTAGCTCATCGAGCCAATGCGGTGAGCCGGGGTTTATAGTGGTGGCCAAGTGGATCGGATCCGGTTCGAGGTTTCATTGGCATGGTGCATACAAGGCCGGGGAATTTTAATTTGCAGAGGATTCCTACCCACATATCTAAAAGTTTGGTAGGGGAATTTGTGTCAATGGTCTTTAATGTGGGAGTTAGTGTCAAAAATGTAACTATGGGTTGCATGTCATGAAAAAACCCAGTGTAACGTGGACCGTAAGTTGTACGTCGGGTCTCGTGCTCCACGAATAAGTCAGCTCAGTAGGTAAGTTAGATGTTGGGGTGGCTTTACATTAACACAAAATATCTTGGTATTTGGAGATGCCAATACAAACCAGAACTAGAACACGAACCCACCAAACATGACACCATGATAGCTTGGTTGGCGGTGTGAGCTGCGATTCAAGTTCCACACTTAAAAACACGATGACGAGCTCGGACATGTATAAGAAGAAGCGGGATGTCAAGATCATGAGACATCTTAGTGGTGTATGTAATTTTCCATACGGGATCTAGTCCTGCAAAACATGACATACTAATTTATGAAGCGAGCATCCTGAGGCAAGTTAGGTGAGGCATTACGTAAGGAGTCACGACTAGTTTGTAAGAAGGGGAGTGAAGTCATAAACCTTAAAATACAACCCATTTTTAAATGATAGTAACTTCCACCCAAATCACCGTTTCTCACAAAACTATAGGCATTGGAAAGGGAATTATGAGACCTAATGCATACTAAATATAATTTGTATTTTCTCTGGGAATACAAGGATAAAAATGGAGGTGAATCCATAGGACCATGGAAGATAAAACCTGGTGTAGAAATTAATTAAATTAACATATGGGTTTATGTCCATTCTTCCAGTAAGCGAGTGTACAACAAGCATGGTGCCCCTTCTAGGTGATCTAATGCCTAAAAATTTGAATTTATTCTCCTCTTTATTTAATTTTTCCTATAAATGTAAAGGGGATGCATTATTACAAAGAGTTAGACATTTTCTTCTCCCCATGCTCCCCTCTTCTCCACAGATGGACTATTGTGAATTTTGGGGCTTCAAGCCTTCACTCTAAATGTTTTAAGGAAATATTGCCTCTCATTAAACCATGTTATACTTTGCATACATCATGGAGCAATAAAAATGTGTCTTATGTTAATTTTTATAATCTTACATGAGTTTATTATTTTATCTTTCCTCTCTATTATGAAACAAGTGTTTTTTTCATATTATTGTTTCCATTACAATTTTTACTTGTTGTGTTTATTTGGAATGGTACATAGCATGAAATCTAGTCTATGGTGCATATCCACCCTCTCCAAGTTCATCCTTCTCCATTTGTAGGTAGAGAATATTGTTTAGCAACCCCTTTTCTTGGTGTTATTACCGCCCCTTAGTGTGTGATTTCCCTTTTCATGCACTCTCTCGCCCCCTGTCTCCTTAGAAGTTCTAGTGTAGGCCAAGCCTATAGGAAGAGACCAAGTTTCTACCCTTTTCCATTTCAAACCAAAGTCCCTTCCACAATGGGGGCAAAGCATGTAAGAAGCTTGGGGTTTGAAACTTTGGTTGAGATGGCAATGGTTTTAGGGAAAAGAAGAGGGTTACACCTGAAGTGGAGCAAGAACAAATGGAATAAGATCAACAATCGGTGTGTTCGAGTGTAGTGTCTACAATGGGAATGTATCTCGAAGAAATTGTTGATCATTCACCAAATGTAAAATCAAAGGAAAACAGAAGCAGCTCCAAATAATAAATAAGAGTAGAATGTTAATGTTATGGAGTAGAACAAAAATAGCTAAAGGTTTTGAATGTAAAGTAGGTACACAAGAACCTTCAAGCCTTCCTTCAACTTAATTATCCCCAAATTATGATGTGGAAGATAAGTTTGAGATCTCAAAATCCATGTTCAAGGATTAGGGGAGTCATGATGAACACATTGCAAATTCAAAGGTCATCATGAAGGAAGGAGAACTATTTGCATAATAGGACAATGCGGAGGTATATTATCTCACAAACTTGGAGTATTTCTTTGATTAATAAGATCCCATGGAGATCATGAATTTTTCTACCCCATCATTCCTCCTCCACCATAAAAATATTTCTTCCATGGAGGAGAGCATGAATAAACAACTTTCTTCTTCAAACAGTCCTTTGGGACCAATATTGGAGGAATTGAAGCTTCCATGTTTCACAATTGATAAGTAAGAAAAAGGGAAAAAGATGAAACTGCTTCCACGTCGGTCATCAAGGCAAGACATCAATTATCTATAGATGAGTCACAAAGAAAATATCAGCTCACATATAACCACCCTTTCTACGAGGGCATGTAAAAGGACTTCATTCTTGGATTTGAAACCCGAGCAATGGGAAAATCAAAGCGGATCAGACCATTCCTTATCATATAATTTGCTTCATTGGAGCCAAATGAGGGGTTGCAACTAGTCATGCTTACTTTCAAGCATGACGATAAGCCCAAGCATGTCAAGGATCAGCTTCAATGCCTCCAACAATCTAATGATAATCATCTAGAAGAGGTAATTTTATTTTTTTCACTAGTACCTTTGGTTCTAAAATGGAAATTCAACTTTGGGATGAATTTCCATGGTTATCAAGATCCATATGTAATGTCAAATCATCTACATGGCTACTCATTGCAAGGAAGGGGAGCTATTTTACACAACTAGTTGAAGGATTTTTAGCTAAATTGTGCCTCTAATAAGGTTAGGGTAGGAGTAGGTTCACTTTTTGTAGAATAAGTGCTTATGCACACTCTGCGTGTCTAGCTTGGGCTAGTATGATTTTGTCTATTTTATATAGATTTTTTCATGTTTCTCCTACATAGTGAATCAAGTTTTCAAAGAAGAATGATACAAAAAGAAGCTCAAAGTTGTAGGGAAATAGTTGGTGTTCTCAAAATATTCAAAATAAAGAGCAACTACATCGATTAACAACAAGTGTCATTGTTTCCATCCTCTCCTTATTTATAAACAATAGTTGAGCTTCTAGTTCCCTTATTACAATCATTAAATAAATTTAGGCGTATAACGGTGCCATGATAGCCTTACCAATTCATTCAAAACAGATCTCTACCTCTAGTAGTGTTTCAAGAAAATCATAGAGGGATAAAATTAGAATTTATCGAGTTCCATGATGTCCCAAATCAGAAAATATTTTATTCAAAACTCTATAATGAGTTATGCACGCTAGGAAATCAAGTACTTTTTCAACATGCTTCATACTTGGAAAAATCGGGTTTGGGACAGGTTGGAAGTCCATTTTTAATCTTGTAAATAAGGATTATAGAGAGAAAAGAAAGAGAACCCCAAAATAAAAAATTTTATCCACTCATATTAATTTCAAGATTTTCTTACATAGAGTTGGAAAAAGTAGGCAGCCACCGGTCAGATTAAAGTTCCAAGTGGTGCTTAAATGCGATGCAGGTCAAAGGTGGAAGGAATCAATTTGAGGCCACTTACGGGAGAATAGAGTGATTCCATTTCCTAATGGATTATAAAAATATACTAGCTAACTACATCTAGAAAGAATATGTCCCAGAGAGGTTGCTTTAGATTGTTATCCATTTTACAACCGAGCAAAATGGAAAATAGGGGATGATTTGCATGAAACTAGGCATTGGCTAGGGCCACTACTAAGGAATACAGGAGTTTCAAACAAAATTCAGGTTTGAGAACATTTGCAAGGTTTACAGAGAATTGGATTCAATTAGTCAATTTTTCCTCTTTCGAGTTATTAAGGCTCACAACTCCACCTTAGAGTGAAAAGGACCCCAGGGCCCGCATGACTCAAAATAAGTAAAACTCCCAATCTCGGGAAAATGTGAAATTTTAAGTTAGATGGTGCCTACTTCCTTTCATTAGCCATCTAGTTCAAAGAATTTGTGATAAAATCCAAAGAAAATGAAAAAATTCCCAAAGGGCTTCAAGGGCTCATAGATAAAATTAGCTTGTTGAGTTGCTCGGTGAGCATCCCTACGAGTTTGTTAGTAATTCAGGTGACATCTATCACACAATATTTCCATTGTGAAGGGCGAGTTAAAGACTCATGGTTCATTGAAAAGTTAGGTATGTGGCGAGGGCATAAAGGTTATATCACAAATCCAACTCAATGAGTGCGGGTTTACATTAGCGAGTAAATAGATGTGGATGTGGAGTGGGATTTGCACACATAAATCTAGGAGATCGATCGGGAAGTGGTGTCGGGGGTCATCAACGGGAGGAAATGTCAAGAATGAAACTCGGGGTTGTATGTAGGAGAAAAACCTCAATGTGACATGGAGTGCAAAGTACACATCGGGTCTCAATCGCGATGAAAAATCGACTTAGGAGGTAATTCAAATGTGGGGGCAGATTTACACATGCACAAAATAGCTTGCCAGTTGAAGGTTCCTATGTGAACTAGAAATTGAACCCATAAAAATTGAGCTGGGATAGCTTGGTTGGTGGTGCGAGATGGAGATCAGGTTGCACACCTAATAAACATGGTGAGGAGATCACACATGCTAGAGTGGAAGCATGATGTCAAGAGTATGAGACAACTCAATGGTGCATGTAATGTACGATGCGTAATTCCATCCCGGAAAAATAACCTACCAAGCTAAGAAGTGAGTTATGTGAGGAGGTAGGTAGGGATTCATGGCGAGTTGTTAGAGATCTCGGTGGGTAAAGCGGGAGTGAAGCCATAAACCCAAAAATACAACCCATATTGAAATGACAATAACTTCCACCCAAATTATTACTTTCTCACAAAATTATAGGTGTTAGAAAGGGAATTCAAAGCCCTCCAAAATATAATAATAAAATTTTGATTTTGGTTAGACTAATAGGGGTAACATTGGAGGTGAATCCATAGGACAATGGAAACCAAACCCAGATGGAAAAATGAATTAAATGAAGGTATGGGTTTAGATCATTTCTTCCAAATCAGAGTACAACATGCATGGTGCCTTTTTGTAGGTGATATAATGCCTAAAAATTTGAATTTCTTCTCCTCTTTCTTGAATTCTTCCTATAAATGTAAAGGGGATGCATTATTACAACAATTTAGTCATTTTCTTCTCCCCATTATCTCCTCCTCCATAGATGGAATGCTATGAGTTATGGGGCTTCAAGCCTTCACTCGAATGTTGTAATGGTAATATTGCCTCTCCCTACAATGTATTATACTATGCATACATTATGGAGCAATAAAATATGTTTTGTGTTAATTTTTCTAACCTTGCATGGGTTTATTATTTTGTCTTGCCTCTCATTATGAACGGGTGTTTTGTCCATTATTATTATTTCCATTTAATGGTTTAGTTGTTGTTGTGTTTATTGGAATGGTTAATTACATGAAATCTAGTCTTGTGTTTCATATCCACCCTCTCCAAGTTCATCCTTCTCCATTCCCGGGCTAGGAAGATTGTCCAAGAACCCCTTTTATTAGTGCTATCACTACCCCTTAGTCTAGGATTTCCCTTTAAAGTGCACTTTCACCGCCCTATCTACTTGGAAGTGTTTGTTAGTGTAAGCATAGATAGATGTTTTATTGTATTCGAGTAGTTGTAGACGTAGGTTTAGGTAGAGGAAGGTGAATTTCTCTTGAGGCCCATCTAAATTTTACAAGTCCCACAACATGAGAGATGGTCTCATGTTAGCAAATAGTTGGTATCCACAACTAAATATCCTAGGTGCTAATTGTTTTCCGAAACAGA
This sequence comes from Taxus wallichiana var. yunnanensis, assembly GCA_018340775.1. Taxonomy (NCBI): domain Eukaryota; kingdom Viridiplantae; phylum Streptophyta; class Pinopsida; order Cupressales; family Taxaceae; genus Taxus; species Taxus wallichiana. The sequence continues at coordinate 631,252,384 of CM031239.1, forward strand.
TGTGGCACACTCGGTGTGACAAGAAGGTGAAAGCTCTACATTTCAAAGGTGTTTCATTATTCTACACTTCTAGTTTCATCAATAATATCACGTCCTTGGTGGAGGGTAAGTGCACCAAGTTGGGGGCCAAAAGGGGGTCTTAATTATACGTATTTTTCTAAAAATAAATAACTTCAACTTGTATGAGTTTTTGAAATAGTTACACTCAAAATTGGAAGATGTTGTCTGACAAACATGAATTGTAGAATTTTGAGTCTAGTTTCTAAGATACTAAATTTTATTTAAAATAGATAAGTTTAAGTGGGTCAAATAACTAAAATACCAATAGGTTCTCCTTTTTTTGTTTAAAAACATAATAGAGTGAATTTTGTGGCCCCACCATTGCTTGAGAACCATTAAGTGTTTTTGAAATCCCTTTCGCAAAAATATAGCTAGGAGCATCTAGTTTGAGCTAGAGTTTTTTTTATATTTTTTTAGCGAGTATTTATTTTTTTATGATTTTTCTAGTACAAAAATATAATGTTTTGAAAAATAACAGAGCTCGACCATGCTCCCCCTAACTACCTAAAAAAATATCAAAAATAATTTTTCTTAATATGTATATAATTAGGTCTAGTTTGTGCTACTATAATTTGTTTTTAATTTTTATGATCCCAAAAAAATACACAATGAAAGATAGGAATATTTACAATTAAAAAAATTGCTATAAAAAGGCATAGTTAGAAAATAAATAATATGGAAACCTTACGTAAGTGAGAAAATTTGAAAAATTATATTTTTAGAAGGAAGAATCTTTCCTCTATGTCATCGTATAATATTTTTAAAACAAATTGATCGTTTTATGTTGATTTATCATGGTGGAAGTGGGTTTTTTCTAGTTTCCTACAAAAACATGTTTTTTTATGTGTTTGTATAGGTCCATACCTAAGGCGTGGGGATCAAACTGGATCCAAGCATTGAGACATGGCTTGGAAAAGTGAAAACACAAAATGTGTATGTCTATAATGTGTATGGATTCGTATACAATGAACATTCTATGTTCTTCTAACATGCTTTTATTTACATTAATTGCTTAAGTATAAGTTTTTCATTAATTATTATTTAAATTTATTTTAGTAAATATAAGAAATTAGTGCCACTCTACACCTTATGAAAATAGTCTCACACCCCCATTAGTATGGATTTAGGAGATATTTTTATAGTATAATCTTGTCGAACACATAGGTAATTTTCAAGATTTTAGCATTCGCCTTAAAGATTTTAGCGTTTAAAATCTACCATCAAAACCCTATAACTTGACCCTAAAATCGAGTCCCTAAACCTAAACCCTAAACCATCGCATTACCTAAACCCTAAACCCTAAACATTCAACATTCAACCCTTACCCATGAGCCCTAAATCCTAAACCCTTAGGCTTAAGCCCTAAACCTTGAAGCCTAAACCATGAAACATTAGCCCTAAATGCTAAACCTTAAACCCTATAAGTAAATCCTAAACCCTAAACCATAAACAATGAACCCTAAACCCTAAAGCCAAAGCCCTAAACCCTAAACCCTAAACTCTACAACCTAAACCATTAACCCTCAACCATTAACCCTAATACCTAAACCCTAAACTATAAACCCTAAACCCTAAAACAAAAATAATAAACCCTCAACCCTAAGCACTAAATCCTAAACCCTAAACCCTAACCTTAAACCCGATGCCTTAATCCCTAAACCCTAACCCTAGATCTAGATCCTTGACCTCCAACCGCTAAACCTTAAACACATAACTCTAAAGCCCTAACCTTGAGCAATAAACCCTAAACCTTGAGACCTAAGCTTTAACCCGTAAACCTTAAACCCGTAACTTTGAACCTTGAACCATGAGTGATAAACCCTGAACCATTAACCCTAAACCTAACCCTTGAACCCTTCACCTTGATCCCCGAACCCTAAATTATAAACCACGTAACATAATCCTAAAACCTAAACCTTAAACCACAAGCCCTAAACTTTAAACCCGAAACATTAAGCCCTAAATCCAAATCCTAAATCATAAACCTAAACCATGAGCCTATGAGCCCTAACTGCTAAACCCTAAAAACTAAACCCTAAACCCTAAACCCTAAACCATAAACCCTAGACCCTAAGCCTTAAACCCTAAACCCTTAACCTCAAACCCTAAACCTTGAGCCCTAAACACTAAACCTTGAACACTAAACTCGTGACCTAAACCCTTAACCCTTAGACCTAAACCCTAAACTATAAACCCTAAACCCTAAAACCAAAATAATAAATGCTAAACATTGAAAAATAAATCATGAACACGAAACCCTAAACCCTAAACCTAAACCCTAAACCTTGAACCATGATCCTTGAACCCTAAACCCTAAACACTAAATCTAGATCCCTAATCTCTAACCTCTAAACCTCATATATTTCCAGTAGGTCTCATGAGTGAGTTCATCTTTTTTAATATCAATATTAGCACCTTAGTTCCTAGTCTTTTCCTAGAACCATCATTGAGTCTTCTTATACAACTAGCTTATTTATGAGAGGTGGGATAAGAAACTAAATGGATATGACATCTACCTTGTTCCTTGTAATGAATATTACACATCTCTACCAAAGATTTTTCTCCCCACATATACTCGCGTTATTGAATGTTAATTTCTTTATGATGGGTTTCGTTATTCCCTTCATTTAATAAATTCTTTGTTGATTTCATATTCAAACCGGGGTGTGTACGAAGCTATATGCAACAAGAAGAATCCTATTGATTTAGTAATTGAATTTAGGTTTTTTTTTTTTTTGGGGGGGCTTTTTACAACGTCCTTAGGTTCCATTGCACAAAGTCTTATTATATTTATGCTACACGAAACTTGCTGAAATAAACACTCATTGCTGGAATAAATTGCTGGAAATAAACCCACGATACAGAAGTAAACACATTTTTCTTGGAAATAAACACACAGTTGAAAATATTGTGAAAATCTTGCAAGGAAATAAAAATCTAGTCTATAACACCTGCAGGGACAAGTATACAACAAAGTTCTACTTAAAGAATCAAAAGCATTTATAGAATTACCAAATCTACACTATTTTCTTTAGAAATATAAATAGTAATAAAAAGAGAATCCTAGTTCTTGGAGAGTGGGCCATTTCTCCACCTTGAATCGGGATTAAACAAAGTAATATTGTCTCAAAACAAAGTGGTATTTGTTGTTGAAATGTTTTGTCTTACAAAAACTTATTATATCTCTTTATATCTCTATCTCTACGTATACGTATGTATATCCATTAAATATATCTACAAGTATATATATATATATATATATATATATATTTCTTTCAAATATGCATTTACGACCATAGTTTTTCAACCCATTTAGATAGAACCAAATAGTGCCCAAAATAGATGATGAATTTGAAACCTTCTTTGGACGTACAACTATCTAATAAGTTATCACTCGATCTTTGAGTGTGAAGAATCTAAACTCTTTGATCTACTCCTAATTAAAAGGATCAATGATTGCTTTATCATCGGATGTTGTCAAAATAAAAAAATTCCCATTGCTTCTAGAACTTTGGCTAAGTTTCAAAACTAAAGGAGACTATTCTAGATCTAAGCTTTGTGAAAGTTCGAGAACTAAGTCTTTGGAGTTACGGAATTAAGTCAGGAAACTTCCATAACTAAGTGATAGATCTTCCAAACTATGTGATGGAGTTTTGTAACTAAATATGGATGTTCTAGAACTAAGTTGTATTGAATCGATGCTCCTAAAAACATGTTGATCACTTCATACTTTGTTCTTACATTTGATTGTGACTTGTTTTATTACAAAAACTAAATTTCTACACACTTTGTTAGTAATTACAAAGTTTTTATATGTTAGAACTAAATTGAAAAAAGATGGATAGTTACATCCTAACTTATATTAGATCAAACAAAAGTCACAAATGTAATGAAACTTGATAAAAAGGATAGTAAAATAAGATAATTTAGTACGCATTAACGGGACATATTTTGGACTTATCATCTCCCCATGTACTTACTTGTTTGTAAGTCCCCTTACTAAATTTACTCTTCAAATCTTGGGTTGTGGATTCTACATTCTAATTGACTACTCAAATCAAATGGTGAAAACTGAATATCCCAGTGTTTTAGTTCGTATACTATACCACGATCTTGCTTCTACTTTCCTTTGTCATTCCAAAAATTGAGTGGGATCTTGAGGCTCTCTAGTTTTCCATGGAGACATGGGGGTGATAAGGAGAGGAGGCCTTGTTATCATTCCCATCCATATGCCCCTAAGTTTTTCATTGACCTAAGGGATTAGTGTACAAAAGGCTTTAACTCTTTCTAGGCTTCATATTAAGTTTGTGGGAGATATCACTTCTCTTATTATCAATGCAACTGTGAGAAACTACCATATTTTCAAACATCTATCATAAATCTCTTCTAATTTTTCCTCCTCATAAGAGGTGAAGGCATCAACACTTTTTTGTAAGTTGGCTAGATAATGTGTGTTGAATTGATATCAAAGGAATGGGATCTAAAATGTATAGAAAAGGAAGGTGGTTTACCATATTGAGCCCTCATGCGAGAGACCAAATGAACTAGTTTTTAATAGATGCTTAGAATCCATCTCTTTCCATGAAATATAATTTTGAAGAACAAAAACAAATGCATTCAGCTAGATTTCCCTAAAATAAAAATTCATCATGAATATTGTGTTATTTTCTAGGATAAGATTGTAGAGATAGAATTCGGAGATAATATTTTTCTACTGCACTCATTGAAAAATAGGTTGTCATGAACTGAAATTCATATTTTATTTCATGTGGAAGGCCACATGCAATTCTTGATAGTTATCAGTGAATAAATTGTTCTTCTAGAAAAACATTGTATGTAGGAGAAGGTCTCCTACATGTGAGTAACTTTTCACTCATTATGCAAACCATTTGTATTTTTACAAGACATTTAAATTTGTCTTCTTCCTCTTTGTAGAATTTTTCTTCCCATTCCTTCCTTGCTTTCTTCTCTTCTTCCATCTTGCTTCTCAAGTCCTCATTTGATGTTTTAAATTCATTAATTTCCCTACAAGTATCATCCCACAACTACTTAAGTGGCTAGTAAGTCAGTTCATTATGTGCAGATATTGTTGACATAGCACTTGGTCTTCTGGAAAATTGACATTCTTCTTCTTTTTCCATCATTTGCCATTTGACCATTGTTAATTATTCAGTCCTATTTGTGAGCTGATTTGTTAGTTGCTCAATGAGCATTTCCCTTTGTTCTAATTTGAGTTTGAGGAAGTTTAATTCCTCATCCTTCTCTCTGATGATGAGTTCTTCTCTGGACAAAAATAGAGCTTGTCTAACTTGTTGTTTCTCCTCTTTTTCTAAAAGTTCCTTGGGGAATGAGCATTCCTCTTCCACCAAAGGGGATTTCCCTTTCCATTTCCAAGATGCCAATTCCTCTTCTTCATGTGATAGTGTTGTTGATTCACCCAACTCTTGAAAAGCATGTTCTTCAAATATTTCATCTTCTTTCTCCATCTCAGTTTGGCTTGGTCTAGGAGGATTCATGGCCATGCTACCCAAAATATCAACAACTTCTTTTTCCAACCCATCCTATTCTTCCATCTCCTCTGGAATTTCCCTAGACCTCTTATGAAATATTCTTCTTTGAGGAGCTTCAAAATGTCCGGAAATGGGTTTCTCCTAGAGCTTCTTCTGATTTTCACTTCATGCTCTAGCTTAGGTGAACTGTCACTATCAGAGACAAATATTAGTTCTCTTGGTATTGTTGTAGAGGAAGGAGTTTCTTTTAAAGGCACAATAGGTTCTACATCTTTAATCCTTCTTCCAGATCTCCTTCTTTTTGGTACATTATCCCCACCTATTTCCTTCTTTTCCTCTACAGGGGCATCAATCTCCAAATTACTTGTAGGAGAAAAAGGGGTTGGTATTCCTCCTGATAATATCAGGGTTTTTCTTAAACTTGTTAAGAAAATTTTCCTATGTTTCTTCTCCATTTTTATTTGAAGGAAAATGGTTACGACATATCAAATGGACTAACAAATGATGTTTGATCATTCCAACTCCCCGAATATTTACGAGCCATTATCTAGATGGATTCAAAAAGGAATCCTTGAAGATTTACTATATATTCTAGTTTTGAATTATCATACCTAATATATATTAGCATCTTAAAGACCTCTCTTCCCACAATTCCAAATTGACCATCCCAAGTTAAATATTTAAGTACCAAAAATGCCACCTTGTCAAAGGGTTTGGGAAAGCTAGCTCTTCCGACCCCTTGATTATTTTCTTGGTGTTATAGATATATTGGGGTTTATATTCCACCTTCTTATATCAAGGTTTCCATCGGATCCTTAAGGGTTCCCGACAAGTATCTAGGAAATCACAATTGCTATCCAGCATACATTTCTCATTGTATTCACAGAAAAAGGAATTATAATATTTCTAACCTTTTTCTTGGATTCTTCTAAATTTACAACAAATTCTCTTACCAATTCGTCATTGTACTTCAAGAAAATTTTCAGGAACTCCATCCACCCTGCTCGTCCAAAAATGGCTACCACTTCTCCATCCACAAGAAGTTGTGTATCATCCTCTAGTTCTGACTTCTTTTTAATCCACATGGTCAAAGAAGATGATTCAAATTCTTTTTTCTTCAAATTCAGAATTAGCTATAGAAATATTGGATTTAGTTGCATAATTATTTGTTTAGCTACGGAATTGATGGGTTTAGCTGCAGAATTCAAATACAATTCTTCTTCTTCTTCTTTGAAATTCTTCTGCAAATGCTTCTCAACTTTTATTCTACCCAAATGATAGCTAATTACAAATACACCACCACTTTCTTATTCCATCAACATCACCCTCATGATTACTTGCTTTTAATCATAATGCACAATAAATGACTCATCATACCAAATTTTTAAATCAAGTCTAATCACACATGTAAACTTTTAATTTAACCTTTAATAAAATCAAGACATAATTACGGTCCTTTATTGATGAAATCCCTCCACCTTGATGAGTCATCATTCCTAAAAGTGAAAAAATGAAAAATGGTTAGAAAAAGACGGTTGGAATTCCAAGGAAATTCCTTTTATTTTGCGTTAGTCATTTATCGAGGAGACCAACCACCATTGCTTAGTTTTCAATTGATCTCTGAGAGTTTTTTTGAAAAGAACGCCATTTGTTGGTTTTCATTCCTTCCCTTTTTATTTTTACTTTTTTCTTATTTCTTTTTTTGGGAAGATAATGCCATTTTGTGTGTTACGAGTGCGGTGTCTACAATGGGAATGTATCTAAAGAAATTTTGATCATTCACCAAATGTAAAATTAGAAAGGAAAGCGAGAAGCATAGCTCAAATAAAAAAAAAAAGAGGAGAATGTTAATCTTATGGAGTATAACCACATATAGCTAGAGGTTTTGAATATAGAGTAAGGTACACAAGAACCTTCAAGCCTTCCTTTAACTTAATTATCCCCAAATTCGATGTGGAAGATAAGTTTGAGATCTCAAAATCCATGTTCAAGGATTAGGGGGAATCATGATGAACACGTTTGTAAATTCAAAGGTCATCATGGAGGAAGGAGAACCATTTGCATGATAGGACAATGAGGAGGTATATTATCTGTCAAACTTGGAGTATTTCTTTGATTAAGAAGATCCCATAGAGATCATGAATTTTTCTACCCCATCATTCCTCCTCCACCATCAAAATATTTCTTCCATGGAGGAGAGCATGAATAAACAACTTTCTTCTTCAAGCAGTCCTTTAGGACCAAGATTGGAGGAATTGAATCTTCCATGTTTCACAATCGATAAGTAAGAAAAAGGGAACAAAGATGAAATTGCTTCCACATTAGTCATCGAGGCAACACATCGATTATCTATAGATGATTCACAAAGAAAATATCAACTCACATATAACCACCCTTTCTACAAGAAATTGCATAGATCACAACAAGAAATTCTTTTTTAGGGGTAGTGTAATTTATTTCGGTGGACGAAGATTTTTACTAAGGTAGTAAATAACTTAAATTTTCCCTTCTCCATATTTCTGTCCCAAAATGCACCAATTGAGTTATTTGAGAATCCATTTGGATGTGTAAAGGTTTCTCCAAATTAGGTCCTCTCAATATTGGGGAAGTGATTAATTTTTCTTTAATTTCTTGAAAGCATGTTTACACTTTTAATCCCAACAAAATTCACAATTATTCGTAAGTAAACTAAACATGGGGCAAAAATTTTACTAAAATCCTTGATAAAATGATTATAGTATCCAACATGCCCTAAATATGACTTGATATCTATGGGGGTTTGAGGAATTGGTAAGTCTGAAATAATCTTGATTTTGTTTTGGTCAACCTAAATTCCTCTTTTCGAAATGTGGTGTCCTAATACAATCCCCTCATCAACCATCATCAAACATTTCTCATGACTAAGAGACAAATGGTGTTGCTCACATCTTCTTAGTACTCTGTCCAAATTATTCATAGCATCATCAAATGTTTCTCCATGCACAATAAATTCATCCTTGTATACCTCTACACAATCCTTCGTTAGGTCTACAAAAAATTCTAATACATCTCTTTGGAAGGTTGTTAGAGCATTACATAGTCCAAATGGAAATACCCTATAGGAAAAGGCACCCCAAGGACAAGTAAAGGTATTTTTTACCTGATCCTCAGCAAAAAATTTGATTTGATTATATCCACTAAATCCATCTAGGAAGGAAAAGTATTGTTTACCTACAAGGTTGTCTAAAACTTGATCTATGAATGGTAAGGGAAAATAATCTCTGAGTGTGGCTTTTCAGCTCCCTATGATCAACACAATTTATCCAGTTTCCATTATTTTTAGGAAAAATTACAAGCACGAGACACCCACGACTATCAAGATAGGGTAGATAAACCTACTTGTAAAAGTTTTTTAATTTCTTGCTTGATTGTGTCCCTTAAGGTTGGATTAATCCTTCTCACGAGGTTGCCTTACTTTTTGGTTTAACGTTTTCAAGTATAGATGTGATGGTGTAAATACTTGGATGGATTCCATTGACCTATTTATAGTCCTAAGAAAAAGATCTAGTATGATATTTTAGAACATCAAACAATTTAGCTTCTTCATACAACTATTAATGTTCTAAATTTTACTGGTTGAATCTTAACATGTTTGGTTCTAGTCTGTGATGACCTGATTTGATGAAAGGGTTCCATTACGGTGTTTAGTGAAATGGATGTGGTAATAACATATGATATGTAAAGCAATATCTCCAAAATTCCCTTGAGAAATAATCTGGACAAAGGACGGGAGGAAGAGTTATGATACTTGGGTCAAAGCACACAAGTGTGTCCCACTTTGTGGCCATAAATATTTTAAAATCTGACTAGTAAATAAATAATTAAAAAATACTATAAAATTTTAAAAAATCAGGTAAATTCTAGATGCCCTGCACCTTGGTATTTATAGCCTCTTAAAAATGCATGTTTGGTCATTTTATATGTGTTTGGTCATGTTTTGGTTGTTAGACATAGTTTGTTGAAAGTATAAAAACTACAAAAAGTGGGACACAATTATATGCTTTGACCCACTTATCTTGTTGTTAGTCAAACTCCTCATCACTATTATTTTTCAGAAATTCCTCACCATTTCCTGATATATTTGAAACTAAAGCTACTGATTCCATAACTATTTTTGTTTCTCCCCAAGAGAAATATCGTTCCTCTAGAGAGAAATTATTTGCATTTGCATGGGATTGTTGTTGTTGTGGTTCCGGAGATAAATCGAAGGTTCAGTAAATGTGAGTATTCTAGAACTAAATATGATGGTTCAGAACTAAGTCCAAAGGTTCTGGAACTATTCCCGATTGTTCCAAGGATAGTTGGTGTTCGTTCAATGGTTGATTAATCATATCCCCACCTCCCGTACATGATACTACAATGTTATCATAGCCACAGATGACATACTTTGTTTATTAGTATCAGATCATCAACCCATTATTGTTCTTGATTATAAACAAAATGTCATGCAAAGGGATATAAGGAAATATGCTTAGAATTCTTACCATTTGAGATAGTCATATCACTTGATCGTAATCAATTAAGGTAAAAATATAGCTAACCATGTTTTTCCCAAAATAATGGGATAACCAAGTGTTTTACCTTTTGGCTACAATATAAGGAATTCCACTGGATATTCCCATGACTCTACCCTAAGCGCCACATCTTCAATAACTCCTGGTTTTTCTAGAGACCGGATCGCCATTTTCAATATGGTGTTAGTATGTTGTATATCTATTAATGGCAATGTTTTCAAAGTGTCCATTTTTATCACATTTATAATCGCTTGGATCAACCAAAACATTATGTATATCTTTATTCCTATAAAGACAGAAATACCAGGATTCCAGGATCTCCATATTTGGGAAGTAAGATTTTTCCGCCAATAAATCAAGAAGTTTCCCATCTACCTTAATGATCTGGGGTACTATAGAAATGGTCTTCTTAAAAATAACATTTTGATTAACTTGTTTAACTCGAATGTCCTTTATTACTTGAAACAATGTTTTTCAAAATTTAATTTCCTCAACTCCCGCACCAACTCATATTCCTTGGTCCCTATAACTTCTTTAAATCTCTCTGGAAATGTAGTTTAAATAGAGTTACTATCTTGCTCCTTATATTTTTATTTTTATCTAACCTGGAACAACCACACTAGGGGATTTTGTTTCTTCTATCATTTCAATAATTATAACATGTCATTGCTAATTATTTTTCCAAATCTAGTTTGAATATCCTTAAAATCCATGGCATTAAGATCAATTGGTTTTTCTTGTTCTGCCCCATAGATAGGATTTGTTTGTTTGTTTATGGGATTAACCTTTGGTTGTCTTTAGTATTTGTGTTTGAAACACATTTTCAGTTTGTGAATTTTGTGCTGGGGAATCCATTATGGCTTATTGATTTTGATTGGGATATGTCTTCCCCTGAGCATAGTTATTAAGGATCCACCTAGGTTGTGACCAAGCAAATGGGTTATTTTAACAGACCATGGTTGTTGGTTTCCTTGACATACCAAGATTTTACCACCCCATCCTAGGGATTCCAAGTGGGTTGAGGGGACCAAGGTGGTTTTCCCCAACTTAATGGTATTTCTTGAGCAGCCCATAGAATAATCCAGGATTAGGATTTGACCTGACATGAACAAATTTTACTTCTTCTTATATGGATGGAGTCTTTGGTTTGTTTAAGTTGATTTTTATAAATGAAAGAAGAGAACAAGCATTACTCTCATGGTCCCTAGATTCATAGATAAGACACATTTCTATTTTATCTCTAGAGGAAAATCTATTATTGCATGCTTCTTCCCGCATCTAGGACAATAAATAGCTAATGGTTAAGTTTTATCATTTGCTTTAGCTTACAATCCATCCATGGTGGAGGTTAATTGAACTAGAATCTGTTTTAAAGTTTACCAATTCATCCATCATTTTTTTCTTATCTAGATTCAGAATTTTAACTGTTTTTCCTTTCCTAGGTCCACCCCTTGTTCTTGAATAGCTTCTACAAATGTATTTAATATCATTCATTCTCAATTGATCAATGTTTCTGCCTCCTATTAAATCAAGGGCTTCACTAGATTCATCATCCGAGACCTTTAAGAAAAATGGTTTTCTTAACTCTTCAAGTAAAAATCCACACCTTTACTTATAAAGAGGAATTTGTCCAAATAATCTTCCATATTCTCATCCTCTTCTTGCTTAGTATACCAACATGGAGGTGTAGGATCGAACCAAATTACTCGCACTATCCTCTCCTCCGAGAAAGAGAAATATATTTTATGACTGGAATGGATAGTAAATTCAACATAACTTCTTGAAGTGTTCAAAATAAGCATAAAGCAACTAGGGAATGGCTAAGAACATAAAGGGGTTATCAATCCCTAGTAAATATTTCTTGTTTAGTTCTAAATGGGAGTCAACTGGCCTACGAATTAGTGACCTTCCATTCATTGATAATTCCTTCTATGATAAACCCATGGATTCTTTCAAAAGCACCTTCAAAAATATAGGGGTAGTCATCAATCCTAGTGAAGGGTGTGATGTGATTTTCAAACAACTTGAAATTCATATAGATTTAGAGGTCATAACATGAATTTACAAATATCTCTATTGTTATAAATGGAATCCAAGTAATAGTGTCTCTTTATACAAAAAGATCTAGTAATATTGGGGTCTATGGCATGATTGGACATTAAGGAATAATTTATTGTTTGAATCATAATGTCATTTCATATGGAGAATTTTTTCAAACATTGGAGTAATGCATCTTGGAAAATAAACTTGAACCTTAGAAATCCTCTCAAATTGCCAGCTTACACAAGCACTAGACATATCAAGATTTATTCTTCAAATGAAAGCTTCAGTACATAATTTCTTGCAACTAAAATAATTATTTAATAGAGCATCAAAAAAATTCTTTGCACCGAATTGTTCTGGATATATGGAATTTTCCTCCTTGAAAATATCATCGGATGAAAGACACCAAATTGTGATTCTTGTCTTTAAATTTTCTTCCTAGGAAGAAGATGAACCATTTTAAGTTGAATACTTTGTGTTAATACTAAAAAGAATGGGTAAGACACAAAACATTACAAAGTGACTTAAAAATTTCCCATGCGATGGGAAAAAGAAGATAGATGTATTGGGTAACATTTATTTGTATTGAATTTTCTTAGATATCTAACATTTCCCCGCTTTAAGATATCAATAGATGAAAGGAATCAAACCGTGATCAATCCCTTTGAATTTTCTACCTACAAAGTGTATAAACCATTTCTAGTTGAATAGTCTCTGTCAATACTTATAATAATGGGTAAGAGAGAACAATATAGTGAGTGAATGGGTGAGCCCAAACCTTAAGCCTTAAACCTTGGAACATAAAACCTAGCCCCTAAACCCTAAAACCCAAGCCTTAAACCCTAAACCCTAAACCCTTACCTTTAAACTTTAAACCTTGATCCCTAAAACCTAAACCATGAGTGTTGAACCTAAACCATAATCCCTAAGCCCTAAACACTTAGACCTCAAACCCTAAACTATAAGCCCTAAATCCTAAAACCCAACCTTCAAACCTAAATCCTAACACCTAAACCGCAATCTTCAAACCCTAAACCCTAAACCCTAAGCCTTGAACCTTGATCCCTAAGCCCTTAATGTAAGTTTAAACCCTAAACATTGAACCTTGAAACATGAACCCTAAAACATTAACCCTCAAACCTAAACCCTAAACAATAAACCCTAAACCCCTAACCTTGAGCCTTAAACCATAAACCCTAAATCCCGATGCATAAATGCAAAAATCTAAACCCTAAATCATAAACCCTAAACTATGAACCCTATACCCCGAGCTCTAAACCCTAAACCCTAAAATATGAACCATGAGCCCTAAACACTAACTCCTAAACCCTAAAATGTTAGTCCTAAACCCTAAACCTTGACCCAAAGGAAAGTCATAAGTAAGATAATTTAGTGTTTTTCAATGTGTAGGTAGGAATAGTGTGTAAGATGATTGATCAACTCATTTAGATTTAATGAGAGATTACTTCCTCTCGAATGCCTAAAAGGCCATTTTTGGTCATTTTATAGATAATTGAACACCCTTTAGAACAATCTAAAATTATATAATCATGTCATCGAGGTATGAAGGACCAACATGTGTGAAGTATTAAGGCATCGCTTATCTCCATGAGAAACATATGAGAAAAAAAAATGTATGAGAATTGTGAATTTGATTCCATGAAAGGATAATTTTAGAGCTAGGAAAGGTGAGGGGATGATCTTTATATGGAGCACCATGTTTCTAAGAATGAGAAATCATCTGAGTTTACTTGATATAATTCACTTAGTACTATTCATAAAACTCATTCAATGCCTAATAGTGTCATCAAACATTAAGGAGGAGGAACATTACAATCACCTCATTTTGGCCATAGGACAAGAATCCCATTCAAGGAGCAATCCTCTATCTACAAAGTGAGGATCTCATTTTAGTAAGAAGTAGACAAGCATCATAGAGTTGATTCATGGTCACTAAAGTGAATTATGGACTAAATTTAAAAATTGGTACCAATTCAAGTAGTGGTAGGCAAAAATCCAATTTAGAAGGTCAAAAAACATACAAAATGAGTATATGCTTTCCCAAAACAAATACCAATGACAATATATATACTCGAAAGTTTTAGGTCCTTTGCTGAAATATTGAAAATCAAGTAATCAATACTGACAGATTAGATTTTGAAAAATTCCTTTTAGATTATAAGCGGTTGGAGCTACGAGACCATTTCCATCGGATGCAAAGTGACCGTAGCTTTTCATATCATTTCTTTATACTTTCATTATTTATAATTTCTTTATACTTTTATTATTTATTATACTTAAACATTTATTTTTGTAAGTATAAGCCCCCAAATACACATATATAGTCCATACTATACAAAACGCATATGCGTTATAACGTGTATGTGTTTTATGCTTGGTAATTACCAACCGAAGAAAAATAAAATACGATTGTGTTATGGAAAAACACGTACGCTTTTCAGTTGTTTTCTAGTTTTTATCCACTTTTATCCCCCAACTTGGTGCACTTACCTTATAGACTCACAAATTTGGAGACATCTATAAGATAAATTAGGGTTTCAAGGTTGCAGAACACCAAATAAGACCCAATCTTTACATTTGAGGTTCAGAGGTATAATTGCATGCCCCTACTTTTGAAAAGAGAATTTTAGGTTTTACATGTGCAAAACAAGTCCCGCGTTCTAAAACAAATGAAAGGGCATCACAAATTTTAGAGGTTCATTGTATGAGTAAAATCTCACCTTCACGTATTTCAAGGATTGATAGTGGAAGAACAAGAAAGAAACCTTTGAGATTAGGTTTGGGCGCTTAAGATTTGCATCTATGTAACCCATTTTCTCTTATTTTAGAATTTTCCTTCCTTCCACCTATTTCCTTCCATATTCCTTTCCACATCTTTCATTTTTTCATTCCATAAAGTTGTGAAAGCATGACTTCATTTCCCACATGAAATTCTCATTTGCGGTAAGTAGAATAATATCATTTCATCCGCCTCCCAATTTACAAAATTCATTTCAAAGTTATTTTCAAACCCCTCCATAACCATTCTATGATGAAAATAAGAATTATGTGTGCTTCCATGAGTAAGATACAAGTTGGTTTGCTATCCACAAAACTATTAACCTTCTCAAGGTTAGGAGTATGTAGATGATGGAGGCTTCCTTAGACCTATATATGTTGTGTTGCATATGAAGTTAAAAGAATAAAGGTTGATATGGTACAAAAAAGGGATATTTCATAGATAAAGGAATTAAAGATTCATTTTAGGAAACCTTGTCCATGGGTTTTTCCTATACCAAGACACTTCAGCCCTCAAAAAGCTTGATTTCATGGTTAAAATTCTACCCCATTCGAAAAATGGGTTGTGGAGTATAGGCTCATGAATCCAACGTTAGTGCATCCTGTTAACGGAAAAAAATGCATGGCCATATTATAACCCACTTTTTTTCCTACAACTATTTCAATCTTAGTTGGAGTTTCAAACCGTGATCTTCTTACCTTACCCCCATTATGAGTCCATTTCTTCATCTTCCACTCTCCCATTCCATCATTTTTCTGCCCTTTTTCCTTCCAAACCCAAGTCCCCTCCTCAAGAGAAAAATATAATACCATAACTAGTTGAACTCCAACCCACATATCCTCTTTCATTCCAAAAACATGTTGGGAAGAGACTTAAGAAACATGTCAAGAGGCATAACAAGAGAAGGAAGCTAGTAGAGAAGAAATGAACATTTTATTTAAGATTTGGGATTCATGGTTCGAATAGGAAAAGTATCCTTGATTGTTAAGCCTTCTATAGAGACCAAGGTTAGAGAATAGGTGATAGAAGTTGATTTAGTTGCATTATAAGTAGAGAAAAACTAAATGGAAGATGATCGAAATTGGTGTGTTCGAGTCCAAAGTGTCCACAATGGAACAATATTTATAGAGATTATTGATCATTCACCACCAGTAAAATTAACAAGGAAAGAAGAAGAAACTATAAATCCAAAAAGAAGAGGAGCATGTTCATGCCATAGAGGAGAAACACATAGATCCAAAGGTATTTAATGTAGAGTAGACACACAAGAAGCTTTCAGCCCTCCCCTACTTCATTCTTCCCAAATTTTGATGTTGAAGAGACATTTGAGTTCTCAAAATTAGTTTTCAAGGATGAGGGGAACCATGATGAACAAGTTGCAAATTTAGAGGTCATCATGGAGGAAGGATAACCCTTAAGATAGTAAGAAAATGAGGAGGAAGATTATCTATCAAATTTGGAGGAATTATTTGAAAGAGAAGAACCTATAAGGATCATGAATTTTTCACCCCATCATTCACCCTCCAACATCAAAAGCCTATTGTCATGGAAAAGAGCATGCAAGAATAACCCGGTTCTTTAAATAGACCTTTTGGACAAAGATTAGAGGAATTGAATCTTCCATGTTTCATAATGGACAAGGAAGAAGAAGAGAATGAAGATGACACTACTTACACATCATTCCTTGAGGAAGGGCATGGTTGTCTATAGATGAGCCATAAAGAAAAGATCATCTCAAAGATAACCACCCTTTCTAGGAGGGCATACAAAAGGAATTAATTTTTAGAGTTGAAACCCGGAGAAGTGGGAAAATCCAATGGATCAGACCATGTAGTATCGATCGTACTTGGATTCATTAGAGCTAAAGGAGGAGATACAACTGGTCATGCTTACTTCCAAACATGAGGATGATTCCCAGAGTGATAAGAATCAACTTCAATGCCTCAAGGAGTCTAATGTAAATCATTTAGAGGAGGTAATTTTATTGCTTCTTGCTATTACCTTGGATTCTAAAATTGAAATTCAACTTGAGGATGGCTTTATATGGTTATGAAGAGACATATGTAATGTCAAATCATCTGCATGGTTTCCATTGCGAGGAAGGGAATTTATTTTACATAACTCGTTGAAGGGATTATTTAGCTCACTTATGCTTCTAGTTAGGTTAGGGTAGGATTAGGTTCATGTTATCCTGAATTTACCCCTTGAGGTAATTTCGGATAACTTACAAAAATTCCTTCATCTTTGGAGCAAGAAGAAGTGGTCAAGGGCCTAAATTTTGGATTTTTGGGTACCTCTTTGCTTTCCTCTAACTTCCTTGTCCAAGAAAAAATCCTTGGAGTTAGTTAAAATTTGTAAAAAAATCAAAAAAATGAATTCAAGGGCTTGTTTTAATGCATTGCGGTTCGGAGGTTGCGGATGGTACCGGTGTGGATCATACCAAGGTTTTTCATACCGAGTTCGGGTCTGATTTGTAAAGAAAGCGGTGTATTACGGAAAAGTAAGAAAAAAATTTCCCTGGTGGTGCATTACATAAGGATAGTCAAGACTCAAAAACCCAAAATTTCCACACAAGTCAATGCATTACGAGGTGGAGCAAACAAATTGGTCCAGGATAGTCACGACATCAAGTATGCACAAGACCCAAAAACCCGAAATTTCCATAGCAAGTGGGATGTGGAAAAAGTGGAGGTCAATGCATTACCCCAATGGTGCAGTCAATAATGGGAAAAGAAATCACAAATCAGGGGATGTAGAGAGAGGAGACCAAAATCATTCAAGTATGCGCGGGACATGCATTCCCGAAAAGGTGAAATAGCCGCAATACAAATGAAAAGTTGACTCTTGACCCCCAAAATTCAAACAATCATAAAATTTGACCTAGAGCTCCATTTTTCACAATATTTGACTTTTTAGAATGGGCACAACATCCTCTACGTCACATCTCTAGGTATAGAAAATAAAGGAAACATCTCCAGCTCTAGAAAATTAAACTCCAAATCCGTTTAATGATAGAAATCCACAGGAAACCCAAAATAACTTCCCACACTCATAATGTCATATCTTTGCAATTCTTAACAATAATGCACAAGATTGGTATCATTGGAATCATGGTTCCAAGACCAATGCATAGAAATCAAGAAATTTTGAATTTGGTGAAAAATTGATGGTTAATTTGTAGAAAATGTTCCTAGTTCAAAACAATGCTTTTAGTGCTAGTTGAGATGCATTCAATGAAGCATGGGTAGACATATTTCACCGCTAAAAGTTATGGGACACTATGCACGGACTTTTGCAAGCAACATACCATTATTTCAATCCATTTTTGAGATCTTGCAAGTAGTGGGAAAATAGATTTTGGGATTTTGATTTCTCTCTTCCTCTCTCCTCACATAATTCTATAAATTAGAGTGTTAGGCTCATTGTAAGAGAGATAGTTTTGAGTAAAAAAACTCTACCAAATTTTTTTTGAAGTCAATGTGCTGCAAGCCCTTGTAGTAGAGTCCTTGCATGGTGATCCAAGCCCTTATTCGTAATATATTGTACTATGTATATCAATGAAAGAAATAGATACAAGTTTGTGGATATCTCTCCCTCATTGTGTTTGTTGTCATTCTTCTTTCCCTTTCAATCTCATTACCTATATATTGTGTCTATTCATTCTCTTGCAGGGGATTCGTTATCATTATGTGCATATGAAATGTTGTTTCCAATACATTTTCTAGACTATGGAGAATTGTTATCACGCCCTCTAGTATGCACCTTGCTTCTATATTTCACACATTGGAAAGCTATCCTCATTGCCTCATTTTCTGGTGCATCACCTCTTTAGCGTGGGATTTTTTTCATGCAATATCTCTCTCTAGTCCCATGAAAGGTTATATTAGGAGAAGATAGGTTTCTACCTGCATTATAGTAGATTGTGGCGGGTAGTTTAGGAGAAAGAACCAAATTTCTCTCGGAGGTCTATCTCAAGTATCAAGTCCCACAACTTGGAGATAGTACACATGTTATCGAGTCACACCGTGAGCTCAAGAACACACACTTGAGAAAACTAAAGGGTGTTGTGATTCGGTGATAACAATTAAATTATTACATAACAAGTGCTTGTGCACACTCTACACGTCTCACTTGGACATGTATGATTTTCTCTTTTTATATAGTTTTTGTTCATGTTGTTCTTGTGAAGGGGATGAAGTGTTCAAAGAAGAACACTACAGAAGGAATCTCAAAGTTGCATGAAATAGTTGATGTTCACAAAATTTCCAAATATAGAGCAACATAATCGAGTTAAGGATAGGTCTCGGTGTGTCCATCATCTTGTTTCTTCATAACTAAATTTGAGCTTCTAGTGCCCTTATGAAAATCAAAAATTAGTTTAGGGAATATAATGAGTTCCATGATATCCTTCCCAATTCATTCAAAATAGCCTCTACCTCGAACAATGTTTCAAGTAGCTCATAGATGGGAAAACTAAGAATTTTATAGAGTTCCGTGATGTCCCAACTCATTAAATTTTTACTCAAAACTCTATAATGTGTTGTGCATGTCGGGAAATAATTGGTTTCGGTGTGCTTCATACTTTGAAAATTTAGGTTTCGAGACAGTTCGAAGTCCATTTTTAGTCCCACAAATCAGGATTTAAGAGAGAAAAGAAAGAGAACCCTTAAATCAAAACAATTTTTCACTCATCT
Organism: Taxus wallichiana var. yunnanensis; assembly: GCA_018340775.1. Classification (NCBI taxonomy): domain Eukaryota; kingdom Viridiplantae; phylum Streptophyta; class Pinopsida; order Cupressales; family Taxaceae; genus Taxus; species Taxus wallichiana. The sequence continues at coordinate 631,272,044 of CM031239.1, forward strand.
TAATTTCAATATTTTCTTACGTTGAGTTGGAAAATACAAGAAGTTATATGTTAGCTTCAAATTCCAAGTAGTGCTTCATGTGGTCTAGGGGTGGAAGGAATCTATTTCGGACCAAATACTAGATCTTGGAATGGCTCTATTACCCAATGGATGTTATAAAGATACTAGCCACCTACATTTACTAGGAATATGTCCCGAGAGGTCTCTCGAGTGCTATCCATTTTACCCATGGGTTAAATGGATAACAATGGATGATTTGGAATAGGGCATTAGTTAGGGCCACCACAGAAGAATTTAAGAGTTTCAAGAAGAATTAAGGCTTTGGGAGCATTTGCACTGTTTTCAAGAGATTTAGGTTCAATCAATACATTTTTTTCTCTTATAGGATATTAAGGCTCATAGATCTTCCTTAGAGTGAAAATGGGCCCCTCAGACCCACATCCATGCTTAGAATAAGAAAAAATAGCCAATCTCGGGAAAATTTGAAATTTTAGGTTCAGAGGTGCCCCAATGCCTTTCCTCATCCATCTAGTTCAAAGAATTTGAGGAAAAATCCAAACAAAATAAAAAAATGTTGAAAGGTCTTTGAGGGTGAGTTGGTGAATTAGCTCACCAAGTTACTTGACAAAAGGCTTGGTGAGTTGTTGGTGAGTTGGGTCACCTCTGCCGATTGAGCTCATCCTGGTGAGGTCCAAGTTCAACGTTCATGACTTGGTTTGAAGTCACGGAAGTGACATGGGGCATAAAAGATTGGATTACTTAGCTAATTTGGTGATTTTAGGTTTACATTGGTGGGTGATTGGATCAAATTTGGGTCTAGGTTTTGACTAGCATAGTTTATGCAAGGCCGAGGAGGATGCGAGATGCAACACAAGATCTGCAGATCTGCCAAGCTAAGAGTTGGGTCCGAGAAGTGGTGTCGGGGGTTGTTAATGTTGGAGGTAGTGTCAAGAATGTATATTGGTGTTGTATTTCAAGTAAACACCTTGACATGACACGTAGTGCAAGGTGTACGTCTGGTCTCAAGCCTCATGAACAAGTTGGCTTGGCTTGGGTAAGTCCAATGCGGGGGTGGCTTTTGAAAAAAACAAAAAAGTGTAGTGGTTTGAAATGTTGATGGCGAAAATGAAAATTTCCAAAAATATCACCGGAAAGCTCAGTTAGTGGTGTGAGGTGGATTTTGGGTTCCACTCTTGAAAAACACTAGAATTAGCTTGGACACACGAGAGCGGAAGTGAGATTTAAAGAGCATGAGACAAATCAGCGGTGCATGTTATGTTCCATGTGAGATTTGGTCCAACAAAACATGAGTTTCTTAGCTATGAAGCGAGCCTCCCAAGGCAAGTCAGGTGAGGCATTAGGTAAGGATTTAGGGTGACTTAGTAGAGGATCTCGGTGCATGAAGGGGAGTGAATCCATAAATCCACAAATACAACCCATATTGAAATGACAATAACTTCCATCGGGATTATCAATTTCTAACAAAATCATAGGAGTTAGAAATGGAATTTAGAGCCTTATAATATGCAACCATAAAATTTGGATTTTTGTTAGAATAACAAGGGTAAGAATGGAGGTGAAGCCACATGACCATGTAAGCTAAACCCGGTTGCAGGAATGAATTAAATGAAGGTATGGGTTTTCATCCTTTCTTGAGGGTAAAGCACCTTTGTATGCATAGTGCCCTTGTAGGTGATCTAATGCCTAGAAATTAAAATTTATTCTCCTATTTCTTTAATTCTTCATATAAATGTAAAGGGGATGCATTATTACAAAAATATGGACAATTGTTTCTCCCTATGCTCCCCTCTTCTCCATAGTTGGAATTGTGAATTTTTGTGTTTAAAGGCTTCACTCTTAATGTTCTAATGGCAAGTGGTCCTCTCCCAACACCATGATGTATTGTGTGTACTTTATGGAGCAATAAAATGGTTTCTTGTGTTAAATTTTCTAACCTTACATGGGATTATTTTATTATCTTTCCTCTCATAATGAAATATTTGTTTTATGCATATTATTATTTCCATTTTAGGTTTATTTGTTGTTGTGTTTATTTGGAATGGTACATTGCATGCAATCTAGTTTGTGGTGCATATCCAACCTCTCCAAGTTCATCCTTCTCCATTCACAAGTTGGGAAGTTTTTAGCACCCCTTTTCATTGTGATATCACCACCCCTTAGTGTAATATTTCCCTTTTCATGCACTCTCTCTCCCCTATCTCCTTGGAAGTGTTAGTGTAGGCGTAGATAGTTTTTTATTGCATTAGTACTTGTAGCACTATGTTTAGGAAGAGTAAGTTGGCCTTCTCTGGAGGACCATCTCAAGTTCTGCAAGTACCACGGCTTGAGATACGGTCCCATGTTAGCAAAAAAAGTAGGGATCCATAACCAAATATACCAGGTGCTACTTTTTCTCCATAACAATACTTTTGACAATAATACTATTTTTGACAATTTTATAACTATTTGTAGACACCTAAAATCCGCATACGCGAGCTTAAGTGCTAATATTTCACTAATTGTCCTCTTTCTCATCATTTCCGTAATAATTAGCATTTTTCCGCTAATTAGATAACATTCCTTTGAATATTCATTAATTAATGACCTTTTGTTAATTAATTATCCTTCCTATCATTAAAGATATCAATTAACAACCTTACATTAATTAATATACACTTCTACTTGGGTTAATTAAATTTTATTAATTAATTACACTCACAACTCTAAATCAATAAATTACCATTTAGTGGATAAAATTCCTCTCTTACATCCCGCAAATCATACTAATTTTCCTCTAATTAGCTTCTATAATATTACCTCTACTGTTAATTAATCACCTTGATTAATTAAAACATCCCCCAACTCCCATGACTTACTAATGACAAATTAAACTCTTATAAATCAAGATTACCTTTTATAAAGCAACCTTATCCATCCCTAATATTTTTTTACCTTTATCCCACATTCATCAATTTTCTAGCCTTGCCTCTTCATGAAAGCTATATAAAGAACCCTCCTTCTTACCTTTCTTCTTGCACCATGCTTTTAATAAAGTACAAACTATAAGCATTTTCATCTTAAGTCATTCTCCATTGTTGGAAATAGCTTCTCCATCTTGCATCCTTTCACTCAAAACTTAGTAATATACGAAGATCCAAAATGGCCTTGTAGCCATTCTTGGTGAGATTCTATTCTCAATCCTTGAGATCAATAAACAATCCACTTTGATTGCTTATGTTCTTCATAGGTTCATAGTTTAAGTTAGTAATCATAGAGAGTAGGAAATAACTTAGCATGTAGTTTCATTTATGCATTGAAGAAGCATTTCCTTTAAGCTCTTATCTTGATGTTCATTGTTTAATTAGCATTTTATTTTCAAGCTATGTAGATATTAGTTTTAATTTATAGTTTAGTTAATAAAACATGAGCACATTTTTGTCCCCTTTAGGCGTGTCAAATGTGAGAAAAATTAATTAATTAGAGGTAGAGATAAGATTATAGAAGCTAATTAGAGGAAAACTTGTATGATTTGTGGGATGTAAGAGAGAATTTGATCCAATAAATTGTAATTTATTGATTTATAGTTCGAAGTATAATTAATTAACAATAATTAATTAACCCAAGTAGAAATGGATATTAATCAATGAAAGGCCGTTAATTGACATATTTAATGTTATGAAGAATAATTAATTAACGAAAGGTCACTAATTAATGAATATGAGGCGAAATGTTAGCTAATTAGCAGAAAAATGCTAATTATTATAGAAATGGGGAGAAAGAGGACAATTAGTGAAATATCGAGAACTAAAGCTTCGTGTAAGCATGATTTTAGGTGTCTACATTTTCCCCTCTTTGGGGTAGCATAAGTGACTCCACTTCAAAGATTGTAGACAAATAAAAACAAAAAATTGAGGAGATAGAAGAAAAAATTAATAGATTGAAGAATTCCCCCTCGAGTGTCGATGGGGTGATGAAATAGGGGATTGACAATCGAAAAGATGAAAGAAAAAAATAGAAGAAGTAGAATAATTGATCATTATTGCCCCAAGTTTCTTTTCAAGAAAAGTGTTGATAGAAGGAGAGTGATATGGAAGAAAAATGAAGATGAAAAGAGATGAATTTAGCTATCATTTTGTCGATGTAAAAACTAACTTTATTTCATCATTTTCTTATGATCGACGCGTCATCGGTCTTTCTTAAAAAAGAATGAACAAAAGTGTAGTATGACATGAAAATCCATAAACGAACAAATGTCTATAGCTAAAAACACCAACTCCATGCAACATACAAAATGAAATGCAATACAAGAAAGTAAAATATGTCTTAACTCCTGCAACATACATAATACAATGCAATATGAGAAAGTAAACAAGATAATGTGACAAAGAAACATAATGCAATGTGTTTCACCTTTTCTTAGATCATTTCTTAGGAGTGTTGGACGAAATAGATAGGGTAACGGGCATAGGAGGAATACTTGTTCAAATTTTGGTTGATGGGTTTTTGCACATGTATGACTTCGAATCCACAGCTGATCGTGAGAGCTTCCTTTTGGCTAGGAGGAACTACCTGTAATGAAAACAAGACCACCAGAAGGAATTAAACAATATGGGAAGTGAACTACCTAGCATGAGCTAGATCCGGGAAGTATGGTACTTCCTAGATGGTCATCAATCCACTATTTTAAACAAATTAATGTTATAAACAAAGTAAATCCTATTTTTATTTTGAACTAATTTAGCTATCTCACTTAAAAACATAACAAGAAAATAGATCTAGTCTAACAGCTAAGCTAGAATAGAATCCATAGGTCACATGACCGGTTACGGGTTCCGTAGGTCGATAAAGGTCTTAGGTAGGTCACAGGTGAGTGAAGGTGAGGTAAAATTAGGTGGGTATGTCTTTGTTTAAGGTTGTGTGGGAAAACATAGAGGACCGGGTGTCGGTCGGGGGTGACCGATGGTGGTTAGGTATAACCGGTGCCGATTCTTGTGAGATATGGAACTATCACGAGAATAGGGTTTTGGTATCCTTTGTGATTTCACAAAGAATTTTGGTTGCTCGGGATGAGCTATTGGGTGGCAGGAGTAGGATTTTGTGAGGTTTTAATGGGTCTATGGAGGTGAAAGCTGCTGGAAAAGGTCAATAGGAGCACGATAAATAATGGGTGATATAATAATGATGAAATGAAATAAACCAGAGAAGTATGACATTATAATCACTTGGATTCCGTTCTTGAAGTTCTATGTGTGAAGGATGTAGGGGCTGATGATGGGTTTTGAAGGTCTGCAAGTGATCACGAAATGAGGAAAATATTCTACATGGGTTGCATGTACACTCCTCTTTTCTTGGATAGATCAGCTCGTAGGTGGGATGGTTTGTGCAGGAGAAGATACTCAATCTCCTTCCTTGGATATGAGTTTTCCCTAGAATTTTACTCTTTGAAGATGCGTTATCTCTCTGAGATGTGTTCTTGCTCATCAACTTTCTCCCAATGATTTCCAAGCTTGAGAATAAGGTAGTTTAGGGGTTAAAAGGGGTAATCGATGGCGGTCTAAGCTTAAGCGGCGACGGTTAGGGTAACCGACGTCGATTAAGGTGGGATTTCCTAGGTTTACTAAACTTAGGAGATCCTCCTGATTTTCTTAGATCTCATGTTGTTATCTTGTAGATTAGGCGGGAGCTTCTTTTGAGCATGCGGGAATGTGGTTAGAGGGAATGTAGGCATTGATTTTTAGGGTTCGGGTAAGTCTTAGTTAGTTATGCTAACTTGTTAAGAGAAGGTCTTAGGTTGAGTTGGCTTGGTGAGGTGTCTAAGTGAACTATATGTGTAGATTTTATTTAAATAAGATATTTAAATAATAAATATAGTGAGGATAATACATTAATTTAATTAAATTAATTAAATTAATATTAATGGGGTGAAGGGGGTCATGGCTAGGTAAATGTAATAAAGGGCGCTTATACATCGAGGGACAAAAGTGGAGTGTGACCTAATTTTAGTGTCTACATTTTGCCCATTTTTGTTGAGTACCTTGTATTGGTAAGCGATGCTAACAAAAATAAGATGCGGTTGCCCCATGTGAGGGTGAAGGTGATACCCCTCAAACCAAGAACCGACAAGGCGGTAGAGGGTGAAGTGGTGAGTGGTTTGATAAAAGGTAAATGTGAAGAAAAGTCAAGTGAGTACGGGAAAAAGGAGTGAAAGGTCTACTCGGACAATCTAGATAATGGGTTAGGGTCAAAGGTAGAAACAATTAAATGTACACACACGTATAAACTATAGCACGCTATTGGGTTGAAGATCGTGCAAACTCTACATCATCTAAGGTCGATAGGTTTATCCAAACAAGGTTGAAGTGAATCCAAGTATCAAGGTATAGGAAAGGTCGGGAAGCACAACATAGGTTAGGTGCGGGAACATTTAGGAATGTTCTGGTACACCAAAGGTAGGGTTGGGATAAACATTCATGACAATAGGCTAGGTAAGGTCATTGGGTCAAACAACACAGTACTTGTGCGCAAGGTATAGTGAACTCATGCGGTCAAAGGTCACTAGCAATGGTCTAGGTCTAAATATCGAGATCACAACATGGGTAAGGTGAGGTAAGGGTAAAATAATGAGTCCCCAAAGGAGGAAAAATGGAGGTAGTAAATGATGAGGTTAGGAAAGGTAAGGTAATGGGTTGGGTAAAGGTATGGGGTAAAGAGAAAGGTAGAGGGTGGGATAAAATGGAAAAGTAAGGGAAATGTGTAGGTAAGGGTGGTGATGGTGGTCATAGAGAAGCGCGCGTCAGTATAGGATAACCGGTGACGGTTAGGTAGGGCACGAGACCGATGCCAGTCGAGGGTAACCAACGTTGGTTAGGTCGGGTTTGGTATAAAAATGAAAAATCCACTTTTTTATTATTCATTTGTGAATTGTGAAGTGAAGAAAGGACAAAAAGAGAAAATTGAGAAAAGCATCCGAGAGGAAACAGGATAGTGAAATTTGGAAGTGTGGGTTGGTGATTCTTGGGTTGGTGAGTAGCGAGTCCATGAGATCATAGTGAGGGATTTAAGTGGTCGGAGGGTGTGGGTAGATATTTCATGATGGCGAGAGGTGGGAAAGGGATTGAGCGGACCACTAGCATAGTGGCTAGACATGCCACTGAGATGGCGGTAGCATGACGAGGTAAGCACCCAACTCTTTAATGTTAATTACATGGAGTAGATGGTGTAAAAATTGGTCCGAGGAGAGTTTTGTGGGTGTTTTTATTTGGTGGGTGGGAAAAAGTTAAATCAAGTATGGGGAAAAATGGGCAAAAAGAGGGGGGAGGGATAGGAAATTGGATAGGTGAGGTTGGGAGGGTTGTGGCGTAATGCAGGTCGGTGTAGGTGGGGTAAAAGGGATAGGTGGGAGGGTTGAGAAAAAGGGGGTTTGGGAATTCGCATATTTTTCCATGCAACACTAACCGGCGTCTGGAGTCAAGTTTGGTCGGCATTAGTTAGGTAGAACTAGGATCGAGTCACCTAACAGGTGACTGATTCTAGTTACATGGAACCATGGTCGATTATGTCGAACCGATATCGAGTCACCAAATAGGTGACCGATGTTGGTTTAAGGGTGACCAGAGTCGAGTTAAATTTGAAGCGGCACGGTTGGGATTTTAGGCTCAAGGGTCCAAAAAAATGATGTAAGTTAGGTGGTTGAGATGGGTAAGGTAAAAAATAGGGTGGTGGGTAATGATAAGTGAGGAATAAGGTCATGGTAAAGGTAGATTAATGTTGTGCTTTGGATTAGATGCAGGGTCGATCACAGTTACACATGCGAGACAGAGGGTTACGCCGTTCTTGGTGACATTGCATGGCCTAGTGACCCCTTTAGAGCTGTAGCACGTGGAAGTAGTGGGCTTGAGTAGTATTCGATCTACCAAAATGTTGTTCGGTAGCCTAGTTTTATGGTTGTGCTCATCGATAGATGGGACTCCGTGACCAACGAGTTCTACCTTTCGACAAGTGAGATGACTATCATCACGGAGGGCGTGTTCTAGATTACGAGGTTACCCATATTAGGGGCCTAGGTGTATTATTTTTCCTCCAAGGCCTCGAGAGGAGTTGATCGGGACTATATTTGGCGAGGGGGCAGTGGAGTTGAGTTTCCATAGCACCAGTTTGAGCTATGGTGATATGTACCTAGCCCATCCGAATGAGACAAGGCTAGTAGTTTTATTGATGGAGGAAGTGTGTTGTTATGCACTACGATGTAGAGGGTGGAAATTTTCCGATCACTAATGGGATTACTCCATGATATGATGGTACATGAGACAAGCTTTGCACTAGGAACCAACATTCTTGCTACTGACTTTACTGAGGAGTTATGGGCGTATGGGCGGCTATACAGGTTTAGCCTATGTTGTACATTTATAGTGCCTGCTTTGTACCCATGAGCACATAGTCTATGTTTGACTAATAAGGATGCCCCAAGCAGATGCATTCCCACCGATATGTGTGTGGTTGGGATACAAGATCTGGTACCGGTTAGGAGAGTGGAGGTTAGATAGGCCGACATATGATGTGGCCCATTTTCGGCGGATTGTTGGAGGGTATTTGAAGTGGACATTATCGGGAGGCCATATGTGGGCTTCCCCTCATATATGCATATACATGAGGATCTATCTAAGCTCTAGATAGAGAGGTGAATCTGATTTCATGAGGGCGGGAAGGATGAGATGATCCCGATTGTGAGTCCGAGCGGCAGTTCGGGCACATGCAGAGATATTCCTTTGCCCTTCCCACAGTATCAAAGAGATGATATGGAGAGGCCTCTCCCCTCTACCATAGCCTACAATACTAACGGGAGAGAAGGAGTATCTAGTGGATGGGCGGATTGATGACATAAAATGCACGAGATAGAGTACAAGCGGTGGTGAGTAGCTCGATTACGAGACATACCACCGAGACTCGGGCAACTAGACTTAGCTACCGAGTGTCAGGTGTAGAGACACCCTACAAGGGTAGGTAACGATGTTGATCATGTAGATAGGTATTCTGTCCCAGACATAGCTGGAGGGGTCAGAGGCAGAGGTCGCAGAGCTACAAGTATAGGTGGCTAGTCTTGAGCCCCAAATAGCGGAGGAGAGGGTGGAGGAGATGGAGACAGAGATGGTCGGGTGGCGAGATTACGAGCTCATTTGGCCACGGCGCAAGCATAGGTGGGGTCTATAGGCCCGAGATACGAGCATAGGGACATGGGGCATCATCACGAGGCAAGGCGGGGGACCACCACGGAGTGCGGGAGCTGGTCCTAGTTCACAAGCTAGAGCAGAGGAAGGTACGAGGCCGAGACCTATGGGACCACCACAGACTATGCCTATATCTAGGCTATGGGATGCCCTAGGTGAGGTGAGATACTATCAGGACTAGCTCATGGTATCCAAGATAGACTTCCTCTCTTATAGAGAGTATAGAGCACAACAGGCATCTAGTGAGAGGACAAGATCCCGCACACATAGTGTGGAGAGCACGGGAGGGCAGCGAGCTCGAGGCCTAATCAGGGAGAGGCCACCAGTGCACGGTGACCAGAGCAAGGTGATGTTCTAGTAGGGGCATAGGAGGCTGAGGGTGTAGGTGACACGGAGATGGAGGACATCCGGTGAGATGTCTGATATGCAGCCTCCCTATTTTTGATGTATACTAGTGTTTATTGGTGATATATATGCCGCCTGCGTGCCGTAGATTTTTGTATTTTTGATCACATACCGGCCTGCATGCCGACATTTTGAGATGATGGCCATGATGAGATAGGCATGTATTTTGAGACACACATTTATTGATTTATACGATGAGATTCATGGTATTTGGTGATGTGTTAATATGTTTATGAGATATTGGATGTATGGTTTGTATTAGATGAGATATGGATTTTTTGTTTTGATTATGGAAATTAGGTGAGTTAGGCATGATGGAGTTAGGTTGGTTTAGGCATGATGGAGTTAGGTTTGTTTAGGCATGGATCGAAAGTCAGGTTATAGGCATGGATGAGTCAGGTTATAGGCATGATTCATTATGTTGGCAATGAATGATACTATGGGTCATTTGTGAAATGTTGTATAATTTATGCCTAGTGATGATCGAGAGTGGTAGGTGTAATAAATGTATGCTATGGTAAACAACTTGTTATGTATGTGGCTTAATTTCCAATTTTGTTAGAAAAGGGGAACTAAGTGAAATGTAGGGTAAATGGTGAGTTAGGCATGGTGATGAATTGTTTAGGGTAGAGAATGGCTGAGCTAACCTCCAAGGGCCCCATGCCCACCGAGTCTTGCGTGCACATAGTCCCGGAAAAGGGACCTCAGTGTGATGTAGTTCTCCCATAAGCTAGGGAAGAAAATGAGAAGGTGTGAAAATGATTCGATGGGTGCTTAGGAATGTTATGGGTTTAGGTTTGTTAGGTGTGGGTAGATTATAGGTAAAATTATGTAGGTGAAGGCGACTATGGCAAAAGAAGAGGATTACCCCAAAGGTAGCGTTGAGTGCCAAGTCTCGTATAAGGTAATAAAAATGTAAACAAAGATGGCTAAAAGATAAGAGCGGGTAATAAAGCCCACTGATTTGGTAGGATCATCACCGAGTAGATCATACCTTAAAGGGGGTGATGAACACAAGACCCAAAAGACATTGCATGATTAACTATTCTATGATGAAGGTAGTCACAAGATCACCAAATTTTGGAATTCCAAGGTGTCCCTTGAGGAGATGTAGAAAATGAGAGTGGAAATGGTAAGGTGGGTGAAAGGTAGTTAATTTCATCTGTTTTAAGTGGGCTTTTAGGCAAGAGGTCGAGTTCACAATGGGTAAGTCCATGACTTAAAAAGTTTTTGTTTTGACTTATAGTTGAGATAGACCGATTGATGTAGGAAGTCTATATGGGAAAAAAATGAACTCCTTGAGGTCTTCGTGAAGCTGATCGAAGTGGGAAGCTTCTATTTTCTCTCTTTTTGTTTTGCACATAGATGTCCTTCGAGGAGTAGTCTATTTATAGTAACAATTTGGTCGAGGGAAGATGTCCTTTTGAGGGAGTCATCTTTTATTAGAAGTTTGACTCAAGGAGTTTTGTCCCATGTGAGGTCTTTGAAATCATGGACAAGGCCAAGGTGAAGGATAGGAATCTTGTTCAAAAGGCAAGGTGGAACGACCATGGGATCTCATCTAAAGGTAGACGAAAAGTATCCATGAGAATCATGCTATGTGTAGTGTTGTGGTACACATATTCAAGAAAAGAGAACAAGTGACAAGTACTCACATGATTCTTTTGTAATCATTAGGGAGGTGTATGGAGTGGGTAGCACTCGAGGATGAGCTGGTAAAAGACAAAGGGTGAGATAGGACAATGAGTCAACAATAGAATGGTCAAAGATATAAAGGGTTAAGGGGCTCGAGTTCGGGTTTATCATCAAGTGAGGATAAATGATAGGCACACGATCCACGGTTTATGAGTTACGATGTATGGTCCAAGACAATTAGGAGTGAATTTTTCCCCTTTACTTTTTTTTTGCTTTGGTTATGTGTTGATTTTATTTAGGACAAGGTCACCGATTTGGAAGGTCCATTTATGGACACGTTTGTCATAAGTGCATTTGATACACTATTCGTAAACTTGAAGGTGATCCGGAGCGTTAAGATGATGTTCATCTAATAACTCTATCTGTGTCAAATGGTCCGATGAAATTCATCATCAGTGAGCATGTCATGGAGAGAAATACGGAGTGAGGGGATCTAGATTTCAAGAGGTAGAATAACCTCTATATTGTAGACGAGAGAGAAAAGGGTGTGGCCCACGGTGGAAGTGCGAATACTAGTGTGGTATACCCATAGGGCTAAAGGAATGTGCATATGCCAATCCTTCCCAATATTGTCAACCACTTTCATGAGAATTTTGTTGAGGGTTTTGTTAGTGGATTCGGCTTGGCCATTGGTTTGTGGGTAATAAGGTGATGAGAAACTAAGTTGAATGTTGAAGGCATCACAAATTTTTGCATTTTTGTTTTTGAATTGTTATCCATTGTCGGTGATGAGGCGATTAGGGACACCAAAGCAAAAATGTTGTGATGGTTAATGAACTCACATATTTTCTCAACTTTCGTGGAGATTAGTGGTATGGCCTCCACCCATTTTTAAGTATTCGGTAGAAGTTATAATCCATTGATGGAATTGGGAAGAATGAGGATTGATTTCTCCGACAAGATCCAAACCCCATTGAGAGAAGGGCCAAAGGTCACGAGTGACCTGTAAGGCATGACTGGGTGTATGATGAAGGTTGGAATGTTGTTGGCATTTTACACAATGTTTGACATAGTTGCAACAATCATGGTTAAGGGTCGGCCAGTAATAGCCTAGGTGAAGAATACGCTTAGCAACAACAAGGCCACTAAAGTGACCTCCACATATGCCATCATGAACCTCCTTAATGGTATAGGGAATTTCAGAATTTGTGAGGCATCGTAAAAGAATACCATCAAAGTCACGCTTATAGAGGAGTCCCCCAAAATGACAAAATAGGAGACCTTTTTAAGGAAGGTGCATTGTCCATTATGGGTGAGATCAAGAGGTAAGATGGAGAGGGAAAGGTAGTCGGAGTATTGTTCATACCAAAGGTCATATGGGTCAGGGGTGTCATTTCCGATTGAATAAACATCATGAGGTAAATAAGAAGGTGAATGGAGGCATTGTACGGTGACAAATATCTTGGAATCAGTAGGGAAGTGGGTATTTGGGAAGCTAAGCAGGCCATGGTATCTGCAAATTTGTTGGTTGAACGTGGGATGGTTTGAAGGGTATAATGATCAAAGGTGGTCAAAAGTATGTCTACATGATGTTTATACTTTTGAAGTATCTTGTTACAACATTGGTACATACCATTGACTTGGTTTATGACCAAATATGAATCACCAAAGATGTGAATGGATTTGACATCTAGGGTATAGGCGGCCTGGAGACCTAGTACAAGCGCTTTGTACTCGACAATATTGTTGGTGCAGTCAAAGTCTAGTTTGAAAGACAAAGGCATGGGTTCTCCATCTAGAGGAATGAGGATAACACCAGCCCCACCCCCATGCTGACACTTGGAACCGTCGAAGAATAGTGTCATTTGGTAAGGGGGTTCATCTAGGGAAAGGGTAGCAATGGATTCATCGGGAAAGTCAAAATTAGAGGGTTGATCCCTGGAAATAGGTGTGTCGGTAGTTGGTCGGTGATAGCCTAGCCCTTGATGGACTTTTGGTGAATGAATTTAAGGTCAAGGTTAGCTAAAAGCATAATCCATTGTGTGGTGTGCTGATTTTGATAAGGTTTGGTGTACATGAAGTGTAAGGGATCACTTTGTTGGTTACGAAATAAGTTTTTGGTTGAGTAGGTAATGGCGGAGTTTGGTGGCAATGAAAACTAATGTTAGGAAAAAAAATTCAGGATGGTTGTATTGGGTTTCATAGTCCAAAAGAGTACGGCTTATGTAATAAACTACCTTCTCCCTGTGTTGTTCATCACGATGAGCGAGCATGGCTCCCAAGGAATGATCAGTAGCTGATATGTATGAGTAAAAGGTTGATCATCTTTAGATGGAATGAGTATGGGTGGTTGGAGAAGGTATTGTTTTAGGGCCTCAAAATATTTGTGTGATCATCGTCTCATTTAAAGGAGACATCCTTCCGAAGTAGATGATGAAATGGTTGACACCGATCGAGATAGTTGTGAGATGAAATGGCGAATGGAATGCAATTTACCTTGCAGGCTATGGAGTTATTTAAGGTTAGTGGGTGGAGGAATTTCGAATGGCCTTGATTTTGGCAGGTCAACTTCTATACCATGGAGGGAAACAATAATTCCCGGGAGCTTTCTGAGAGAACCGTGAACACACTCTATTTAGGTTGAAGTTGGATGCACTGATATTTAATGAGGTGGTCAAAGATGGTTTTGAGGACGGTGAGGTGCTTGGCGTGACGTTTAGATTTGGCCAATATATCATCCACATAATCTTCCAATATGCGATGCATGATATCATGGAAGATGTAAGTCATAGACTTATTTGATATGTAGCACTAGCATTTTAAGGCCAAAAGGCATGACTTAATATAAAAATGTTCCCGAGGGGTAATGAATGCGATCTTGTGCTAATCTTCCCGAGCAAGCAAAATTTGGTTATAACCCGAGAAGCCACCATGAGAAAGAGCATCTCATGACAAGTGGTAAGGTCAACTTGTTGATCAATACCGAGCAAGGGAAATTTGTCTTTCGGATAGGTGAGGTTGAGGTCACCGAAGTCCGTGCAAATTTGGATTCCCCTATTGCTTTAGCAATAGGGAAATTGTTAAAAATCTAACAAGGATAATAAATGGGTAAGATGAAGGAAAGCGAGAAGAAGGCATTGAAGTTCTTATTTGATGAGAAGATAAGCTGAGGGTGCATGTTCCTCATCTTTTGTTTGATAGGTTTGGAATCGAGGAACGGTTTACAATATTATGTACCACTATGGTGGGGTCAATACCGGGCGTGTTTGCGTAAGACCAAGCAAAAGCGTGGTTATGATCTCGAGAGAAAATAAGTGATGGTTTCTTTGGTGACATCTAAACATTTATCGATCTTTAGGATGTGCGAGTCATCACAGTATGAATGTTGATCTCGATAGTCGATTCATTCAACATGGTTTACATCTCGAGAGGGTGACGACTAATGAATATATGATTCTTATGCACCAAGGTAGGTGAGTATGGATTCATCATCCTGACATTAAATGATGTTAATTGTAGGTGTGTCGTCATCGATCATCTCAGGATACAAGAATGGAAGAGTGGAAGGGGCCTCACCTTCACGTTGATAAGTCAAAGGCCCCAAGGAAATGGTGTTTATGAAAAAAAAAAAAAGGAGGAAAGATTCAACATTCATCAACTCCGTTGGTGAGGGTGGTGATGAAAGTGAGGCGGGTGAAGGTGGTGATGAAGATGAAGGTGGAGAAGGGCTAGGGTCCTCAATGAGTTCAATGCAGGCCTATTTGGTAGGAGGTTCGGGGAAGTCGATACCACTACGTTTGTTATGTTTACGGGTGGTACATGGAATAATGGTATGGCAGCTTTTCTCGTAAAATCCAAAACCCAAACAATTCCATGCTGGTGGTGCAAGAAGGTGTGGGATAAATGGCGATTGGTAAGTGATTGGAAGTCGGTGGAAAATGGGTGGTTTTGTGATGATGGTTTAGGTGTGTAAGTGGTAGTATCAAGTCCCCATAGGTGAGACTAGTACGAAGATGGGGAGGACCATAAAGGAGACGTTATCCTATACGGTGATCATATGAGGGTGTTGGTGAAGGCTTCCATACTCCTGTAGAGTAAGGAATGTGTTAACACTATATAGGTGGTACTCCCCAGTGAGGCATTGAAAATACCTTCCGAGGATCGAGTGGTTGGTATGTAGGTAGCTGGAATGGATGATGTGTCGGGGGTCGATGTGGAGGTGGAGTAAATAGATTGGGCAGCTAATGGGCAGTCATGGAAGTTATAGTAGTGGTAGGAATAGAGGCGGTTTGTGCGGTGAAAGTAGTGGCTATACTAGTAGGTAGAGGTGTAGTTGAAGTGGTAGTGGTCACAGAGATAGACGGCTTAACGAGTATGAGTACATGATTGGGTGAGTATAACATGTTGCGTATGTTTTGAAAGGTGATGGGTCGATTGGAATGGTATAAGTGTGTCGTTCATGTTCAAACTTTACGCAACGATGCAAAGTGGAAGGAACACAACCCATGACATGGATCCAGGGTCTACCAAGCAACAAGTTATATTGGAATTCCCCCTCCAAAATGTAAAACAATTTTGGAACAGTGCGGGGGCCCATGCGAACATGGAGGATGAAAGTGCCTAGTGTGGAGGTGATAGCGTCATTGAATGAACACAACATGACCAGATGTTTATGCATACAATTGTCAGGTATGCACATTTGAGAAAATGCATGGGATGAAATGATGTTAATACTAACACCTCCATCAATCATCACATGGCGTACCTATATGTCACCAATGTGGATGGAGATGAAGAGGGTTAGATTACGGGTCATCATTTTGATGTGGTGTGATCTCCTCCTTTGAGAAGCTAAGGGATGCCACTTGGTGAAAAGATGGGGTGAAGATGAAGGTGGTAGTTTGGTGAGAGAGGCTACATGATGGGTGTGATAATGGAGGCTACGAGTGTAGGGTCATTGGGTAAAACCTCAATAGATTGAAGAACCTCCATGAGAGCTTGTGATGGGATTATGAGGTTTGGATGAGGTCGTATAAGGACATTTTGAGGGGATATTGGTGTAATTTTTTGAGCATGGTGTGATGTGTGACACCATTAGAGATGGGGTACGTGGGGCCATGGATAGTTATTTTAGGTATGGGTGTAGATGGTATGTTGGGTATAGGATTGGTTAGTAGGTTAGTTGCCTTTTCTTTTCCCTTCTGCGCATGTGTAGTGACATGTATCATGTTGATTTGAGGGGAGTTGGCAAATGGAGAAGGTGTAGGGTGAGTGGTGTAACGACATGAAGGGAAAAACCTACGGAGGAGAAAAACCTGTGAAGTCAAGCTGGGCACAATGACATTTGGGTGGTGGCGTGGCAAGTTCTACGATGTGGACCATGTTAATTTCAAATTTTGTGTGTGTTTCTAGGAGCTATGAGGGTAGAGGTTGAGGTTGTTGAGTGGGCGGTGTGGGAATGGGTGTTGGTGAAGCGGGATCCTCGTCGAGAAGGTCATCATCGTCAAAGTTGGATTCATGTGGACATAATTAGGTAAGGACGGTTTTCAAGGCCTTACGGCTCTCCACATCGTGCCCTAGCACATGATGGTATGCACAAATTTTAGTATCATCAAACCCTTTTGGCTTAGGTTTGAGGGGTTATAAGGTCGGAGTGGTGGTAATGTGATAACAGAAGTCTCGAGGAGGTTGGTTAAAATTTTGGCATAGAACCCTATTTAGTGGATCATAATGGGAAGTGAATGTGGGTTTGGGTGTAGGTGTGGTTGATTGTTGAGGAACTATTTTTGGAAGTGTAGGAAGCAGGTCAAGCTATGGGGTTTTGGTGCCGGTGTGGTTTGAGGTATCGTTGGGTTCGTTTGGGTAGGGGGTACAATAGATGGACAGTTAGGAGGGTGCGGGGTTGTTTTGACTACATTGTTGTGGGGTAGTGGGGTTTTGTTTTTGGGTTATACCTTCTTGAGTAAAGGTGATGTGGGTGTATGAGGTCTAGAAGGAAAAGCAGATGGAGGAAGAGGATGAGTTACCCATGGGGATAATGGGGGTCTTTATGAAGGTAGATGACATGGGTCGTGCTTAGGGTGTGAGGGACAATGACCTGAAGTGTAATGGGTAATGAAGCGATAGCTAAAGGTATTAGAGGTATTGGTGATAAAGATATTGTAGTACTGGGGTATAAGTCATGTTGTGTGGTTTGGGTAGGTTAGAGGTTTGTGAGGAAGGAATGGGTTGCTATGTCATTGGTTTATGGATGGGAGAAGGGTGCTTGACCATGTTGGGCAGCTAAGTTTTTAAGGAGATAGGACAAATGCGGATGTGACTGTGTGGTGTGGTCAAAATGGGTATGAGGTCGATGAGTTTGTTTCTTTGGTTTGGGTTTCGGAGTAGGTGTGGTTTTGATGTTGGAGGATGCATCTAAATATAGTTTAATAGGTGGATGAGTAAGGCTGGTGGTTGGGGTAATCCCTAAAGTGGTAATAGGTTTGATGGAGGTAGATGTTGTGGGTATGGGTAGAGGTGTGGTGTGAGTGCTAACGAGGTATCATGGAAGGGGTTGCAATAGTAGTTATATGTGGTTTGATGGGTGGAAATGTGTTTGGGTAGATAGTGTAGGTGTCATCAAGGTATCTTTACATTTGTGTCGAGACAGGGGAGTAAGAGGTGCCCCCATAACAAAGCCATATCCTTTATTGACTTGGTAGGGCTATCTTTTTGTAAATAATACGAGAGAATAGCGAGAAAAGGTGAATCTGTTACTAAAAATGGATGAAGTAATAGGCGATGGGTGGATTGTGAAATAGGATAAGCGATGTCGAGTTAGGTAAAGCCGATGTCGGTCCAAGAGTAAGCTTCTTTGTTGGTCACTATAGAAAATGGATAGTGAGTAAATGAGTTAGAAGGTAAAATTTGACAAGTATGCCAAATTTGGGGATGTGTAAGACATTAATGGGAAAAATGATAGTGACAAAGACTATGGAAAGTGGAAGAAAATGAAGTGAAAATGTCCTTTTGAGTAGGTTAGAAAAAGGACGGAACCGCGTTGGTTGGGTATAACCGATGGTGGTTAGAGGTAACCGAGATAAGTTCTTATGACATTGAAACAATGATGAAAGAAAGTGGTTATGAATTAAAATCGATGTAGAATCGAGATCGGAATTATGGAAATGATGATGATATGGCCCAAGCACACTCAAGTAAAGCTGGAATACACTAGCTATGATGAGGAGTGTGCAAGGATGAACAAGAAAAAGTGATGAATGTAATCTCTCACCTTAAAATGCAAGCCAAGTAGAAACACTAAGAAAATGTGATCCTAGGAGTGCCCTTTCTATTATGTTTATTTAGCTTATACTATTTAGGACCTGACACATGAATTGTGAAATAGAGTTTTTGGTGAGGATGGCTTCCTGCAAAGAAGGAGATCTAAAGGGTGAGGTTTCAATTATGTTATGGTGGGGACGGGCTTGGCTTTATGAAGTATGACTCGGCAGAGAAGTGAAGCAGGTGCCCACCGTGTTGTGACCGCATGTGATCACCTATAACTTCTTCCGAGGTAAGATGTTGTTTAAGAATGTATGTATTTTGAAGTTTTGTGTGGTTTAGTAAGACTCGAGAGAAAGAGAAAAGGATAGAAGTGCTTTTCTATGATTCGTTTGTCAACCATTAGCTGGTAATGACTTCCAACGTATAGGTTGCCCTCAATTAATGTGAGCTAATGCAAAAAATCAGAATGAAATGCAATGATTTTAAAACCCAAATTGAAAATGTGAAATTGGATGACACTATAAGATGAAAAGGAAGAGGGATACTCTTTCACTAGAATGTAGAAAACATGAAGAAATGATTCCTTTTAATTACACCAAAAGAAAAGTTTCTTTTACACAAATAGAAAGGAGATGTTGATTACCAAACAAGAAAGTTAGTGTGTACACTTTTCGGAAGGGAAACAAACACATAATTTTTCCTAGGAATGAATGAAATGCAAGGAACCCTTGATGAGTCCCACCGTGTGCATGCAAAATGTTTCACCTTTTTCTTAGATTTTTCTTAGGATTGTTGGCCAAGCAGATAGGGTAACGGGCATAGGAGGAATACCTGTTCAAATGTCAATTGACGGGTTGTTGTGCGCGTATGACTTCCGAATCCATAGCTGATCGTGAGAACTTCCTTTTGGCTAGGAAGAACTACCTATAATGAAAACAAGACCACTAGAAGGAATTAAACAATATGGACAATGAACCGCTGCTAGCATGAGCTAGATCCGAGAAGTTTGGTACTTCCTAGATGGCTATCATCCACTATTTTAAACAAATTAAATTCTATTGTTATTTTAAAATGATTTAGGTATCTCACTTAAAAACACAATAAGAAAATAGATCTAATCTAACAGGCTAAGCTAGAATAGAATCCACAGGTCAAATGATTGGTTCCAGGTTCTATAGGTCTGATAAAGGTCTCGGGTAGGTCATAGGTGAGTGAGGGTGAGGAAAAATTAGGTGGGTAGGTCTTTATTTAAGGTTGTGAGGAAAACACGAGAGACCGGTGTCGGTCGGGGGTGGCCGACGGCGATTAGGTATAGCGGGTGTCGGTTCTTGTGAGATCTAGAACTATCACATAACGGGGTTTTGGTCTCATTTGTGATTGCACAAAGGATTTTGGTTGGTTGGGATGAGGTATTGGGTGGTGGAGTAGGATTTTCGATGTTTTAATGGAGTGCAGTGGAGTGAAAATGTTGGAAAAGGTCGATAGGGAGCGGGATACACAATCGGTGATACAATAATGATGAAATGAAATAAACTAGAGAAGTATGACGTTATACTCACTTGGATTCCATTCTTGAAGGTCTATGCGTGAAGGATGTAGGGCTGATGATGGTTTTTAAGGCTACAAATGATCACCAAGTGAAGAAAAGCTTCTGCATGGGCTGCATGTACACTCCTCTTTGCTTGGATAGATCGGCTCATGGCTAGGATGACTATGCGGAGAAGATACTCAATCTCCTTGCTTGGAAGTGAGTTTTCGCTAAAATTTTGATCTACGAAGATGCATTATCTCTCGAGATGTGTTCTTGCTCGTCAAATTTCTCCCAATGTTTTCCAACCTTGATAATAAGGTAGTTTAGGGGTTAAAAGGGTTAACTTGATGGTGGTTACGCTTTGGCGGTGACGGTTAGGGGTAGCGAGCGTCGGTCGGAAGGATTTCCTAGGTTTACTAAACTTAGGAGATCCTCTTGATTTTCTTGGATCTCATGTCGTTATCCCATAGATTAGACTAGGAGCTTCTTGTGAGCATGTGGGAATGTGGTTAGAGGGAATGTAGGCATTGATTTTTAGGGTTTGGGTAAGTCTTAGTTAGTTATGGTAACTTGCTAAGAGTAGGTCTTAGGTTGAGTTGGCTTGGTGAGGTGTCTAAGTGAACTATATGTGTAGATATTATTTAAATAAGATATTTAAATAATAAATATAGTGAGGATAATGCATTAATTCAATTAAATTAATTAAATTAATATTAATGGGGTGAAGGGGGTCATGGCTAGGTAAATGTAATAAAGGGTGCTTATACGTCGAGGGACAAAAGGGGAGTGTGACCTAATTTTAGTGTCTACACAATTTTTAGTTATCAATATTTGAATCGACATGTGCAAATTAACGACAAGGGTTAAAATATGGTGCCCCAAGCAAGGATACATGCAAGGGCAATAATAGAGGACACTTGGGTCCTATGAAATTTAGTGCACTATGAAACAATACCGGGCAACTCATTGTGCCCCAGTACGGAACATAGTAATAAAATAAACTTTGTTAATGGAGGTAGATCAAAATGATCGTGAGTCACGCACATGAACAAGTGTGAAACAAAAAGTGAGATTTTGTAGAATGATTTTATTGTTTTTAGTTTTTTGAAACATATTTGAATGTTTTTTTAATTTTCTAAGGTTTTACGAAGCCATGCATAGAAACAAAGAAATGTGGATGCCCCAACATTAGAAGGAGATTATACAAGGGCAGAATGCCACGTGCATGCATAAGAAAGTTAATATGTGAAAATGCCTCAGCAATTGGTGAGAGTATTCAAAGACAAACTCTTCACATGTGGAAAGGGGATCAAGGCTAATATAAAATAGGTTCAATCATAAGGAGCAAGGATGCCCCTTGTGTAAGCTCGCCAAGAAACACTTAAGAGAAAGGAAGTGGGCGATTGATTTATAAAAGGGGCACAAAAGTGCCTACAAATATGACAAATAGGACATCGATACACATGGATGTTCTAAATGATTTTCAAATAATGAAGGATGCTATGAAATTATTGAGAAGGTGGTTGATGAAAAAGTAATTAGCCCAAGGAACAAATCATGAGACAAGACATCCACTAAAGCAAGATTTTGAACAAGGTTCAAAAAGTAACACTTATGTAACATACTAATCTGTTTAGTTATCGATATCCCGTGTGTGCACGTGGAAATGAATTACCTCTTGAAGGAAAGAGTTGATAGACAACAAGTGAAGACACTAGCCAATGTGTAGGAATGATTTAGTTTGAAAGGTGATTTGTGAATGGATTGTGGAAGGAGAGACATACGTTCTTTATGTTAAGAGCCAGGAATCCATATCCTTGATGGAGATGCATTTGATTCTAATCACACCATTTCTCTACTATCGATCGTAAATCCATATGCTGATAAATATTATTGGAAATACCCCAAGAGAGAGTTATATATCAATTTTATTTTACTTTTATCTTTTGATTTCTGAAAACTTATGTCATCTCTCTTGTTTAATAAGGGGTTAAGAACCACTGATGGCTTGATGGAAGGATGTGGAGGTGATTGCAATGATGACATTGGCTAGTGTCAACAAATACATCCAAAATTTCTTCCCAACAAGTTTATTAGATGAGAATAGTGATAGGAATCTCTAAGAGGTCAGTCGTTCTTTAATTTACCAAGGTTATGAAAGACCAAGGTCAAATGGATACCATAGAGATAAATGTCACAAAATGCGTGTGAATAGGCTAACCACAATAACATCGAAGGGATGAAAATGGTGGGTGACTTGTAGAGGAATATGAAAGAAAGGGAGGAAAGAACATCCATGACTTGCAATACCTAATTGTTATGTTTGATCTTTGTACTATTTATTTTTAATGTTTTCACAATGTTTTAATGTTTGTTATTTTATTCTATTTTTGTACTATTTTATGATTTTATTTTTTTTGGAAGTTGGGACCAACAATGTCAATCGCATGCAACAATGATGTGTGCAACTTCCTTGATAAGGGATACTAAGTGCGTTTGTTTATCGAGAGTGATATTATCCCTGATCTCGATGATTGTGGTGAGCTCACACTCAACAAATGATTGTGATTTGTTTTAAAACAGTTTTGTATGTGGGACTTTGAGCTCCCTCTCTATAGGTTTCTACACTTTACTGCCATACTTGATGGGTATGTTAGTGTGCATTCGGAATGGCATTTGATTTTGAATTTTATGATTTTTTGAGTTCTTGGGTGCTTTGGAGCTCTTAAGAGTTTTGATCTTAGCTTTACAAAGAACATGTCTAGATTTCTTATAAGCTAATTCTTGACTTGTCTTATATTGAGAAGTGAGAGAGAAAAATGTGGATTTTGGAATTGATGAGAGGAATGACAGTGGGATTTCCACAATCTTTGGTAGAAGAAAAATGTGATGGATGGAAATTATACGGTCCAAGGATTGAAGAAGATGAGCTCAGAGAGGTGAGCTATAGATATAAGATGAAGGGATACTAGGATGTGGCCCAAGAATAGAAGAATAGGCTACTAGGACGTGACCCATAGATGTAAGATGATCGGCTACTAGGATGTGGCCCAATAATACAAGATGATGGACTACTGTGGGTGATCCATACATAGAATACAAGGGTCTAGTTTGACATGCCCAAAGAATAGAATATAGTGGACTAATTCAAAATGTCCCACAAATAGAAGAGGAGAGCTACTAGAAGGTGACCCACACGTAGACGAAGATGAAGGGATACTTGGCATTGACCCCATAAGATATTGTGATTGACGAATTATGATAAACAATGAGTGATTGGGTGATTAGAAGATAGGCCATGGATCAATGCAAGACTAAGGAGTTTCATCACATAATGAAGAATGTGAAGATGGAATAATAAGAAGAGGATCAAGTTACATGATTTGAGGCTCTTCCTCTATTTCTTGATAAAAGGAATCAACCTTTTCCTCACAATATGCAGACGCATCGAAGTCTAAAGAGAATCCTTTCTCATAATCGATAAAGGAATATCTTCATGTGCCCTTATAAATGCCCTAATTGTTTCTTCATTCTAAAAGAGGTCAATCAATATGAGTTTTCAATTGACCACCGGGGGTTGAATGGAAGAAAGAGGTTCAATTGATGTAGAAGAATTAGAATATGTTTGATGATGATTGATAGAATAATATGATGTGGGGGATGAACAAGATGTGGAGCTAGATGTCTCGGGATTAGAAGAAGGTGGTGTGGACCTACTACATGATGGGATATTGTCTATAAACTAGTAGGATTAATTCCAAAGTCTGCAGATTGCGATGCATGGAGCGATTCAAATGTTTGACTAGAAAGACTTTGAGTCACATGCATCTTTAAAAGGAAGACTTCGTGGGGTGATTGATGAAGAAGGTCGATGCGAAGAAGGGGAGGACTTGTGATTCAATAATCACGGTGGATGAATAATAACAAGGGTCCGCTCTTTCGAAGAAAGATAGGACCACGAATCAATAATTGAATTATATTATTGATTAGAGGGATTTGGAGTCGTGTGTATATTCAAACAAAGAAGCGTTGTTGAGGAGATTGAGAAAAGGGGTCTTGCGAAGAAAGGGAATCTTGTGGAAGCAGATTCGTATTAAATGTATGATTAATAGGGTCACTGTAAAGATAGGGAGGACCATGGCGTAGGAGTCACATTAGATGAATGATGGAGATAATTTGTGGTGACACAAAGCTTTAGAGGAGGAGAATGTTGTTTAGGTGGTGATAATAGACATCCTGAAAGAAGGGAGGACCACAACTTAGAGTCAAATTATATTAGTCCGAATAGTTGTTTGGATCCAAATCATCAAAAGAATTAGAGGAAATATTTGGATTGGGATACTTTGAAGAATTAGAGGAGATATTTGGATTGGAATCTCGAGAATGAAGGCGTCTTTTGATGTGAATACCAAGAATTTGAGGTAACCCCTTCCCCATTAGAGGTTTTGTCATGATTCGCGTCTTTTGATGTGAATACCAAGAATTTGATTCTTTATTTTCATATGTATAAGGGACATTACGATAATCATTCATTTTCGGTGTATGTTGGGTTCAAAGGAGTAAACCTATATTGTATGATCAAATTTTTCAAAGCGAAGAAGGTTTTATTTTGATTTGGGCAACATAATGATAACCAATTAGATATTTCATAATGATGGGGATGTTTGTGTGATTTTCCAAAAGGAAGCTAAGGAAAACATACATTGTGATGACTCAAGATTGATAATCCAACAAGATTTGGAGGTGTAAATGTCAAAGGATTGATCAAAATTTTAGCAACATAAAGGATACAAAGGAAATATTTCCTATGTTTGATTGATGCAAAAGTTGCTTGATAGGAAATTTTTTTGCCAAGGTTTGAAAGATGTGTTAAAAATTATCATGAACTTAGGCAAAAACAATAATATCAAGAGGATCAAAGACCCAAAGGATTTTCCTATAAATGAGTTTATAAGATGGATAAACATAAGGAACAATCATGCAAGTTCAAAACACAAAGCCAAATTAATGACCAAAGAATAATGAAATCAATGGATCAAAGTGATTGTCCTAAATGAATGAGTCACAAATGAAAAACAAGGCATAATCACAAAATGTTTTTTCTAGGACCAATCAATCAAATGAGATACTTCCTATGTTTGTTTCAAAATGATAGTTGACATTTTAAGATGATCAACAAAATGTAACCACTTATGTCAAGTTCAAAGAAATGAACAAGGCGTAAGTAACAACAAGGATTTGATACGTTTCCCAAACAAAGTATACTAAGAGTGAGCTTGAATCTAATCAAGACCTATATCCTAAAAAGTGGAAGTTACAACTATGAACAATGCAACAATACCAATAAGATATGTTAACCAAACTTTTAAGGAAAAGTAAGGTATTGATGATCTTGAGTTAGTTATCAAGATAAAAATGATACCAGCGTAATCTGGCGTGTCAACGTGCTTTAGATGTTTAACAACCCAGCCGAAAACATGGATGGACGTAAAGCAGAGACACAAAAGTGGCGAAAGTAATCAATTGATAATGAAAAGGTAGTCACTCTTCTTTTGATCGACAAAGTGTCAAAATAAAGTGAAGGAAGTAGATCAATTGGGGTGAAAAATGTTGGCCTCACTTTGAGAGTTTCACCTCGCCTTAGGGAAAGTGAAAAACTAATAAAAAGTAACGCTTCACATGTTTCATGATGAATAATGGCTCTTAACTCAAATTGGTTTTGATATAGTCCAAGTTGGATCCTAGTCAAAGATAGCTTCCTAGGTGGTTCACTTAACTAGGTGTCACAAGTCATCTAAGAGTGAGCTCGATTTACCAAGAAAAGTCACACTGACTAATTCTTGGAGTATCTCGGATTTACTTTACCCCCTTCAAGAATAGTGGGCAATAAATGTGTTCATTGTGTACTCTCACTAGGGTCGCGATACGAGATAAATTTGATGCTAAATATCACAAATGGTAATACTAGTCAAGTAGGTTGTGTGGAGCACTTCTGTTTTATCCACAAAGTTCCTCTCGTGTGGACTACTTTGTGGTTCCTAGGACCACTCCCATTGTTGTAGCTTATGGTTTATGCCAAAAGGGTTATGTCCTAGGTTTAAGCAAATGGGGCATACCCTTATCTTACATTCTTTCACTCAAAATTGTGTGCCAAATGTGCTCATATTTTATTAACTAACCTATAGATTGAAACTAACATCTACATAGCTTCAAAAGTAAATACTAATTAAACAATGAACCATCAAGATAAGAACTTAAAGGAAATGCTTCTTCAATGCATAAATGAAACTACATGCTAAGTTATTTTCTACTCTTTTTGATTGATTACTTAAACTATGAATCTATGAAGAACATACACAATCAAAGTGGATTGTTTCTTGATCTCAAGGATTGAGAATGGAATCTCACCAAGAATGATTAAAAGGCCATTTTGGATCTTCCCATATTACTCAATTTCAAGTGAAAGGATGCAAGCTAGAGAAACTATTTCCAACAATGGAGAATGACTCAAGATCAAAATGCTTATAGTTTTACTATTCAAAGCATGGTGCAAGAAGAAAGGTAAGAAGGAGGGTTCTTTATATAACTTGCATGAAGAGGCAAGGCTAGAAAATTGATGAATGTGGGATAAAGGTAAAACAAGATTAGGAATGGATAAGGTTGCTTTATAAAAGGTAATCTTGATTTATAAGAGTTTAATTTGTCATTAGTAAGTCATGGGAGTTGGGGGATGTTTTAATTAATCAAAGGTGATTAATTAATAGGTAGAGGTAAGCTTATAGAAGCTAATTAGAGGAAAATTAGTATGATTTGCGGGATGTAAGAGAGGAATTTGATCCAATAAATGGTAATTTATTGATTTAGAGTTGCGAGTGTAATTAATTAATAATAATTAATTAACCTAAGTAGAAGTGGATATTAATTAATGAAAGGTCATTAATTGACATCTTTAATGATAGGAAGGATAATTAATTAATGAAAGGTCATTAATTAATGAATATGAAGAGGAATGTTAGCTAATTAGCGGAAAAATGCTAATTATTACGAAAATGATGAGAAAGAGGACAATTAGTGGAATATTAGCAGTAAAGTATGTGTAAGCATATTTTAGGTGTCTACACTATTGACAACAATCGACAATTCTTTTTATATAAAGGGTAAAGGAGGGTTTTGAGAAAGGCTTTACCTTGTTATAAAACAAGGATTTGAGATCTAAATATAACAATGAGTTCTAGTAGAAAAAAAACAAGAAAAAACAACATCAAAGCATCTCTAAAGCAACCACACTGCTGTAGCAAGGTACAACTGAACATAGTCAATAACAAGGAAAAAGCCAACACTAAGATAAGGAAATAGTCGAGAGGACAAGTTATGGGTGACTGTTTTCATTTGAACTAGAGTTGCGTCCTTCTTAGAAGATTTTGTTTCTTAGTTTGAACAACCGTCTAGTTATCCTTATAAACATCAACATCTGGTTCAACCTTGTAAGGTATAAGGACTTATAATGATTTGATTGACCTATAATTTTTCAAATAAGGGGTGAGAGATGAAGCATCCTCCTTCGAGTGTCCTAGGAGTGTTTGGATAAAAAATTTCTATGGGTTTGGAGATCTCTTCAAGCCGGGAGTTGGAAACCCAAAAGGGACTTTTATATGAAGAAGGAGATGTTGGTTCCAAAACAAGATTAGAAGGCATACAACTAATGAGATGATTGGGCGGTGAGTCTTTCCACTAAGCTAGACTTGTACCTTTGAGCTTAGAACACCTGCAATTAGATGACCAATTTCAAAGCATTGATGGCACCGAAAAGGCAGGGACATTCGTAATCAATTTGCTGCACCAAGTTATACCTCCACCCAACATATTTATTTCGGGAGGAAGATCTTGAGAAAGATCAATGTCCACCAAGGTACAAGTAAAAGTAATGTGGAAGTGTTAGGTTGAGTTCATATCAATTTAATATAATCCCCTAAGCGATTTGCAATAACTTCACAACAATGTTAATTCCATAATTAAATAAGAAGACACGGGAGTTTAACTTAGTGAAGTTGAGATTTGAAGTAAACTTTTGATGTGTCAAAGAAAGGACACTAGAAGTTGAACAATCCACATAATTTTAGTTACTCCACCCTTACTCAAAACAATTATTTTAACCAACTAGAATACTATTAAGACACTATCATGAATCAAATAATAAATAGGAGGAAACTACACGATGGTGATTATTCTCGTAGCAAAAAACTGAAAGCTAAAGATAAATACCACTTACCTAAAACTCGAGACACGAACTAAAAAATTTATTATCTAATGATCAAATGGACTAAACAAACCTTCCAACAAGGAACTTTAAATGAATCGACTTAAAAATAGACTAAACAAAACAAAAACTATTAAGTTTAAATCCCACACATTTAACATCACTTATTTGTCTTCCTTGTCGAGAGGCGTTTACAAGCACGGCGAGTGTTTACAATCTACATTCAGAATTTTCAGGTAAAGTCGTGTGGCATTGGAAAGGTCTATAAATATCATAGATCGATGGACACAAATTTCAACCAAAGTGTGAGATGAAGTGTATTTCCCATAGAAGATTTGTAGGACGTATTCAATACATTCGGATAATAGGAGTCTTCGGACGCCACTTTCTACCGATTCGAAGTTTGAAGTTCGAACCAATGATGCTTTGGTTGAGGTATTATTGATATGCTGCAAACTTGAGGAACACACATGTATTGATGATGTGTGTATCGAGACATAGAATACAAATTAATTGGCATACATATAAATTATTGGCGAGTATACAAACTTTTCAGATCTGCATTATTGAATGGAGATGGGCGAAGAGTCGAAAATGATGCACAAACAAATTTCGGGTATCAAGTCCCTCACGAATTACTGCACCACAGTTTTTTCAACTCGGTTGCGTACGTGGAATGAAGACATACATCGCTTGTAGTTTTATAGACTTTCATCTAGATTCAATCACAGTGTACAAGACCAATGTGCTCGATAGCAAATAAGAAAAATAATCCTTAAGATACTTATCAAAGCTCTATTCTAAGATATATCATATGCACACTCACAATACCCGTAGGTATAGATATCGATATGTAGGTCTCATATATCCCGGATATAATAGGAGAGCTATTATATCTCCTATAATTATTCTATCAATATAGACGAGTTGTTGGAGAAGTTAAGGACAAAGATTGACAAAGGAGGCAAGTGAAGAGGACTATCTTTACTTGATATACCTTTTGTTTTATTCTTTGCCATGTTGTATTTGTTTTCATGTTGTTTTCATCTTTTGCTTTGTTGCAGTTTTGTCATTGTTTTGATCCTTTGTATAGTTTCTCGGATAATGTAGTTGGATTTTCATGTTTAATTTGGATGCTGATCCAAACTTGATATGTTTTGCATTATCGGCTATGGAACCTTTTTGTAAAGGGTATAGTCCCTTTAAAACTATGGACTGTTTTTCGCTCTCTCGACTTTTGAGCACTTTTTGTAACTTGAGTTATAGCCCCTTCCAAAACTATTTACCCTGATAAAAAATATATAGCGAGTTGTTACAACAACTCGTAACACACTAAAAACTATTTTATATAGGTTGTTACGACTCCATAAACAACCTCACACACATAAAATATTATTATATTATCCTAGATAATATAATTACACACAATGAATAATGTAATCAATATATTCCAAACAATTGACCTCTAACAAAAATATAAGATACCCTACACAACTAACATCTTATTGAGAGTGAAATTGAAGCATGTTGGATTGAAATTATTTGTAAATGTTATGAATTCATGTTTCAAACGAACCAAATAAGTGTAACTTTTTTCTCGTAGTAATCTTAAATGTTGTTTTAACAATTTAACTCTTTGAAGGTTTTAGTGAAGGAAGAGCCTAACCCTCACGCACATTAGTGGGAGTAAGGAAAAAAATTGAACTCGTGACTGTGAGTTGACATGTACCCCACAAGCTGCGCTAAAGCAATTCTCATGGTCATATTTGATTTATTTTAGTTAAATCGACTCCCAGCGAATGTGTGTGAGGGTTAGGCACCACAACTAGTAAATATCAACAAAATTAATGCACAAAAAAATTGATTGACATCACATCATTCTATCAGTGCTTTAAATTACTTTAGGCATAATAAATTATATTTAAACCTTTAGTAAAGATGAGAAGATAACCTCTGCAACTTTACATAATCATTTAAAATGAAATGGGATGAATACCATGCAATTTGAAATTTGGAACACTTTGAGTACTTTCAAGGTATGAATTTCATCACACACATACACAATGAGATTGAATGCATGAAGTCTAACAATTTTGACAATGCCAATAACAATCAATAGAAGATTATATTAAAAATTGATGAATATGTTTTGTGAAGATAAAACGTCCTCATGGTTAAACTTAACATTATGAATTACATTATTTGATTCTCTCTTAATGCATACACATGGGTGGAGTCTCCATGTATATGTTTATTAGGAGAGTATACCTCAATTTAGCTAACATTGAATATAAGGAAAATATAAAGCACACATTTTCCTCATTATCAAACGGCACGTGAAATGATCAAAACTCACACAACACATCCTATTTTCTCTATGTGAAACATTAACAAAACATGCCACACATTTCAAAATAGAATGATAGGCTATGCAACACCAAAAATATCATTTTCATTAAAATTAGATAGAGTAATAATTTTTGTAATAAATGGTGCCATCATACTGATTCTGAATATTTTAAAAAACATATTTTTATATATTCTACATCAAGTCTTTATAAATTATGAAAAAATATCTATATGTTTCTTATCTAATCATTAGTTTCGTTTTCATTAAAACTTATAAGAAGAATCGGTTTGTCTATTGGGAGAACCACTAATGCCTTCATGTTATCATTATGTAGCACCCCTACCTGACTGCACGTCATTTCAAGGAGGAGAGCGACACATCTTAACAGCCTTTTCAGAGTTGTCTTTTCCTTGCAGAATAATACAGGAATGTTATTTTGAGATCCCCATGACCTAACCATGAAGAAACCCAAGTTAACATTGTAAACATTGTAGTATGTGGATGTTTACAATGATTCCAAAGTGTTACAGGGAACTTTGCAAACTGGAGCGCTCACCAATAGCCAATAGCCACCCCAGTCAATACCATGGTGGGTTAAATCAGTCTTACACACTGAGGTAAATCCAAAACCATTATCCTCTCATTTTCAATGCAAAAATTGATTGATTTGGATCTGTGCCTACATCTGAAGCGGGTTCAGTGTCTCTACAAAATTAGTCTCTTTCCCTCTTCCTCTGCATGAAATCCCGTTGTTTGTTGTTTGTAAAAAAAGGGGAAGAGGAAACTTTGACCTGTTGGCTGTTGGTTTATTGTTGTATGCAGAAGAAGCTTGGGGATGAGGAAGCGCTTCATCCAGACATAATATCAAACTGTATTGATTTTCCCTTTCTCCTTTTGAGCACATGTGTTGCGTGCACTGTAATATTTGGAATGCCTTTTTGTTTTCCTATTATTTATCTTTAAAATTGAGAATTCGTTGTATTGATGAAGACGTTGGAAGTGGCCCTATTTTCTTGTTATTCCATGCATGGATATGCAAGATTTATATCTGTCACCTTCCTTATTCAAAAATAAGAGCTTTGGAACTGGGTGTGGATTTCCATCGCAACACAATGGAAAGGGGTTTCTTTTTTTCACAAATGTTGTAATTGCAAGTGCCTTGGTTGACATGTATGCAAAATGTGGGAGCATACACATGGTATGTGAACTATTTGAGAAAATATCTCAGAGAAATATGGGTCTTGGAATGCTACGATTACAATATGTACACAAAATGGGTTTGTTGGAAAATCCATAAAAATAATTAATGCAATAATTTTGGCGGATATTAAGTCAAATCCCTCAATGTATTATTGACACCCTTCGTGCCTGTGTCATTTGGGAGAAGTTTGCAAGACATTGGCATCCTCATGAAGTGTGGTTGTTGAAAATATTTTGGATAGAAAATGCACTAAAGAAAATTGTTGGTTATCCATTGATAGGATACTATGAGGGGAGTACCTCAACCAAACATGTTCTAACCGGTGAACATTGTGGAGAATTCTCAAATTTCTCTATGGAAAAGGTATAACATATTTCAAGAAACTAAGATGGTGGAATTGTGGATGCATTCAAAGCTGCTTGACGAAATACATAAAGCTGATGCGGTCTTGTGGAATGCGGGGATCACGAGTTTTGTGTAAAAAGGTATGGTTTTACCATTTTTCCTTACACTAAATTTTCACTTCATCATTTCCATCATTTCACAATTAAATTTTGAATGGTAGAGTGTTAGGAATTAGTATTTACATCATGGTAAATGGTTAGTTTTATATATATTGTTATAACAAATGTATAACAATATATTAATACGTGTTTTATATTGTTTATACTTCCTACTTTATAGGAAGTTGGTTTTCCTATTTGGATGGCTATTTAATAGCACTCCATACATTGTAATAGATATAGAGAATATATTATTATTTTTCTGTGTAAATGCTTGTTCTCAAGATTTGGTATCGAGCATGGTAAAATTTGCAATGAGAGTCTTTTAGGATTCTTCGAGATTTTCTTAGAGGCTTCAAGTTGTTCAAGATCTGATTTGGCATCTAGATCGAGCTTTTTTATTTTACTCATAGGTTATAACCTGCAACATTATATTCCCACGCAGGCCCGTCTGACACACACAAAGATTTGTGATTTGCATATTGGTTAAAATTCAAAGCCAATATTCAAGTTTTTATTTTTTCAAGGATCGGGCTAAACACTAATCAAAATTGTGACTTAGCCCCATGGAGACAAAGCATGACACTGAGCTCATTCACTCACTCGACAGCTAGTTCATGGAGCACTTGGGCATTGTGATACAGCGGCCTTCACATCGTCCGATCCTTATTGTTTAGTTACATGGAGGCATAAAGTGCGATTTTCCATGAGGCGTCGATATGGGAAATCTTTAAGCGGCATTCACAATTTGCACGAAATTCCCCATTTGTGTATACGATGGAGCATATGTAAAGTGGTCTTCTCCAATTCTGCAGCCAACTATTATTATCAGGTGCATGAACAAAGGCTTTGAGGATCTGTTGGTGGTGGCAGGAGCTTCGATTTTCCATAACTGTGGCGAATCATATAGAGACCAAGCTTGTCTGCAGTCCGTCACTTAACAAAACAATTCTGAACCTGAGCGCCCTTGTCTTCTCCATCAGCATGCATGAGATTATCAATACAAGGCAGATTCGGTGGTCAAAGATGCTCAGTAAAAATCGCGACTTCTCCTGTGGGTTTGAATTTTTATTGAATCAAAATCTTCATGCGATCGTGTTGGTTTCTGTCCTCCTTGGTGCCTTTTAAAAAGAATCGGCTATGTTTTTAATTAGATCCGCATTCACATGATAAATCTTGCTAAAATTTGTGCAAGATTGTTTTATGTGAGTTTACATTAGACACTTGCATTGGTCTTTTGATGATTATTGGAGATTGGAAAATCTGTCTCGCGGCGACTAAATATCTGGAGAAGAGTGGCAGTGTTAGCGGTGGCGCAAGGAGGAACAATCAAGATTGGCGTTGCAAATCCAAATCTCATGCATCCCACTGGTTTGAGTCATTCAACGTCCTTTCAAAAAGTTGTCTTTATTTATTATATAGTTGTTTTCATTTAAAAAGTAATCTCAGTTTATTACTTTTTAAATTTTTAGTCCAGTTGTCATATTGTCTTCTGGGTGCATTTTCGGTTGTATCCGACACCTATCTCACAATGGTCAAGAAAAGAAGAAAACAATGTATTCTCATAGAACCAATTACCATGGAGAGAGACATAAAAAATATACAAGATCAAGAAAATTCAGCTATGCTAAATTTAGAAGAAGGATATGAAGGTGACAGTGAATTTGAACCACCTAGATCTCTAAAAGAAAAAAGGTTGTGACTAAAGAATACAAAGACCATCTTTTACGAAAAATGAGAAGTCCGGAAAAGAAGGCTAAGCACATTTCTCGATCTATTCAAAGCGGTATGTATAAATGGAGGAAGGAGGCATCGAGAGGAAGGAGGTCGAACAAGCGACCTCTCGTCGATCCTGTGCGAGGGCCATGCGAAGCTTTGGTGGCATATGTATGGTGTGAGTATTTGATTTTTAGTGTGGTTTCCATTTTCTCAGTGTGCTTCGGTTTGCAGTGTTCCTGTTGCTTTGAGTGGTGTGATTTATTGTTAATACTAGAAAAGAATTGTATAAGAGAGAAGAGAAAACTACGGAGATCCTCATTGCCGTGCCGTTGGAAGATGATCGGTCGGTGAATACGTTCATGGCGATGGTGATCATGTAGCAAGATCAAGACAACAAGATCCGATTAGTATGATACAACACAATACATTTTTCCCTTTCGATTTCTTATTTGGAGTTTCACATTGTGGGGGAATACATACCAATGTTCCATTGCCATTCGCACCCAAAACGACTTAGTCGAGGAAAGCTTCTAAGTGGCGTTGGTGAGTTTTCTATGTTGTTCGAGATCAAGTGGCAGCGATCAATAGCGAGAGACTACGATTAAGAACATTACGATTCTTATAGGAAGTAATGTGAAATTTTTGATATTTCTTCTATTGTGCAGTTTTTGTGATATGCATGTTGTGTTTCCTACATAATTCCCCGATGTATAAGCATAGTGGTGAGCAGTAGCACGAGTAAGTCGGTTCATGGATCTTGAAAGGGTTTGTGGGAGGATCCAAAAAAACCACACGAGGTCGGCAGATTGATGAGGTTCTGTCACGTCAAGGTTTGTGGTAAGCTCTGTTTAAAACCATGGAAGGAGAGAGCCTTTCTTTTGGATCAAGGTCATGAGTCTTGGACATGCCACGAGGGTGAGCATCTGCGGTTGAGAGTGTGGATGTTTTTCTACCATGTAAACACTAAGGGGTAATGTTAGGAATTAGTATTTACATCATGGTAAATGGTTAGTTTTATATATATTGTTATAACAAATGTATAACAATATATTAATGAGTTTTATATTGTTTATACTTCTACTTTATAGGAAGTTGGTTTTCCTATTTGGATGGCTATTTAATAGCACTCCATACATTGTAATAGATATAGAGAATATATTATTATTTTTTGTGTAAATCTGCTTGTTCTCCAAGATAGAGAATGTAATTCCAACAAATGTTAAATCATAACTCGATCAAAACTACAAAAAATATATACATCAAATTCATGCATGCGCACGAAGTGCCACACCCAAACATACCGCAAAACTAAATCTCTTTGCATGACCCACAGTAACATGGAAAACTTTAGGGAACCTAAATTGAGTTGTTTGAAACTATTTAACGCTCTTGCAAGTTGTATTCTTAAATGTTATTATATTATCAGGTCACTTATGGTGACATGGTCATTTAATAAAACACGATTGGTTTTGTCTTATAGTTGTCACTTAGCTTGAGCAAAAATAAAAATCACTACCTTTATCTATAGGCATCTAACAAGAAGATCATAGCCCACCTTAGTTCAATGAAAATAGCTTAGGAAACTAGTTTTGCAAGTGGGTTTTGGGGAACACTTGTCGGTGTGTGATAAGAGTTGTGTAAGCAATTACAATAAGCGGCCTCGAATATGCCCTTGTAACTTGAGCTCTGTTCATTGTAATAAACTTCATTAAACATGATGAATTCTATATATATGGGGGAATAAGTAGGAATCATCAAAATTTGTGATTGAACTTGAAACGAGTGTGTTCGAGACCCAGTTGTAAGCACTTTTGTTATTTTGGATAGTTTTCTCAACCTTAGCTAGAATCTCCTTTTTGAGTCTCATTTGACTTCTAGCCACGCATGTGACCTTGTAATACCGTTACAATGATATGTAGAATTTTATTTGATCTTTTATCTTGTATAAATGAATTTTGAAATGTATGGTGATTTTCTCTCTCCACCCTTTTTCTCTCTCCAAAAATGATTATGAAACTTTGGTTGATTTGAAAACGTAAATGGATTGGGAAATGTAAATTGGTTTGAAATGAAATTAAAATGGACATGAAAGGAAAATGGTTACGATATTTTGAATGGAAGATAAATTGTCTCTACTTTCTCTCTCATCTTTACTCCATCTCTCACTCTTTCTAGTACAAATAAATTCACTATGCAAATGAAAGTGAAAGTGTGATTGCTTGAGGAATGAAATTTTTCTTATTTTTCATCCCTACCTCTCTCTCTCTTATATTTATTGAAATGTTGAAAATGATGAATGTGTGGATTTATGCTTGAGTGTAGGGGACTTCCATACTCAGTCCTGATTTACGTGATGTTGGTTGCGGGTATTTCAAACAAGAGGATTTTTATGGATGTGATATGTTGTAACTAATGAGTTATCATTGTAAAGTTATATTGATATTGAAATACATGTATTACCATAGAATAATGATTTTTATTGTTCTTCAAAGAATTGTTCTTTGTATATTTCGCAAAATAAATACAAATGTGGCTATATTTTATAGTGTTGAATTGGATGTGAAGTTGTATTCAATTTTTACCTATGATATAAAGATGTTAAACCAATCTTTTGTTATTTTAATTATTGGTATATTTCCTTAACACCGACAATGCTAGGTAGAATCTCCTCCCATCAAAACTAACGAAATTAAAAGAACGAGTTATAATCCATATTGTCACTCCTTCCCCCATTTGAGTCTTTTTCCAAGGTATAAAACATTGACCATGTTAATAAAATACTTTGATCTCATTAATCATCTTCATGCTTTGCACCTAAGACGTCTTATTAAGGACCATTTCCTTGATATTTTATGATGTGGTGCATATATGTTATGAAACCTATCATATTGGGATGAGTGGGGTGACCACGTCTACGTGTTGCAAGTATAACCATATCATGAATCAATTTAACCCTCTTGTGTGTAATTTCCCTTCGTACCCTAGTGGGTGGCCAAAGCCTTGCAAGATAATTGGTGGTTGTACCTACGATTGATCTCTTGTGAGATTTAAAATATGTGAGTGGAGACTACGTTTCGAATTACTTGCATACTTACCCAACAATTGAAATAGGTCCTTAGGAGGCTTTTGTAATGTATAAGATTATTTGGGATATCTCTCTTTCAATATACACTTATACTTGTGTGTCTAAGAGCAATGAAATCAATCATCTTTTGCGAGGTCATAATCCTTTTAGTATTAAATTCCTCAATGTTATGTAAGTGTTATAGGAATTTTATTTGTTCCAAAATGATGTTAACACAAAACCAAAGAAACCATGTAAATGTAGTGAGTAAAAAGGGTTAAAAAAGATTAAACTAAGGAATGTCCGCTACAAAAATGGTACACCATTGAGTGATGTCAAAACCAACTAAAATGTCAAATGTGATCATAAAATGAATGTGATAAAGTAGAGCTCCATGAATAATACAACAACCTAATAAATTTGAAAACCAAATATGATGCATGATCACATGGTTTGTTTGCATAAATGTGGATTAAACAATGATGCTAATGAAATAATAAAATGTAGCCTTGAGAATGGGATAACTTCAGCTGTAGCCAAGGTCTTGCAAGTTAAGGAATTTTCACTCTAGTTGGACTTGTAAAAGTTAGTAAAACCCTTGGCGTAGATAGGAATATATTAAATCTAGAATCACTCAGGAAGTAGAAATTTATGGTTGAAACATGTAATCAAAGCTGTTGGTATACTCAGAGTAAATCCTTAAGATGATGAAACTTAAGTTTTAAATGTGAAAAATCGTCAATTAAATTCAAAGAAAAATCTCTATAATAGGAGCATAGGTGTAATGTACCCTTACATGTGTAATATGATTGTGAAAATATGAATTCCTACTTAGAGAAACTGATTGTCAATCAATAATGATAAAACTTATTTAGCTAACCTACATATTCGGTTGTAATAACTTCAAGATGAAAAGTACATTGTTAGTATTAAACAATGTTATGAAATGAACTCGGGATAGGTTTTCTATTGATCTAGTAACCTTCCTTTTTCTTCCTGTGAATTTTCCTCCTTGTAATGAGAGAATTTTTCCAAACCAAGTAAACACGACTCTTTCAAACAAATCCTTAAGTCAAATATTAGAAGGCACATATGTGTATATATGTTCCTAATCACAATCAAGCTATATAAAGTTATTTCCATAAGAGAAACGAGCAAAATTCTAATGGAACCACTATAGGGAAATGTTCAACAAAAACATGCAACCTAGTTGTAGAGGAATGAAGGGTCCCATGTTATGTGTTCTTTAGACAATTATAGTCAACTAAACAATTTTTGAGAAACAAACCTTTAACATAAGAATTGAATATTAGGAGACTCATAGTTGTTTAAAATGAATTTATTTAACAAATGAGCTATGGATAACTAATGGAATTGGAGAAAGGAACCAACCACACATTCTTCATTAAAGAAAAATTGTCTACAAAATAAAGTAATTGAAGATTGAAAAATAGAAAATTTTAAACCTTATGTGTTTAATTATGTTGAAAGCTATAAGGTCATACGATGGAAACCTAAATTTAATGAATATGTAAACCATGAAAATTCCATGTCATGGAGCATGCCTATCCTATTTTTCTTCTTTGTAATTGGGTCATTGTCGAGTTTAGTTCGTTTCATAACACATTGATGTGTATCCTATGTTATCCTATTGTATGAGTGGGTTCATGTTTATGTAAGTGCTCTACGTGATGTAAATTTTATTTATTTAGATTTCATGTGGTGTTGTGTAGTGTGCAATTATTTTTTTAAAAAAACTATTACGATAATTTCACTATGGTATTTTGATGTTGAATATGTGGGCATTACATATGGTATCGAGTGGAGTTCATGCTCTCAAAACTTTGGGATGGATTGGAGTTGTGATGATTTTGCATGGTGGTTGTGGAGATGGGAAGAGTAATGTGATATATGTTGTAATGTGAACATTGTTGTGATTTTGATATTATGAACACACGTGTTGTGCATATCACTTAGTGCATATGTGTTATCATTTGGATGTGTTTGTAATGAGAGTATTTTCTCTCCTTTTTGTGGACTCAATAAGGAGTTCACATGTGATGTGTCGCCTTGTTGTGTGTGAAAAGAATGTTATTGCGGATTACAGAGTATTGGAGTGTTTTGTTATTATGTGATATGAAGGTGTGTTGATGTGTGGCATGAAAAAATTGGTGTATAGTGAATTGGATTTTCTCCTGATGTTGCCAATGTGTTGTGATGAATCATGTGTGTCACCATGTTGTATTGTGATTAAGCGTATGTTGTAAAGTTATTAATATTTTTCATCATACGTATAATTCCTATAATGTGTGATGGTTCATGTTTTGAATTAGGAGCATATGGCGATCATATGACCCCCTATTGTGCGTACTTGCACCTTGGGTGCGTTATGTGAAAAAGTGATGTAACATAACCCATGAATGTAATGATTTTGTTATAAATTGTATGTATACCATGCATAAGACGCTATGGTTAATGTGCGTGAATCACCATTATACTAGTGATGTAGTTATGTGTTATGTTGTGAACCTTAAACTAGAAACTGACCTTGAGAGAAGCAACCATTAAGAGTGTATCGTAGAGAGATGAGACGTGGACCGAGGTTTTCATAATCTTGAAAGTGAGTATAGGTCGGGAAGTGGAGTCTTATATAGGCCCGAAAACCCACTTCTATCTATTTAGTATACTTCGAGCTTGCTTAGTATATTGTGGATGCGCACCACCTTAGGCTCAACTTATGAAAACTAGCATCCCCTACTCTTTCCTATTGGGTTGTCCATCGAAAAATCCTATGTGATTTTAGTGTGTTAAGCCTCGTGGGAGTATGGAGGGATGATTCAGGAAGAGATGATGATAGTTACATTATTTGATATACTCATTTCTAGTTACGTGTATATTTTTACAAGTTGAGGCTCGACATTCGAGTGCCAGAAACTTGATGAGTACCCCTTTGGTGGTCGTATTAGGCCACATAGTGATTGTAATGTGTTATTTATCAAATGTCGTATTTTATTCATAAATTGATCATTGTTTCTTTTATTGCAGAAACCAGTCATTTTCTTGATTGATGTGTTCTTATATTTTGGCATTTTACTCGGTTGTTGCACTAACACGTGGATTTTTACACTAACTCTAATTAATTAGCCATTTGTTTTTCTTAGTTATAAACTTTCTTTTCATGTTTAAAAGATTTATAGCCTAGCCCAAGGCTTACAATTTTTGCACTTGGAATTTGAAAAGGATTGTTGTGTTGGTTCTAATGTCGTAATGTGTTGGAATAGGGTCATGGGATTCACCATGGAGTGGTGGAACCTATGGACCCACTTCGTTGTATGGGGTACGCCCCAAATATTTACATTAGCGAGTTTTGAACCATGATTTATTTTGTCACTCAAGTGAGGGTGACGGAGCTTTATATTCCCAAGGCATAGGGTGACCCGGCCTCATGAAGTGGAGAAAGGAGATGGGGCTCTATGGGAGAGTGACCCGGTATTCTTGATGGTGCTCTATGGGAGAGTGACTTGATGTTCTTGATGGCACTTTATAGTTGCGTGACATGGTATTCTCGATAGCACTCTATAGTTGATTGATATGATATTCTTGATGGGGCTCTATGGTTGAGAAACTGACTTGGTTATGGCACTATGATTCTTTCTCTGTGGAGGTATATATATTTTTGGTGATGCTTTAGGAGGTATATGAAGTTTTTGTGTTTCTTTTGGAGATATATGGATATTGTTTGATGATGTTTTATGATGTATGGATTTGGTCTTATGAGTTGTGTTATTCTTGTGAGTCTTGTTACACATTGTTATGTTTTAGGCTTGACGATCCCCTTGGTTTATATATACTATTGGATATTGTCTTGGAATTGTGTGGGTATAGTCGCGGTTTTCAAGTCGTGTGATACCGGCTATATATGTATCAACATGATGATTATGTTTGTTATTCACATGTGTGTGTTGGATATATGCCTATGACATAATTTCTAGAAATTATTTGTTATGTCGACTAATTTTTGTCTTTCCATGGTAGAATTTGAGGACTTGTGATGTGATGCGATCATGAAAGTATGCAAGCGTCTCGTGGGTCATTTTGATATGTTGAATTTTGTGTGACATCTTGAGGCCGATTACTTTTAGGCACCCATGAACATAAGACAATTTAAATTCTCAATAATTGATACTAAGAGTTTGAGATTAAGAAATACAATAAAAGAAAATACTAATTGAGTAGTAAAGTAAAAAAATAAAAAATAGATAACTAACTACCAATCTTATAGAACATTAAAATTTAAGATATTTCCAAAACTAGTGTACTCCTATGTGGTCACATTGTACACACAAATTGCTTTATTAATCGACATGTGTCATTATCGAGTTTCTTTCTTACTTATCTTTTGAGATTTGGTGTTGTGTCGCATAGAGGATGATGCTCTTATAAGGAGAGGGAGATGTAGTACCCATACTTGACTTGAAAGACGCCATTGCATGGGGGAGCGACACATCTTCACATGACCTTTTGAGCTTTCTTTTCCTTACGAGAATAATATAGGAACTTTATTTTGAGATTCCCAAGACCTAAACACAAAGAAACCCAAGTTAACGTTGTAAACATAGTAACATTTGGATGCTTAAAATGATTCAAAAGTTTTATAGGGAAGCGTATATAATGGAGCACTCACTAATATCCAATAGCCACCCTAGTCAATACTATGGTGGGCTAAATTAGTCTTGCACACTGAGGTAAATCTAAAACCATTATCCCCTTATTTTCTAATGCAAAAAATGATTGATATGGATATGTGCCTACATCAAAATCGGGTTCAATGTCTCTATAAAATTAGTCTCTTTCGCTCTTCCTTTGTATTGTGACTTGTTGTTTATTATTTGTAAAAAAAAAAAAAAAGAGGAAAATCTGACTGTTGGGTGTTGGTTTCTTGTTGTATGCGAGAAGAATAATGGGGATGAGGAAGCACTTTATTGAGATATAATATCAAACTATATTGATTTTCCCTTTCTCCTTTCGAACACATGTGTTGCATGCACTATAATCTTTGGAATGCCTTTTTCCTATTCATGTTATTTATCTTTAAAGTTGACTATTTGTTGTATTGATGAAGACGTTGGAAGTGGCCCTATTTTCCTTTTATTCCGTGTATGGATCTATAAGATTTATGTGTTTTACCTTCCTTATGCCATAATAAGAATGATGTTACACCTTCTGTTTTTCACAAATGTTGTAATTGCAAGTTCCTTGGTTGACATGTATGCAAAATGTGGGAGCATACACATGGCATGTGAACTATTTGACAAAATTCCTCAAGAGAAATACGGGTCATGGAATGCTAGGATTGCAGTATATACACAAAATGGGTTTGTTGGAAAAGCCATAGAAACTTTAATGCAATGATTTTGGCAGATATTAAGTCAAATACCTCGTAGTGAATTATCGACACCCTTCATGCATGTTACATTTGGGAGAAGTTTGTAAGACATGGGCATCCTCATGAAGTGTGGTTGTTGACAAATAAGAAGCTTTATAGAAGGGTATGGACAGGTTATCCATCAAATGAGTTGTTGAAATAGTTGAAAATATTTTGGATAGAAAATGCACTAAAGAAAATTGTTGGTTATCCATTGATAGGAGACTACGGGGGGAGTACCTCAACCAAACATGTTCTAACCAGTGAACATTATGGAGAATGCTCAAATTTCTCTGTGGAACAAGTATAAAATATTTCAAGAAATTGAGATGGTGGAATTGTGGATGCAT
Source organism: Taxus wallichiana var. yunnanensis (assembly GCA_018340775.1). Lineage (NCBI taxonomy): Eukaryota > Viridiplantae > Streptophyta > Pinopsida > Cupressales > Taxaceae > Taxus > Taxus wallichiana. The sequence goes on from CM031239.1 coordinate 631,314,971, forward strand.
GCAAACCACTTGACGAAATGCCTGAAGCTGATGTGGTCTCATGGAATGTGGGGATCACGAGTTTTGCGTAAAAAGGTATGGTTTTACCCTTTTCGCTTGCACCAAATTTTAACTTCATCATTTCCATCTTTTCGCAATTATATTTTGAATGGAAGAGAATGTAATTCCAATAAATTTTAAACCATAACTTGACAAAAAAATATATAAAAAATGTATCACGAAAGTCATGCACACGGAGCTCCACACCCAAACGTACCACAAAACTAAATCTCTTTGCATGACCCCAAGTAACATGGAACAATTTATGGATCCTAAATTGAGTTATTTGAAACTATTTAACGATATTGCAAGTCATATTTATAAATGATATTATATTATCAGTCACTTATGGTGATAATTTCATTTTAATAAAACACAATCCATTTCGGATGATGGTTTTGTTTAGCTTGAAGCGAAAATATAAGCACTACCTTCTACTTGTAGGCTTACAACAAGAGGATTGTAACCCACCTTCATTTAATGAAAACACCTTTGGAAACTAATTTTTCATGTGGGTTTGGGGCCCACTTGTTGTTGTATGATAAAGTTATTGAGCGCAATTATAATAACTAGCCCCGAAGTTGCCCTTGTAACTTGAGCTCTGCTCGTCGTAATCAACTTCTGTCAGACACGATGAATTCTATATATATGGGGGAATAAGTAGGAATCATAAAATTTTATGATGGAACTTAAAAGAAGTTTGTTGAAGACCCCGTTGTAAGAACTTTTGGTATTGTGGATAGTTTTCTCAACATTAGCTAGAATCTCCTTTTTGAGTCTCATTTGACTTCTAGCCACGCGTGTGACCTCATAATAATGTTACAATGCTATGTATAATTTTAATCAACATTTTATCCTATATAAATGAGTTTTGAAATGTATGGTGATTTTCTCTCTTCATCCTTTTTCTCTCTCCTAAAATTATTACGAAACTTTGGTTGATTTGAAAACGTAAATGAATTGGGAAATGTAAATTGGTTTGAAATGAAATGAAAATGGACATGAAAGGAAAATGGTTACGATATTTTGAATGGAAGATAAATTGTCTCCTTACTTTCTCTCTCATCTTTACTCTATCTCTCTCTCTCTTACAAAAATGTTTAGTGCAAATGAAAGTGAAAGTTTGTTTTCTTGAGGAACAAATTATGTCTTCTTCTTCCTCCTTACCTCTCTCTCTCTTTTATATTTAACTTAAATTTTGAATATGATGAATGTGTGGATTTATGCTTAAGTGCAGGGGACTTCCATACTCAATCCTAGGAGGTGACACAACATTGGTTGTAGGTACTCGAACAAGAGGAATTTTATGGTTGTGATATGTTGTAACTAATCGAGTTGTCATTCTAAACTTATATTCATCTTCAATACATGTATTACCATATAATAAGGATATTTATTGTTCTTCAGAATTATTCTTTGTATATTTTGAAAAATAAATACAAATGTGGCTATATTTTATAGTGTTGAATTGTATGTGAAGTTGTATCCAATGTTTTACCTATGTTATAAATATATTAAAACAATATTTTGTTATGTTAATTATTGGTATATTTCTTTAACACCCACAATGCTAGCTAGAATCTCCTCTCATCAAAACTAATGAAATTAAAAGAACGAGTTATAATGCCTATTGTCACTCCTTCCCCCATTTGAGTCTTTTTTCCAAGTTATAAAACAATGATCATGTTAATTAAATACTCGATATCATTAATCATCTTCATGCTTCGCACCTAAGGCGTCTTATTAAGGATCATCTCCTTGATATTTCATCATGCAGAGTATATATGTTGTGAAACCTGTCATATTGGGATGAGTGAGGTGATCATGTGTACGTGATGCGGTATGGACGATATCTTGAATCAATCTAACCCTCTTTTTGTAATTTCCTTGCTACCCTAGTGGATTGCCAAAGCCTTGCAAGATAATTGGTGGTTGTACCTACGATTGATCTCTTGTGAGATTTAAAATATGTGAGTGGAAACTACGTTTTGAATTACTTGTGTACTTACCCAAAAATTGAAATAGGTCCTTAGGAGGATTTTGTAATGCATAAGATTATTTGGGATATCTCTCTTTCAATATACACTTATACTTGTGTGTCTAAGAGAAATGCAATGTGTTTTCTTATGAGAGGTTGTACTCCTTGTAGTCTTAAATTCCTTAGTGTTATGTAAGTGCTATAGGTATATAATTTGTTCCAAAATGATGTTAACACAGAACCAACGAATCCATGTAAATGTACTGAGTAAAATGGGTAAAAAAATTTAAACTAAGGAATGTCCGCTATGAACTTGGTACACCATTGAGCAATGTCAAAACCAACTAAAATTTCAAATGTGATCATAAAATGAATGTGATAAAGTGGAGCTCCATGAATAATAAAGCAACCTAAAAAAATTGAAAACCGAGATATGATGCATGATCACATGGTTTGTTTGCATGAATGTGGATTAAACAATTATGCTAATGAAATAATAAAAGGTAGCCTTGAGAATGAGATAACTTTAGCTGTAGCTAATGTTTTGCAAGTTATGGAATTTTCACTCTAGTTGGACTTGTAGAAGTTAGTAAAACCCCTGGCGTAGATAGTAATATATTAAACCTAGAATCACTCGAGAAAGTATAAATTTATAATCGAAACATGTAATCAAGTCGTTACTATATTGAGAGTAAATCCTTAAGATGATGAAACAAAAGTAGTTTGAAATGTGAAAACTCATCACTTAAATTCAAAGAAAAATATCTATAACAGGAACATAGGTGTAATGTACCCTTCTATGCGTAATATGATTGTGAAAATATGAATTCCTAATTGGAGCAATGGATTGTGAATCAAGAATGATACAACTTAATTAGCTAACCTACATAGTTGGTTGTAATAACTTGAAGATGAAAAGAGTGTATTGTTAGTATTAAACAATGCTTTATGAAATAAACTCGGTATAGGTTTTCTATTGATATCGTAAGCTTCCTTTTTCTTTACGTGAATTTTCCTCCTTGTAACGAGAGAATTTTTCCAAACCAAGTAAACATGGCTCTTTCAATCAAATCCTTAAGTCAAATCTTAGAAGACGCATATGTGTATATATTTTCTAATCACAATCAAACTATATAAAGTTATTTCCATAAGCGAAACAAGAAAAATTCTAACGGAATCCCTATAGGGAAATGTTCAACAAAACATGCGATCTACTTCTAAAGGAATGAAGGGTCCCATGTTATGTGTTCTTTAGACAATTATAATCGAGTTAAACAATTTTTGAGAAACAAACCTTTGACATAATAATTGAATATTAGGAGACTCATAGTTGTTTAAAATGAATTTATTTAACAAATGATCTTTGGATAACTAATGGAATTGGATAAAGGAACCAACCACACATTCTTCGTTAAAGACTTATGGTCTGCACTTGAAAATAAAGTTATTGAAGTTTGAAAAATAGGGAATTTTAAACCTTATATGTTTAATTTTGTTGAAAGCTATAAGGTCATACAATGGAAACCTAAATGTAATGAATATGTTAACCATGAAAAGGCCATGTTTGGAGTATGCCTATCCTATGTTTCTTATTTTAATTGTGTCATTGTCCCAATTTATGTCGTTTAAGTAAGACATTGATGTGTACCCTACGTTATCCTATTGTATGAGTGGGTTCATGTTTATGTAAGTGTCCTACGTGATGTCGAGTTTCTTTATATGGATTCCATGTGGTTTTGTGTATCGTGCAATTAAAGTCAAAAAAATAATATTTCGATAATTTTATTATGGTATTTTGGGGTCTAAAATGTGGGTATTACACATTAATAATCCAAGATAAAATAATATCATTATGTAAGAAACAATGCATAATCATGTAAAATGTGAACCGTGTATATATTGAGAGGTAATACTATATAGCAACCCAAACCATAACCTTTAATGGTGCATGTGTTATATCTTGTTTTCGATGCCATATAATAATATCCAACTGCCATATAATTTTTTCCTTACCTAACAAAATCTTCAATATCTATTATTATTATTATTTCTTCTTCATATATCATAAGACAAAAAGAACAACTTGAAAACTTACTCACAAGACGAAAAGAATTATTCATAAATCACAAAAGGACTTCTTAAAATATATGTACTAAAGAACCACATAAATTTTGTAACGACCAACCCATGGTAATGAAAATCAATTAGGAGACTCAAGAAAGTTGATCTCAAATATAAGAGCTCCCAGATTAAAGGAAAGATCGTGCTTATATCATATACGTGTGGAAAGTTAATAGCTATTATGGTCATGCAATATCAAACTGGCCATCTCTTTAAGAAATTTAAAGCATTCAAAAACACAATTGTTAGTATGGGCAAAATTAAATGTATATTTAATTTGTTTTGTATGGGTAACAGAAAATCACTAGAAATACCATTGACAATAAACATGCATACGGAGAAAGAGATAAGGAAGAGTGAACTACTTTACATTGTTATATTTGTTTGTTCCTAGCCGCTAGTTTTAATAATGTAATCCCACTTTCATTTAGTGAAGGTCTTAGAAATATGTTGCCTCCATTTAATATGAATATATTGGTTCTGTTCTGTTTTTTCATTTGTAGATACATATTAAATGTATTGTAATAAATGTTTTTAATATGTTGCATGCCGAGTGTATTACAAGAAAGAGGTATTTTATCAACAATTTTTCTAGAAATTATTGTGGATAGGAATGTTTAAATTATGAATCCAATTTTGTAGAGTCCACCCACAAATTTATTGTGGAGACTTAAAATTGTTAAAAAATCTACAATTTAAATATTGTAGAAATTGCAACAATTTCCAAAATGTTACAAATTCTAAAATTTTTAAATTGTAAAAATTTCAAAGGTTTCGGAAAATTTATAGGATCATTTAAAATCTCAATAATTATAGTGACCATTTAAATTATAATTTTATTTACTAAATTTTAAAAAGACATAGATATTTCAATATTTGTAATATTATAGATATTATTACATTATAGTATTTCAATGTAATATTATAGATATTATTACATTATAGTATTATTGAAATGACCACAAATATTATATTTTGTTTTGTTAATTATAATATTAAAAATTTATTTTTATAATGTTTATGACGTGTTTTTTTATTTTATTTTTAAAAATATTATATTTTAAACATTTCTAAATTACCATAATTTGAAATTTAGATTACAAATTTAATAAAATATTCCACATATAATATAAATCATAAATAAATATTATAGTGTGAAATGATTATAATTGATTTATGAAAATAATATAATAAAAATTTAATAGAATGATAATCATTCAAAGTAAATAAATTATTACGCTGAAGGCATTCCCCTATGATAAAGGACCTCACTGGAAGTTTGCGGTGGTGTTAAATTTGACGGTTATACGGCCGTCTGGATGTTTGTTCATACCAAGAATAATGAAAGTCTTAGACTTTCCTGCAACGCATTAACCCCAATTTTGTGAGAAATTCGTAATCTAATCATCCCATACTTAATTAACGCGTTGAAATCCCATTCGCGTGCAATTTAAATTCGAGAAATGGAGTTTAGATTCTTACCACTACAATTTTCTGAATAGGAAATACCACAGCAGTAACAGAGACGATGTATTGCGGTAAGAACAATTTCTGTAGCAAGTGTCATAATATTTGCATGCAGTCCATTTTATTTCTAGCCCTCCATCTACAATTTGTTCTAGAGGTTTTTCCAGGTCAATCTCATTCACTGGTAACTCAAATTCCGACTCGCAAGCTATACTCGTGTTCGGAACTCTGAAATTATAGTAACCATGACCCTTACAATTTGCATTGTTTATCGCCTCTGAAAACCCTGTAACACATGTTTTCCCTAGTGTAATATTCTGTAACCATCGGCAATGCGAAAATGAGCGCCGCCCAAGAATTGATCATAGATATTCGGTGACAGATCGCATTGATCTTCCAGTAGATGTTTATCTAATATTATCATGGTATGGTTGTAAAAACCCTCCCAGAAGTTGACCTGAGAGTACTGTTTGGGTTGCAGTATGTAGTATTGGTTTCCATCGATATTTAGCAAAGGTAGATAACCCTTGACTGTGTAATTGCATTCGAGATGAAGGAGAGGGTCTCCGCAGCCGTTGTTGTTCAATCCAAAGGTGTAATCCAGGGTATAATCTCCACACTTGAAAACGTCGCATGCTCCTTCACAATGAGTGGCGAGCCATGATGATGCTAACATTGTGAAGAAGAGCAGGAAGCGGCGTAGAGACATTTAATTATCACAAACACTTAACACCAATGACGAGTCTCGAGCTTCTTTCTTAACAAGTGCTCTTGGAAGAAGTTGAGTCAGAGTGGTGCCTTTGGTCATAGTTGCGATATACTTCCCTCCCCAAGTGGCCAAGTATCCTGAGTTTGACTCTAATCTCTAGGAAAAGAAGAATGCTCGTCTCTTTGTAGAGTTATTGTTGAGCTGCAAACTATATATGAATTCATTACTAAATTTCTGAAGTACTCTTACGTTAGTGGTTTGAGTTGCTTAGTCTACTCTTTCCTAAGATTTTTCTGAATCCCAGGAACTGTTTCCAGTTGTCTACTCTTAGCATGTCTTCCAAAATTTTGAAAACTCCTAGAGAAGGGCCAGAAACTTGAGGATATTTTTTGAGTAGGTTAGTCCACTCTTTCCCAAGATTTTTGCTCTGAATCCCAGGAACTGTTTTCAGAAATCTATTTCTAAATTTCTGATACCTTACCATGTCATCCAGAATTTTGAGAACTACTGGAGAAAGGCTGGAAACTTGAAGATAATTTTCCAGGTGTTTCCAAAAGGTTCCTCCACTAAAATTGACCTTTCGAAAAAACAACACATTTTTAATGTCTTCTTCATTATAACTACATACAAATACCTATATTTTTCAAATGCCTAGAAAGAACCATGCAATATATAGTTGTTTCCATCCAAAGCTTTGTAAATTATATCACCTTTGTTTTATATATTGAATTGTTTTAAATGTTAGCTCTCATGTTTGTGCTATTTAAATTAAGTGGTTCATCTATATTTCTACACAACCAAAATCAATCACACCCCTTATCAACATCAACTAAAAAAAGGAATAACTATCCCTCTAAAATAAATAACTTATACCATTCAGCATTCACATTGCATTGTACACACTTTAATATTCTTGAAATGATCAATAACTCAAAATAATCAACTACTTTCAAATTTCAAACTTTCATTTAATTCAAATTATTTTAAAACTACTCTTTATTAATTACGCCGAAGGCATTCCCCCTATGGTAGAGGACCTCCGGACGTTTCTACGACTACGTTAAATTTGACGTTTGTCTTGCCGTTTTTCTGAAGGGTTTAAATTTGACGTCCCTTTACACGTTTTTCCTATTTTTAGCCATTTCGAGTTGCATGCATTCCTCGTCTATCATTATTTTGTTGAGGGTCTCATGCAAAGTTTCGGGCTTTGTGGATATTCAAGCTACCCGACGACAGAAGAGTTTGCATGACCATTCAGTGATGATCTGAGAGATTAATTTTGCGTTCTGTGCAGTCGAGGGGCCTTCGGAGCAGTGGCTATCCATGACATTCTTACAATCGAAGCTTACATGGTAAAGGTATGTTCCAAGTATTTCATTAGCTTTGAGATTTTGAGACCGTTCTCAAGCAAAAGGGGTGTAGCAGTTGACAGATGCAATTTTGACATGGAACTTGAGGCAACAACACCCTTTCCTTGCTGAAACCCTCCTTTCCCCGCTAATCAGAGAGCCATCTTTTGATCCCTGGTCTGTATCCTGGAGACTGAGACTTATGTGAAAGAATAGAATCCAGTTCCGATTTTTTTACCAATCTATGGTTGGAATTTAATGCAATTATCAGATTTTACTTGAATCCTAGACCTTTTGTTAATTTATCAGAATTTCAAAAATAGATTGCAGGTGCCCAGGGGTCATGGCCTCTTCCTCCAAGAGAGTGAATCCATAGGCACACATATTTTAACTGCACATTCGGTAAATGAATCCCCTACCAGATCCGGTAGATGAATCCCCTGTTGCTCTTGACTCCATCAGGCGCAGACATTGGCGGTGAAGATCCGGTTCAACAAGTAGATTTGCTTATTGATTTTAGTGAAATGAAGGTATTTATCCATCAGTTCAAATTGCAAGGCAGTGGTAGTTTTTGAAGTCAGAAACACCAATTTCGTGTAAGGTATCTTTAATGAAAACCCATTAAAAAATCATTTTAATTTGTAGATGGGGGTAGTTTTTAAGCTACAACAGATGACAATTTCGTGTCTGAGATCTCTTATAAAACCCCAATAGGAAATCATTTTTAGCGTATTAACCACTCCAAAATTGTTTTTCATTAACTGTACATATTTTCAATGTGGGGTAAGATCTTATTAATCCGTTGTTAATGTGGGATATCGTTGTAGGGCCTTTCAAAAAAATCATATACTATGGTGGATCGAGTTGAATCTGTGGTGTCCATCACCAGGTAGATAGGAAGTCAGAGCTTTGCAATAGCCATCCCCATTATTTGTGAAATCAGCTCTGCACACGGAAATAAATCTGTAACCCCAAATTATCTCCTTATTTTACTATATTCAAATTGATTGATCTGGATCTATATCTGACGTGGGTTTAATAGTGTTTGGAAACTGTTGTCTGTCGTTGTTTTATTTGTATTTTTCGTTTTACATGGGTTGTGTATATCTATGTCTGTTGCTGCACAGTTCAGGGTACTGTTTTCATTCCTATTTTGTATAATCTTCCTCTTTTTGATGCGGGAATTGCGTATTAGGGTTTGAATCCTATTTTGTTTTCCAAGCCCAATGATCCATGCACAAGTCCAAAATGCCATCTGAATGAAAGACGTCTCAATGAAGCATGGAACTAGTGAACACCAATATTGTCACACCTCTAACAAAGCTCAGGCCAGAAGAACTGACATACATCATCATTGTCCACCACCATGAAAGGGACAATGTAGGAAATAATAATGTCCATGTGGAATGTCTAGCGCTGAGAGAGATTGGCCTCTTAGGAGGAAACTAGAGTGATTCTTGCGTAACCTCTCCCAACACCCAAGTCCTATGATCGATAGAGAAAACAAGTAATGCATGCCTGTACCCAATTAATGGAGAGAGAAACTGAGAGCTATTTGAAAGTTTGATAAACTTTGGTTTGTGGATGTCATCAAAGTTAATAATTATGTAAATCAGTTTAATTATGATGCCATAAATGATTGTATGATGTCATAAATGATTGTATGATGTCAGACAATGTTGTTCTCTTCATCATTGTTCTGACTCGGGTATTACTATTCTTGTCTCTGTCCTGAGATATTCATTCACTATTTTGAAAATGTAGTAAATGATTTCACTGGGTAGCGACTGTAACATAAATTTTAGACATTAGGCATGAATATGAATTTTGAATGGTAAATTCATTTTCAAAATTGAGAAAATTCCTGTTATGAACAACTCTTTTTATGTAAACTACTGTGGCAACATAATTTTTTTTGTTATTCAAACTAAACACGTGTATGGTAATATATAAGTGTCTAAACATGTGTATGGTAATATATAAATGTGATGTTTGATAGTGGAGATGTTTTTAATGAACACATTGAAATATGTATGGGGATGTCGTGGATCACTTATGACCTAGGTTGCACTAAATGTCATACCCCCCCTGTTCTGCCTTGAAACATACCAGGTACAAATGGCCGGTACAAAACATACTAGGTATAAATAGACGTGTTTAGAGTTTAGTCCTCAAACTGTTCTTATTCAGTTGCAAAAATTGTCTTTAGAAACTTTTTTAATGGTTGTAAAGCATTCTTCTCATGTTTCAAAACACTCCTCACCAGCTGAAAATGCCAACCCTTTCTTTGCGGTGTCGGGCTGATTTTGGCTGCTTCTGTTCTACTTTCACAAAGCTGAAGTGGAAAAGAATTGGCATTGTGTTTTAACGCTAAAAAGTACGGTTTAGGGTTTGGGTAATATAGCTGATTGGGCCCCACAGTTGCCAAATAAAATTTTCTGAAAAAGTATTTTTGGAGCTGGGACGGGGAATGCCTAGATCTCCTCCACCATGGGGTATGAGATGTGCAAGGAAAGTGTCACCTGGATGTTTTTGAGCAGTAACCCTTTCATTTCTTGCATTCCAGTGGAGTATTCTGTGATTCCCCTTGTCCATGAAATGCAAGGGATGATTTCAGGGTCTGAGACATGTCTGTGTGAAATTTTGCATTAGAAAAATATTAGTTCACATTGAGGACTCACAAAAGTAAGCTTCATTAGTTTGCTTGGCTAAATTTTGAATACAACCAGCTACAAAATAATGTTTTGATGTAGCATTTTAAAGATTAACAATTTGGTTGTGCAAACTATGTATTTACACACATTATTTAAGAAACAATGATGTATTTCTACCCATAATGTGCAATGTATTGTTATTACATCTTTGAAACTGACAAATGATTGTTATGTTCGATAGATAAGTTATCGATTTACCAAGCTAAATCGGGTGATCTCAAAATCCAGCACACCGAATATACTCTTCCACCGCTCCAGGCATTGGTACAAGTGAAATCTATCATATTATGAAATCCCCATTTCATCATACCAATCGACTTGTTCCGTTCAAATATGTGTATTTCACAAAAGAAAATGGCGTCTGTTTGTGAGAGGATTACATACTTTTGTAGAATGTAACGTGTTAATTTTCAGTTGCCACAACTACTACTTTCATTTTCAGAATGCTTAAACCGAAACTCAATGTCATGTGGCATTTTTAATTGAACATTATTCTAAGTAAAAATTGTATTTTGTACGTAGTGTATAATCACCCACTTTTTTGTTTCACATTTTTTTAATTGAAATTTGCTTCAAATTGGATTTTCTTTTAAAAATTTGAGATAAGATAATATCTATAAGCTTGCTGAGCTTATTTATTTGTTTGAATGATTGTCTTTCAATGCGACGCATGGCCCAAAAATACAGTTATTTTATTTATTATTTTTTAATTATGATAAACTGCGTCCCAACCACCAATATAAGCTCCTCCAACCAAATCATGGGAGGCATGTTCGACACATTTCAAAATGAGTGGGGAAACACATAGACCAAGTTGCCAATTCTCCATCAAACCCCTTCTTCATCGTTCGTCATCCTCTCTCATTTTTTAGCTTCCTCATGTTTTCATTCTACTATCCATCCTCTTCAGTGTTTCCATCGTACATCTCATGAACGATTGCTAATGTATTGCTCTCAGTAGTTACCATTTGCATAACGAAATGAGCGCAAAAAATAACTTGTACATTTTGTTTTTTGTGGTCAAGGTATGTGGAAGTACTACTTTACTCAACACTTTTGTATCCAAAGCGGCAATATCGTTCAAGGGGTATCAAATGTATTCAAGTTTAGTTCAAATAAAATTCGCCACAACAAGCTACCACTCATGATATAAAATCTGCAAATGTATGGAGGACTTCATGTATTCATGTTTGGTTCAGATCTCACGATATAAGATTTGCAAATGTATATGTACGAATTTGTAACAAATTTAAAATGTGCACATAGATCCTTTCAATGTAATGTTTCATCAAACCCATTATCAACATGTTATCGACAATACAAAAAAGACCTATTCAACAAAAAACCAACCAAATAACTGATGCAACCACCATCTCAAACACGTTGTAACACTAAAACAATTTCCCCCAAATAATTACAAATCACATCAACAACAAAAGTAATTAACTACCGAAAGCGTTATCAATTGTATTCATGTTTAGTGCCAAAACAATTGCCCACAAAAGGCTACCACTCATGATATAAAATCTGCAATTTTTCTTGTATTCATGTTTAGTTTAAATAAAATAGTCCACAAAACACTACCTCATGATATAAGATTTGCAAATGTATATTTACGAATTTGTAACAAATTTGAAATGTAGAGATAACACCTTTAAATGTAATGCTTCATATATATTCCTAAACTTACAAAATCAATTACACCCCTTATCGATATCAACTACAAAAAAAAAAAATTTAATATATGGTTTATATCAAAATTACAATAAAATTAATCAAAACATATCCAAAGTTATTTATCAGGATGGATCTGAAAACAAAAAATGATCCATTACATAAGGTTGCTTATAAAACTTCCTCTGCAACGTTTCTGCCATATGTACCACTACAATCTTTCCATTTTCTCGTTCATTCATATCTTTGCATAGAATTTTTTTTTTCCATTTATTTTTGGATAAATTTCTCAAAAATTACTTTAACGGGAGCAATTATTTAAGCAACAAAAGCAGTTTCCCTGCTTTAACACTTATTCAAAATAAAGAAATAGATGTTCAAAACGCCGCACTACAGGAGCAACATTGTGATGCACAACCCAATCACTGGACTAAATAAAATATATGACAATTTCAATCATGAAGAAATCAGTTCATATTTATATCCGACTTGGAAGTAAAAAGATAAAATATGCATGCTCAACTTATAATTAATAGAGCGTCTCCACTTCTATTACTAAGTCAACCTCAATTGTTTTCTAATTCGAATGCCAAAATGCATGAAGTAGTACTTATTTCTGAGCACAAAAAAAATCATTATCGTGAAATACATAAATACTAATAGAAATGACACCAAAGTGTCATTTCCCATTCAGATCTTCAATCATCTCCATTACATGCACTCATTATGGTCATCCAAGCTTCGTTCCACTAAAATTACATGCATATCTCCTCCTCCGGCCACTTTGTATTCAAAAACTAAAAATACAAATTTAAAGTCAATTTTGGCTTGAATAACCACTAAACCAATCTCCTTGTTTTTTTTAACAATGTTCTAAACTTGGAGAACACACATAACAAACCTCCCTAAATATATTAAGGAGTTATAACAATCCAAAACCCGCTCACAACCAAACTCACTTCCCAAATTTGACAATAAATGTCTTATTATGTCTTATATGACTAAATTTTGCAACTACACACAATATGGAAACATTATTATTCAACTTATGACTGTCTCTTAGCCCAACATAGACATGTGAACATAAAATTTATTCCTAAACCACAAATGGAATCCAAATCATTAAATGAAGCACTTGATGATCCTACATCCGATTCCCGGAAGGAAAAGATATGATCTCCTTCTCAAATGCAATTTTGCTTCTACTTCTTTCCTTCGTTTCTTCTAGTTCTTTAGTGTTCTTTCTTTATTGGTTGATTTATTTTTATTTTTGTTTCTCATCTTTGCTTCCTTTATGACTTTCCACTCACACGTGATAATGTCCTTCTTGATCTTTTTGATTTGGATTTCTTGCAGAGCTCTTTTCTCTATGGCTCATATCTCTTTATCTAACAAACCTGCACATTCACTGAGGAAATAAAAATGTGAGGCATGATAGCCTCTTTGGTGTATTCTTTCATCTTCAAATTTTTAATCAATTCTTCCCACTCATTTTCATGGCATTTTTGCATCATGCAATACTAGTTCTAGAACTTGTTCTTCTTTCGTAATCCCTAGCATTTTACATTCTCCTCTCATAAATTCATCTCAAAGTACTAATGTTTGTTCATACAAAATATCATTTTATAATTTCTCATCTTCATCAAATATGAAATATTTTGTAGCCACTTCTATGGGTTTTTGTTCACCTCAAGAACCTACAACCCTACATTTAAAGTGTCCTTGTCATAAAAAATTTCTTCTTCATTTAAGACTTCTTCTTGGTATTTTATTCCATCATCATGTATACCTACATCATGTTCATCAAAAAGTAATTTTTGAATCATTTCTATTTCTTCATATACTTGGCTATACTCGGGTAAGTGCAGCAAGTTAGTGGACAATTAAGTGGATATAAAAACCCAAAATTTAGGTACCGTAATCACAGTTTCTAAACCACGCTCGCATAATTATTTTTATAGGTTCGGTGATTTGAACCTAAAACCGCAATCGTGGTCCTCTAAGACAAAAAAATAGACATGTAACTCCTCATTTTCACCCATTTTCCTTTTCAACTACAATTTCTCCTAGACCTTTGGCTTTCGCACTTTGAATACTCGCTAAAAATACTCTTGAGACTTACGGATTGCGATAGTTTCAACCATGCCTCAAGATGAAGAGGTAAGCCCTCGATTTTGGCCGATTTTTTTGCATTTTAGGTTATTTTTTATGATTTTCATGAGTTTTCAATTTTTGTTTATGTATACAATTTTTTTTTATTTTTTCGATTTGCTCAGCAGGACTCGTATTCCTACAAACCTTAAAAATATTCCTCAAAACCCTCAAAACAATCCTCAAAACCCTCAAACATTCCTCAAAACACTCCTCCAAAACATAAATCCACCTCATGTAACTCCTTACTGTCACACAGAACCAACAGAACACAAGCTAATATCATTGGAAGAATCCAACAAAATAAAATTGTCATTGAGAACCTTATTCAGACTATAAGACAAAATCATGCCACAAATCTATCCCATATGATTTTAGCCAACACATTACAAACATTGATTGGTGAAGTTAACTCCATGACCAACCAAAAAAGCGAGATATAATACCTTTAGAGGTGATTGTAGGTAGTGGTATGCGGATAAATTATCCCATGTGGCCATAAAAGACAAAAAAATTGGAACATACCGCATTTTCACATTATTTACCGACCCGAGAACCAATGGACCCCGTAACTACTTGCGAATGGTTTCCGATCCATTGGTGCCATGATGACAGATCAAGAACAATTTTTGGGATCGATGGTGGATGGTCTTTTATTATCCACCATGCAACAACAATGAGGTTCCTCTCTATTTTTGAAGAAATTATATTGCAATTTTGTGCTTAATGAGGTCCCAATTATTTTGAATTTTCTTATATTTATGGGTGAGGTGGTGGTTTACACGAGTGGACCTGGTCCATGTGTAGGTCAACCAAGGATCCTCATGCCCCAAAACCCTCACTACCTTTGATTATCCCTCCTACAGTGAAGGAGGTTGTGGAGATTGACACACTGCATGCATTGAGGGAGCTCACCGACACTCGACCCAAAGCATAGTGAGCAAATTACATCTAGTGATATTGGTGGAGGTGACGGTTCTAGTGCACCACACCACTGCTTGTGGATTATGTGGTGTCATATGCACTATAGGTGAGACATCATTTGCTGAATCAACTGATTTATTTTCTCTATATGAGATGATGGCGGATGTTTTTAGAAGCTGGAGCAAAGTATCTTAGTCTTTCACATGTAAATGTCAAATAAATATTTAATATATATATACAATAGTTCAATTCATGTTTGATATTTTAATATATATGTATTCGATTATACGTTATGTACATACATGTAAAATCTAAATTTTTATTTTATTTTAAAATAACAATTGAGTGAAGGAAACATCAGCATCGACATGCTAATTTCTACGTAGTCGGGCATGTTACAAACGCGTCGTTTCAAGTTATACTTAAATTTCAAATTTCATTTGATTGTGTACTTTTATTATTATAGTGTTTCACTGTACATGTACATATTAATATATGTTTTTCTTTTATACGCACAAGCTTTGTCGAGGTCATCATTTTCTCTCTGAGGCGAGGCTCTTAGCATGTCTCACGTGATTGTTACACGGAGTTAGTTTCTCTTTACACTTTGTTTATAATTGTGGAAGTTCACATGGATTATGCTTTGGCTCATGTGTATGTGGCGAGTCATGTAGATTAATATTGATTTGTATATGTTTTTATATAGCTTATGACTACGGGAGAGACTCCTCCATATATGCAGACTATGGAGGATGTTACGGATACTTCCATAACATCTGTAGATCCACTAACCGAGGTACAATTTTTCAAATTTGTCGAATTTATTTAGGAATTATTTTTATTACTTAAATCTACAATATCAAATTTTGTACATGAAATATTTAATTTTAAATTTAATTATTTGTATGCAGTGAGTATCTTATTGTCCACTGCCACGTGTCGATGAAAAATTGATAGGGATCATGACATTGCGGTAAAATTTCACATGCATTTTAACTAAATTCTAAGTTTTTAAATTTTGAATGTATTTTTAAAAGCTGGGTGTTAAAAACTTGTTTTTTATGAATGTGCGAGTAAGGTTGCATTGAGCACGCTTAAAGACACCTAGGACCACATAGATGAAATATGTAATGGCGGCACCTTCCACTACATCCCTAGGTCATGGACATGCTACTTCTAGCAAGGCGAAGAGAGGGAAGATGTTTCATGATTAGATTCATAGGACATGGATGTACATATATATATGGGAAAGTTGGTCCTAATTCATGATTCTTCATAGGATATTGTATATATAGCCTTATGCGATCGCATATGGTCCTATATGTATGACACACTTAGTTCGAGATGTACACATGTTATGAAATTATATTTTCAGAAATGTGCGTCCGACACACTTAGTTCAAGATGTACACTGTGATGAACTTATATTTTTAGAGACGTGCATCTAGCACACTTACTTTGATACATTATATATCCATGTGTTGGTTTGCATAACGATATTACTTTTATATTTGATTGAATTCATTGCACATTATATCCTTCTTATGTATGTATATTCTATGTATATTAGTTCTATATGTATGTTTGATTTAAAATTAAAAAACTATGGTGCAAACATATATGAATATAACATTACTATGGTGTAACATTGCATGGTACTGATTGTTAAGAAGTTAAAGGGAAGCATGTGTATTCCTCCATCAACATGGGAAACTTATCATTTTCCTCTCAAGTCATGAAACATATTTCATACCTTGAATCTTGAAATAATATGTCTTCCCTTAGGTCATCTGGTTTTTGAAATGTGTATTTAATTTTATTTATCGAGAAAGATATTATTCATTTTACCATTGACGAGTGTGGTGGTGTATGAAAAATCCATCTTTATATCCCCACGATATCGTGACAGAAACTTTGGCTCAACAATATACCAAACGTAGCTAACATGTCTTCCACAAGTATTTCCATCTTGATTTTCTTTGGGAAGTATGCAAATTCTATTTGAGAATCTTTCACTGGCCAAAAAAGAGTTTTTTTTTTTTTATGTAGTAATAATGGCCAATAGTAGGGCTAAGAGTAATACCAATAGAGTTAGAAAATTTTATAAGCATGGCATTGTCAGAGGTGCGGAGTCAATAATGCAATTATTCAATTTATACCCATTGACCAACAAGGAAAGATAGAAAGGTTCTTATTTCCTATAAGAGGAGGATTTTAAGGAAAGAAGGTTCTAGGAATGAGTGGTTCTAGGAGTGGGAAGTGATTCTTTAGTGTTGGTAGGATTCTTGGAACATGTATTTTTACTACTTCCTTTGATAAACTAGGCGAGTTTATCAAAATGCTTGGGGTGTTTTTTTATGTACTCATATTCAGATATTTGAATTTTATCTTTCTTAAAATGGTCACTAATGTAAAAATATGAGGAAGTGGTAGGCACATTAGGAGCTGTGGAATCCTTGACATGAGTAGGATTTTCATTCTTAGGAATAATTGAAATAGAAATCGATTTGACAAGAGGAGGTGCAAGAGACTTACTCAAAGAGGTAGATGGAGTCTTGGCTAAAGTAGTATTAGGATTCTTCTTGGATGACCCCATAGAAGTAGGAAATTATGTTCCTCTTTTTTGTGTTTTTTTCTATTGATTCACCATTTGAGGATTAAAGTGTTTTGCTTGGGAAGTAGAAGAAGAGGCTTCTTTTTTTTTATGAGTGGGTGAACACTAAACAATAGTAACTATTCATATCATCTATGGATTATTCATGATCTTTGTTGGCTGAGTATTCAAAATAACCGATAATTACATAACTATCTTCTTCTTCTCTTTGATTTCGATTCAACAATTTCTTGAAAATGTTGTAATTTTTGAAAAAGTTGTAATTGTTCAAAAGTTGTAATTGTTGAAAAAGTTAAAAAAGTTGTAATTGTTGAAAAAGTTGAAAAGGAATGTTTTTGATGAGGAACCTTTTTTAAAGAAGAAGAATATACAAATTTATTCTTTTTCTTGTTCTTGTTCTTTTTCTTTCATTTACGAGAAGAATGTATGAGTTTTCAACAATTACAACTTTTTCAACAATTATGACTCTGTGGCACCTAAGGATGTCTCATTCAATTCTACACCTTGATGTAGGCACCCTTTGCAATATCTTGTATCAGTTTTTTCATTCTTTAATTGGTGCTCTCGCTGCCCTATTGTTTGCAAATCGCGCGAATAGCACGATTTGAGGCTGTGTAAAGGGTACATCAAAT
Organism: Taxus wallichiana var. yunnanensis; assembly: GCA_018340775.1. Taxonomy (NCBI): domain Eukaryota; kingdom Viridiplantae; phylum Streptophyta; class Pinopsida; order Cupressales; family Taxaceae; genus Taxus; species Taxus wallichiana. Next base: position 631,333,343 of record CM031239.1, read on the forward strand.
GGTATATTTTACAAATGGTTGGTCGGCACCAAACCGAGCTGTTGACACGTCTGGGTGGCCAAGTGAATGCTATAGGAGGCATCCTTTTTGTGCGTGACAACATCATTAGCCACAGGCTACTTCGTTCGAGGCATAATCCCTTAGAGCCACGAGACCGAGAAAATTGTTCAACTCGACGGGTGACTCTGCAAACTCTGTGGCAGCTAAGGACATATATTTTAATCCCACACCTCAGCGCCATAGGACCCTCTACAATATCCTATCTCATTTTTTTCTTCTCAATCGGTGCTCTCATTGCCCTATTGTTTGCAAACATGCAAATAGTGCGTTTCGGACATTATAAGGATGTCAAACGGTATATTTTGTAAATGGTGGGTCATGGCACCAAGCAGGACTACACCTTGAAACATCTAGGTGGCTAGTTGAATGCTATAGGAGATATCATTTTGGTGCACAAAAATGTCGTTGCTACCGAGGATACTTCGTTTGGGCATAGTCCCTTAAGGGCCTGCGACCAAAAATCATTCAACTTCGATGGGTGACTACGCAAAATCCGTGGCACCTAAGGACATCTCGTTTTATCCTACACCTTAGCATAGGGACCCTATACAATATCCTGTCTCATTTTTTTCCTTCTCCAATCGGTGCTCTCGCTGCCCTATTGTTTGTAAACATGCCAAATAGTGTAGTTTTAGAAAGTATAAGGTTGTCTAACAATATATTTTTCAAACGGTGGGTCATGGCACCAAAATGAGTGTCTTAACATGTCGGTTGGCTAGAGTGAACACTATGAGAGGTGTTGTTTTGTGCGCGATAACGTCGTTATGCAGGCTAGCTCGTTCGGGTGTAGTCCCTTAAGAGTCATGAGACCAAAAATTGTTCAAATTTGACGGGTGACTTATGTGCACTACACCTAAGGGCGGCTCATTTGATCCTAAACCTCAAAGTAGGGACCCTCAGTAATAGTATGTCTCGGTTTTCCTTCTCGATTGGTTCTCTCGCTGCCCTATTGTTTGCAAATGTGCCAAATAGTGTAGTTTGAGATAGTGTAAGGATGTCAAATGATATATTTTGTAAATGGTGGGTCATGGCACCAAAACGACTACGTCAACATGTCGATGTATTTGCTTCTGAGATACCTTGTTCGGGCATAGTCTCCTAAGAGCCATGAGACCAAAAATTTGTTCAACTTCAACGGGTGACTACATGGACTTCATGGCACCTAAGGATGTCTCGTTTAATCCTACACCTCGGCATAGGGACCCTCTACAATATCCTGTCTTAGTTTTTTCCTTCTCAATCGGTGCTCTCGCTGCCCTATTGTTTGCAAACACACCAAATAGTGTAGTTTGAGAAAGTTTAAGGTTGTATAATGGTATATTTTACAAATGGGGGTCGTCACAGGAACTGATTGCAGACACATCTAGGTGGCTAGTTGAACACTAGAGGAGGTGTCATTTTGGTGCATGAAAACATCATTGCTTCCGGGATACTTCATTCGGGCGTAGTCCCTTAAGAGCCCTGAGACCAAAAAATTGTTCAACTTCGATGGGTGACTACGTGCACTCTATGGCACCTAAGGATGTCTCATTTGATCCTACACCTCGGTGTAGGGACCCTCTAGAATGAATTATCTCGATTTTTTCCTTCTCTAATCAATACTCTCGCTACTCTATTGTTTACAAATGCACGAGAATAGTGCGGTTTGAGCCAATGTAAGGCTATCAGAAATGATATATTTTGCAAGCGTTGGGTCGTGACATGAAGCCCGACTACGCTAACACATCGGGTGGCTAGGTGAATGATAGAGGAGGCATCATTTTGGTGCGCAAAAATTTCGTTATATCGGGCTACCTCGTTCAGGCGTAGTCCCTTAAGAGACCTAAGACCAAAAATTGTTCAACTTTCACGGGTGGCTACGCACACTCCATGGCACCTAGAGACTTATCTTCTGATCCTACACCTTGGCGAAGGGACCCTCTATAGTATCCTATCTTAGGTTTTCCTTCTCTAATCAGTGCTCTCACTTTGCCCTATTGTTTGTAAACACGCGGAATAGTGCGGTTTGAGCCGGTGTAAAGGCTGTCAAATGGTATATTTTGCAAGCAGTGGGTCATGGCACCGAAGCCATTTGTGCATACATGTATGGATGGTCTAATAAACACTTTGGGAGGCATTTTTTTGGTTCTCTAAGATCCAAGTCCTTTTGGGATACCTCTTACGGTGCTATGACCCCCTCCATACAGTACATAAATCATTGTTAATTGGTTCCCTTTTCTTGTAAAACAATGAAATCTTCTCTTAGCTTCGAGAATTTGTAATTCTCTAATAATAGTGCCAACCATGTGAAGGTGGAAGCATTTACGGCACCACTAACCCTCACATAAAAGTGTTATTCAAAGAAAGTTAAGTTTCAAATCAAAACCATACTAAATATATACAAAATACACAAATTTAATAAAATATATAAACTTAAATTTATATAACTAACAAATTTATATATACCAAAGAAATTATATATACAGGACATGAGCATTGTAAATTAATTCCAATGAACCATCGGATCGGATCGACTCGAATAGTGGAAAGGATTGCTTCATGATCACACTCTCAAACCTTCCAAAGAATCTTTTTATTAGGCCTTCCTCAATATTTATACAATTTGGATATTTGTCGCTATAACTAGATGAAAATATAAGAGTATTTTTTTGTGTGTCTCAAAGTCTTCAAACCTTTGAAACAGAGGAGTCTTTTAATGGATACCATCGAATCCAAGTTCAGAAACTACCACCGACACTGTATGGTACTCGATATCTTTTCCATCTATAAGAGAAGTCAACTTCTTTATTTCATCAAATGATGACATAAGAAATAGTCTATTCTTTCTTCGTTGTCTTTATCGCAATAAACGCATAAACATGTGTCCTATAAAAAAAAGGTTTTAACTCTAATTTAAATTGTACATATTAAAATTTCAAATAACATAACTCAATACAAAAGTTGTAAATAGCTATAAATACCTTGTCATACCAAAATTGAAATTTTGTCAAAGTCCTTGGATGTTGCAACCTCATCTGCGAGAAACAAGTCGTAATGCTTGTGGAGGTTGATAGCTAGGAAGCGGAGTTAGATGCCTACAAATCCATCCATCCACCCATTCTTGTGAATCACACTCGGTAGTGACAATTTCGATACAAGATGCACAAAAAACATGTCAAATTTCTTATCTATGGCCCAGGAAGTAGCGTCGAGCTCTGAAATGAGTGCATATCACTGGACCCGGTGGTGTCATACAATCCTCATAGTTAGCAATTTTTTGTTCCTCTATCAACCAAAAATATCTGCGAACTATGGAATTTTCTTGATAACCTCGGGCCATGTTGTCGATACACCATTCCAAAGTATGCTCTTTGCATATTTCAATTTAGCACCATCTTTGTACTTCAACACTTCTCTTAAGAGCTCTTTTCACACATGCCCCTGCACTATCATGCTCTCCTTTTCCATGTCCAACCTCGGTCAAACTCGAAATATGTTACACACCCATCCTGACATGCATCCTTCTCATCCGATAAAACATTCTGTCATGCCCCACCTCGGGACAGAAAACCATACCAAAATGCAACTAAAATTTTAGGTAATTTTTTTAAAAAGTGAACGGTTAATACTAATGTTTGCTTAATTGATTTCCGCTAATATTTAATTTTATTATAAATTTATTTACCCAAAATTTAAATAAAACTATTCCATTAATGACTTAATTATTTATTCTTCTTAAGTTAACTAGAGTCACGAAATAATAGTCTACAACCCCCTTGTTATAATTAATTAGTCTCCCCTTTTAATTTATTTGCCCACACCCCTTTTTAAATTAATTCTCATTCCCACAATATTTCCCATATCCAAAAGTGTGTAGGGTTTTATTTGAGCCCTAGGATCAAACAAATCTGGTCCCTAGATTTTGGAGTTACCCTAAAGTTTTCCCTAAATTTCTCTATGTGATTTCCCTTTCTTTTCTTTACCATATTCTCTCCTTTTGATTTTATTTTGTGTTGCCATTGGAATGTACAGGTTATGGAGGGACAAAGGGAGAGAAGGATTCATGAGATATCTCCTTTGATGAGTAGGATACTAACCATATTTCATTATTCTTTCTTTTGTATGTCTTCCCAAATGTGGATCTCCTCAGATTGGGCATCTCTTCCATACCCTCGTGGTTAATTTATTTATTTGTTTTATTACACAGCCCTATTTTCCTGATTTTTATATATACACATATATTTATTTTGTTATTATTTGGTTTTTGTGGAGAAGGGCGGTGGATTAGAAGGGGTTGCGGCGAGAAGAGGAAACAATTGTGTGGTGGTTGGTGCATTTGTGAGCAGCGGGGGGCGAGTTCACATGGGGAAGGGAAGAAAAAAACAATGGAGTGGAGGGACAAAGGGGCAGCGCAGAGTGCGGTGGGGCAGGTGTGCGGGAAGGTCGTGGACAGCGGGTGTGGGGTTTTGGAACAAGCGCTGAGGCGGGGTGGCCATGGAGGATGGGGATCTTTGCGAGTCAGCTGCATGGGGACAAAATGGCGAGATGGGGGAGGGGTTCGGCCTCCCCCAAACAATTTGTTTTATATATTTTTTTGTGTCTAGCAAATTAAAATTTGTTTAGAATATTAAATCTTGGTTTAGTTTTTTTTTTTTCAATTAAGTTATATATATATATATATATATATATATATATTACCATCTTTGCAATAAGTACTAATATAGTATAATATATCAGTTTTATAATATGTAATACATCTATATACATTTTAAAAATAAAAAAGAAAAATTTAAAACATAATCTAGATTTAAAATAGGATCATTAAGGAATCATAGGATGAAAAATTATAACTAGATTAATGCCTGAAATAAATTTGCAACTATGTAAATTATTAAACAATTTCTCCATAAGTTGTGAATAATAAGGTCTAGTTATGAAATCCATATGGACTACACAAATCTGAAAACTACATGATCTATATGAGAACAACCAAAAAGATTCCCTTGCTTGTGTGGAGAGAGAAAGATGTAGAAAACTATTTCCCATGATAGAAGAGATTGCACTCCAAAAATGATATTTCATTTTGCATTCAAACATGTTACAACATTTTGCAAGAAAGAATTTTATATCCAAAGTAACACTACATCCAATGTTCTATTTTCTCTCCAAGTGAGGCTACAACTAGTTCATATAAAAGAGAAGTATCTAATACAAGATTTCTTATAGAAAAACATACTTTCTTTACACAACCTTCCACTTCAAAAAGATATTCAAATCAATGCTTATTAAAGGAATGTAACTATTTTCTATTCAATGCATTTTAAAGAAGTATAAATATTTTACAAGACTTTATTTGTAACATTCCTCAATACATCATATTTCAAACATGCTAAAATACATAAGAAACAACCTAACAAACCCCTTCCCAAGATTGAAGGAAAGTTTACAACAAATGAAGTTTCCACCAAGCCATATCCAAAAGAGATACAAAGAGGTAATGTCCACAAAGAGAGAGAAGATGCCAAAGGAACTCCAACTACCACCAACTTTCATCATGAGATCCAACTTCATATGCCTTCAAGGAATCCAAACAAGGAGAAGAAGCTTGTTTTACCACCCAACCATAGGCATCATTACATGCCTTCCCAAGGTTGGGATGCATGCTAGCCTCCCCCAAGCCCATGGGAAAGAGGAAAACTATCCACAACTATGCACAAGAGTGAGGGTGAACAAACAACATTACATCCACACAAAAACAAGGCAAAGATTAAAACAAGACTCCAAATTTGTAAAAGTGAAAGGAGAGGAGAACCCAAGTTCTACCTCTAAAATGGGGAAGAGAAGAAAGTTTTCCAAAAGTTGTAACCATCATTAGTTACACAAAAACAATATCTTCATACCCTCCTTATTTCTCCAAATTCATTCAAGCCCTCCTTATTTCTCCACCCTTTCACCAATCCTTCTTGGAAGGATTTTCAAACCCCAAAAGGGGTTTCCTCACCAAGAATGGGGAAGGAGGTTCAAGCCAAATGACCCACCTTCCCCACCTCAAACCATTTGAGGGGAGTAACTAAATCCTACAAGGCTTTCCCATCAAGCCTATGAGGATTGAGAGGGGAAAATCCCTCTCTCTTCCCCATAAAATCCATCATGCCATATGATGGAGGGAGAAAAATAAAATAAACAACAACAAAATCTTCATGCAACAACAAACATTTCCAAGTAAACAACTAATTTCTAGCATGATATAACAAACACAATAAAGCTCAAGAAGCCTACCTTAAAGAAATGCTCTCCGAAATTAAACTCTTCCACTTCTTGACCCAAGAAGACTCTAGCTCTCAATCCACAAGCCTCCAGAAAAATCTCCAAAAAATGTTCTCTTCTTTTCTCATGAGGGAGAATTTGAAGAGGAGAAAGTAAAATCCTCATAAATGAGGGGGTGACATGTGTCACCCTCTCTTCCTTCAAGGTCAAAGATCCCAAAAATAAAAGAGAGAAAGGATAAAATGGATTTTATCCCTCCTCTCCCAAATTACTCAAAATCATAACAAAACAATCTTGTGCAACTTTTAACAAAGCACACTTATCCATACCCCTTACATGGATGTGACTAAAGGGGAGGAAAAAAGGAGGAAAACTCCCTCTAGCCTTGAAATAAGCCCCCTACCTATTATGTAGGGTCCAAGGACACATTTTCATGTTAAGGGAACTCCCAAACTAGAAAGGGTCCTTAAAAATACCTATAATAACCCAATTTCGGGTTTGGAAAATTTGGCACAAGGGTAGAGGGTGTGGGGCCCACCTAAGGGTTCACATGTGACCCTAAAACCTTTTGATTAAGTACATCATTAAACAAATTCAAAACTTAATGTAAGTGGGGCCATTAATTCCCCAAAACAAGTTTACAACACAAGATAAACACCCTAAGTAGGATTAATAATATAAGACATATTACATTACAAATGAGGGTCACCTATGGTGCCCAAAAAATAATTCTATTGCTAAGGTCTCAAGCAATAAACATGGCTAGGACTTAGCCCTATGGGCTACTTGTGCAAAGTTGCATAGCTAGCCTAAATCCCACGTTCTCCTGTGACCTATCACCTGCACACTCATTGCACACATTAAACAAACTTGTCTGATAAAATGTGAATTAACTACTAAATAAGATATAAATGAATTCTAAACTAACATATCATCTCTCTGGAATCAAAAATGCGACAACGTGCCCAATTATACACAATTCACAATAAGTTAGATATAATGATGAAGTGACATATATCCATAGAATCCCAACATGCAACAAATTAAGTATCCATCAATATAATTGTGTTCCAAAACAACATCATATCAAATTAGTATCCATGACATCATAAGATAATGCGATAACATAATAATCAAGCTAAATTGGCGTTATACACCTAAATCTCCATATATGTCTAATAAGATCAAATCTCCTAATGTAATGTCCAAAATATATCAAATCCCTGTCAAAACATGTCTAAGAGTAAGAGGAAAACAAGTAACTGAGCTATAAAAGTGTGGGCACTACATCCCCCTCTACTAAAATTAGACTTCCTCCTTGAAGTCACTGAAAGAGATAGGGATATCTAGCCCTCAAAGGTGTCACATTCTCCTAGGTAGCTACTATCTCATCGTATTGGTCCCACTGCACTCTAACCTAGTCTAAGTCTCGACCCCAAAGGGCCAACCTTTAGTGCTCTAGTATGCATATGGGCTCCAGTCTCCACTATCCTCTATCCTCTACCTATAATGCCAACCAATCCAAAACATGAGAAACATCTGGTACATATCTATGTAGTACAGAAACATGGAAAACATCATGGGCTTATGCAAGGCATGGTGGAAAAGCTAGGCAATAGGCAACTAGGGTGATGACATCTAAAATGTCAAAAGGCCCCACAAAATGAGGTGATATCTTAGAACCCTTTCCATAGCGGATTGGGCTATTATGTGGATGAACTCTCAAGAAGACTTTGTCACCTTGCCCGAGAAGTGACGATCAATCCTCTTGTGTCTGCTCGCACCTTACACCTTCGGCGTGCTATAGCCTACTCAAGTCGATGTCTAATTAGGAACAACCTGCTGCTCTAAATCCTAAAGACAAGCTAAACCCAGGAATAATTTTTTTCATCTAGTACTATCCCAACTCAAAGGTGTTTCAAGTAAGGTCAACCATATAAAGCCTAGTAGGGAGCCATACCAATGGAACTATGATAGTTTTTTTGTAGGAAAACTCAGTCTCTTTACTAAATGCAAATAATCTTCCCATTTTCTGTGTTGGTCCATCGCATACATCCTCAACATGTCTTCCAGCACCTGATTAACCCTCTTTGTCTATCCATCTATCTCTGGATGATATGCTTAGATTGAAATTAATCTATGTACCCGAGTGGTCTTGTTATCCCGTAAAATTGACAAGGGAAATTTTACCGATAACCATACCGAAAATTTTGTTCCGATCCCTCGTCAGGGATCCCTTGCGTTCGGAACGTTGCAAAATCCCTTTTCCGGGAAATCTGGTTTTCCGAACTTAGTCTTTTTGGTCTTTTGGTGAGCGCATAGAATGTCATACGCAACATCAACTTTTAGTGCGCCCCAGATTAAACCTTTGGTGCATGCTTTCTTGTGTCATGGACGTTTTGGTGCACCTCTGCCTGCATTGAGGCTTCTGCGTGCGCCGAGGTGCATGCGCCTTCCTGTCAACAAATCATTTGTTGCGCCTCTTTTTGGTGCGCCATGGGCGCATATCTTCTGTGTCAACACCACTTCGATTCGCCATGGCACACATATTTTGTGTTGGCAGTCTTTGTGCACCAAAGGGTGCATATTTTCTCGTGTCGACAGCTCATTTGGTGCGCCCCTTTAAAATTTGGTGGCACATTTATTACTTCCTCGCCTATATATAGGCGCGTCTATCTTGTCATTATCACCAATGCAAATCACGTGATATTTTCTCTGAGCCTGTCAGTACCTGCCCTGTCGCTTTCGATCACGCCGTGGACCCGTTTTCACACTTTTTCATCGTTATATCCTGGTAAGAGGTCCTCACTCTTGTATTTTTGTGTTCTTTGGTTTTGCTTGGGTGTTGGCTGGTTTTGCTTGGTTGGTGGATCATGTTTGTTTTTCCCCAACCTGCTGCTGTTCTTTCCATTTTTCACCATGCTTTTTCCCCCCTCTTTCCAGATCTGCTGGGAAGGGGACTCTGTCCTGAAGTGTTGAACTCAAAAAATCTTGGTTTAGACCTCTTCATCACCCATGAACCCTGCAAAAAGAACTCAACCATATGCATATCCCTCAGTGAAGAAATCATAGCTGGAAGAGGCTGTAATGTTGTTTTCCTTGGCGCATCTGTCACCCCTGCAACATGATCAAAACCTGCGCCAATGGCGCACCCATCATGCCTGTTACATCAAGAGCATTTGTGCCCTCAAGGCGCGCCTCCTTCGCATGCTGCAAGTGCTAGCCTCACGCCCTCTTTGCGCACCAACCTCATTCGTTGCATCACATAAACATGCGCCTCTTTGGCGCACCCTGCATCTATGCAACATCAGCTTAATCTGCACCAAGTGCAAAACTATCAAGGCACGGGCGCATCCATCCTTATTGCAGCAACATCATGTTGTGTAGACCCTCCGTCGCCGCATGCACCAAGTACCTTTAGGCGCATGAAAATTTCATGTCACCCCACAAACCATATATGCACCTTTGGCGCACCAAATTTCCATGCAACATGAAAAATACATGTGCCTTTGGCGCGTCCTGTCCCTATGTAACATAAGGTCTCCGTGCGCCCTTTACAAAATGCACCCTGCAGTGTCTATGCGCCATGCGCCTTTTGGCGTTGATTTAACCTCGCAACACCTTTTTCTGCGCCTTACCTATTCAGCTCACTCGCATTTGCTATACCATGCGCCATGCGCCCAAGCCTTCAAATTGCTAATTGTTTTTCACAAGCGTTTGATGGAAAATCAAAGCGGTGACACGACTTTCTTCAATTGGGTTTCACATCTTATTCTTGTAGATCAGAAATTAAGCTCGAACAACATATGTAAACATCAAGCAAGAGACCTACCAAATCCAAAGGCAAGGCCAAGCCTACAGAAGAAGAAATGAAATATAAGTACCAAAGGGTCAGAATGCCCGACTCCCAAGCTAAATGCGACCTAGACATTAGAGACTCAGAGTTGTGTCATGTCAATATGGAGGAATTCTAGGTCAGGACTTAGAAGGTGACAAGAAGTTCATGGATGGATAAACTAAGGAAGTGCCCGTGACTTCGGGAGAGGATCCGTCAGCGCCGTTAACAATGAATTCATGATGGTGGTTTCCGGTGCTACAACAAAGACACAAGGTGTGTCATAAATGACAAGGGCGAGGTCGTCATTAACCTCACTACCCGCCACTTTGAGATAATACTCGGCATTCCTCATCACTGGCACTTTGTGGTCAGCGCCCATTACAGGATTGTATTAAAGCCTGGGGATGACAATGGAGATCAGATGTGCGGTGATGAATGAAGTCTACAGAAAAAAAAAGGTAGTGAGCCCATTGGCCACAAATCATTCACCGCAAAGATGACTTTTCGAGGAACTCGGCGACACCATCACGTTGAAAGCGGGGTCTTTGGGCTTCCTGACGCCCACTATTTCCATAAATGGATGTTGCGGTACTTAGAAACCATGAATAAAAATGTGCCCGATCAACACTTCGAATGGGCAGAAATTATAAGCAGCACAATCTCCGAGAAGCTACAACAATTTAATACAATGGGAAGATTCTTCATGAATTCCTATGTTGTTTACCCCGGCAAGATCAGAGAGAGACTACCCAGGCCTGATGCGGAGTGGGGTTTGGCCCCAAGTCAAAATATATGAATACTATCTAGAGTTGAAGCTGGAGAATAGTATCCCTCAATTTACAAAGATCAACGATGTATTTTTTTTACCACATCATCTCGCTGTTGAGGCCAAATATGACTTATGGTTGCATGACTAAAAAAGTAGCAATGGCATGTAGCCACCGAGAAATGGGGGCCTTGTTCACCCAATTTCCACGTTCACTTATTCAAAGGGCAGCTAACTCTTGGGAGAGCCAACTAGAGCGCTAAGGTCACGTTGGACCCAAATTGATTCTCGCTAGAGTCGCTCAAGACACTGATCACCTATCATGAGAAGTGCCTCAAAAGAAATAAGGGTGGAACTCCTTTCCCCCTCACAGTGGGTAGATATACATGTCTTACCCATCACAAGGTGAAATACATGTTCGCAGAGCGAGAACCGCTCAATTTGAAACATGATTTCTAGCCGAGCCTACCTTCGACCCAAGAAATTACCTCCCAAGGGCTAAGCTTGATCCACATCCCATCCGGATCAAGGACATGTACATCGACGTCATTCATGAGGTGGAGTGAGGAGAAAGGACCATTCTCGTTTGGCCTTGGCGCAGAAATCATCCAATACGGGGTAGCAATTGTCCCCAAAGGCTTCCAAACTACTGAGGATGAAGTAGATCAAGTATATCATAACACAGATGGGGACAATTGGCCTTTTCGGCCATTGATAGGACTAAGGCACCTCAGACGAGGCGAGGAGAGGGTCGAGAAACTCTGCGCGTAGAGCAGGAGCATTGGTGCCGAATGAATGGATTAATCTACCTCGGGGTTGATTTCACAACCTCCCCATTGGGTAACGTACCTTCTCGATCTAAACAACAACCTAAAGGCAAGGGTAAAGGCATAGAAGGTGAATCCAACACCACTCAAGAAGAAGCTCCTGAGAGTCCTCCTTCCATTACACGAGTCAGTCATAACTCACGGCTTCTCCGGAGAAAGAAGCGAGAAGAGGATGTTCCGATAGGCCCATCCACTCGGGATGCTCCAACACTGCTACAACAACCGAGGTCTCTTATGTCCCTTCTTCTTCTCTTCCTTCCCTCCTTGAGTGACTCAAGTGACCATCCCTTTGGTCGTGTCCTCTCCCCCTTCTTCTATTGTTCCCCCCACTTCTTCATCTATCTTCTCTTCCCTCGCGGATCCGTCCCCCTCCATTTCTTCCTCATCTCTACGAGCTCCTTCCCTTCCTATGTCTTCCTCTCTGCAGTATCCCTTCCTCCCGTGGGCACTTCTTCGGTTGTCTCTCTATGCCGCCGCCACGTGTCTCCACATTTTTCCCTTCTACCACCGCAGCTGCCCCTCTCTCATTTTCGGCCCTTCTCCCATAAGTCCAACTTGGATCTCCCATTTAAGTCAATGGAAAATGAAAGTTCCCATCACTCCGATGGACTTTTCTCGTAATCCCATCCAAAGGGGCAAGAAGCGAGAATCCGTCACGTGATTCTCTCGGAGTGTTTTAGAGAGAGGGTGATGGAGATCGCGTGCCCCAACCCCTCAAGGATAGAAAGGATCTGTCTCGAGCTGGATTATACGATGTTGACCCAAGTCACAATGGGGATGTCTTCCGAAAGCCTTCTGCCGAGGGAGAGGCCTTTCTGCTTCACGCCCTCAAGAAGCTTCAAGAAACAAAAGAGGAGAAAAGGAAATTGAAAGAGCAAAATAAATATCTACTCCAAAGCCTTACTGCGAGGAAGGTGCGGTGCACCTCCCACAACTTCCGTCGAGACTCCTAAGCTTCTGAGCCAGGAGAAAATTAATGAATATACAAAGATCGGCGAGCAAGGTATGGTCATTTCCGCTTGGAGGAGCCAGATCCTCAAAGACAGTGAAAAAGTAATCGTCACGTTCTCTGACTTGTATTTGAACATCAACAAGGTGAATAAAGAGCTCCAAGCGTTAGCGGGACCCATATCGAAAGAGCTGGAACATGTTAGACTATAGCACGAGACCTTTCAACAAATGTTCGACTGTTTAGTCAAAGATCTGGTCAAGTTCGGCATCTTCGCCATCCCAGGTCCCTCAAAAAGTCATGTCCAGTCTGGATTACCGGGTGGATCAGCTGGAATTTGTCCTTGAAAAGATCAACAAGGTGAAGGAAGAATCCTGACGCGATGCACCAAATGGAATGAATCACTCTCAACATGTCGCCAGTGGTTGCTTACTCCTTCCTTCACCTTGAGAAAAGCCGATGAAACCATCCGGATCTTCAAGGAAATTGCTTCGCGAGGGTTGCGGCGAGAGGTCACTTTTAGCAGTAGCTCGAGAGCATGAATAACCTCACGCCTATCGAGACTTCATTAGGTTCCTCATTGAAGCGAACAAAGACTATTCCAAGCTCCGAGAAGCTCATGACTTGAGTGGGAAACTTGTGAGGCAATCGGTGAGCAGCACAAGGATCCATCCTGGGATCAACTTGGGCCCATGATCAGCAAGTTTATGGAATACCGCTCTCAATTCCACATCTCGTCACCTGAGCAGCAACAAAAGCAGGCTACCCCCTTTCGGCCGCAGGATGACGACGACGAATAGCTTCTCTTTCTTCTTCTCTCTCTCTCTCTTCTTCGACTTTCTTTTGGGAATATCTGGAGTATGTTGGCACAAATGATGACATCATCCATGTTGCACCATGGGATGATGTCATCCATCAAGTTGTCAAAAGTCAACATGACTTTTAGATATTTTGTAAATATCTTTGTAAATAAGTGGTTGGCTCCTTTTTGCCTTCTTTTCTCTCATTCTTCTATAAATACCCCAATACTTGTTGTATTGGGCATGAGTGAATATCTTTCAGATGAAAAATAGAAGCAAGGAGAAAAGACTTTGATCTTTTTATGTAAAGAATTATTAAAACAATATTTAGACTTTGTCTTTGAATACATGTTATTTGCGGTGGATCTTTCTTACGTTAGATACTGTGTGTTGAGTTCATGGATTTTACTTCTGTTTTATTGTCATTTATTCACTTGTATTGCTTTTTCTCATTTATACGCAAAGTAGGTTTGGCTCATTTACTACCAATCCCAAAACATAAACCTTACGACCCGACCTTTCGCTTTGGAATTCATTTCTTTTCTTCCTTCGGACCTACTCTTTCTCTATCCTCTCTTTCATTCCTTTCTTTTCGCGATACGGAACACCCTCTTTGGGATGAGATCCCAAACCACCGAGAAGGTAGAATATTGTCGACTTGCATGCATTCCTCTTTGGTAGAATAGCAATAAACTAGTTTCGCACTTTGAGTCAAGAGAGGCTATGCCCCGCACTGCTGTGATGGCTCGTTTATCCATAGATCTACCCAAGCGGCTGATTTTTGGACCAACATTTTTGGTGAATCCATTGGGAATGAAATGTATCTATCAATTCTATGATGGTGGTAGGATAGAAAATCGAGAAAAATTAGAAAAATCACTATTTGTTTGCAAACTTTAACTTTTTGTCAAAAATCTATTTTTTTGCAAAAGTGCTCCATATTGAAAATTTTCTTCCGAGATCCATAGACCGGGCCTAGTTAGAGACCTTTACTTCACTTGAGTTTTTATATTAATCGAGTATTTTGCCATAGATCTGAAGTTTTTGACTATTTACCAAAAAGTTTGAAACTATTTGAAAAAGTCAAAATTAGATCAGAAAATCACTTGCTAATCTTCTCTGTCATTTTATCCTCGTTGTTATTTATCATTAACATAATCGGTTTTACGAAGAGGATAGTTTTTAAATATTTAGAAAAGTACATCTTTGTTGGCTTTTGCTAGAAAAGCCGAGAAAATCAGCAAGTACAACCTGACAAAAGGAATTTTAAATCTAGCTATAATATCGTAGATCGAGAAGACACGGCAGCAGTGAACCCTTTACCATAGCAGAGAGCTCGTGGAGAAATTGATCCTACTTTCGATCTACTCCAAAGGCACAATTTCAGCATAACACGGCACATTTTTCAATCGCTAAGCTCGGTGTTTTGGTCATCCAGTGTCTCACCTCCACGGAGGAAGAATCTTTCGCAAGTGGGGCATCCATATCCCTTTGTAGTGCCTTATTGCTCGTGAAACCACACTCCGACTTGTGTCCTTTTCCGTATTTTCAAATGGCGGTACCATGGGGGAAATGCTATGGGTCCTCTTTCATTACCACATCCCGTTCACGCGCTCCCTCACGAAAACCGAAAAGAATTTTCCCAAATTCGGACGGGCGTAAATCAAAGCACGGATTCACACATATCTGCATTCATCATGTCATCACGCAAAGTATCCTGGACGTAACTCATGAGGATGTGTCAGTTCACCTTTTTCGAAACTCTACAAGGACCTGCATTTGAATGGTTTGGCATTTACTAGCCGGATCTATTACTAGTTGGGCCACCTTGCGGGGATTCTTTTGAAGACGGTACAAGCCTTGAGAGAAGATGCATTTGCATTATTATCACAGATCACTCACACGAAGAAGGAGGCCAATGAGACCATGCACGATTTTATTGCCGGAGTTCGAGGCATTAATCAACCGCATCCCACGTTGCCTTCTAACACCGGAAAATCAAAAGTGTTTCTTCATAAATGCTATGAGCTTGAAAGTTAGTTTCTTGCTCCTTCAAGAGTGAGTGGCCACCTTGATTCTCACCCAGGCCGCTGCCATTCGAATAGAAGATAATTTAATAATATTTGATGAATTGAAAAAGGAATCATCCAAGTCTAAATCTTCAGACCCTTCGCCCACTACTTATCGTCTGATCGGCATTCCAAAAGATGGCGAACGACTTGCTCGCATTGAAGAGAAGTTGGCCTGTGATTCGAGTTCCTCATACCGGGATATTCCACGAAGGAGTTTTGTTCCCAACAATGTTTCACAAAGACGGCGTTGCACACCGCATGTTCAAGCTCGCGGCTCGTGCTTGAGGAGCCCCTCCGGTCAATGCTCTAGCCGAAATTGAAGAAGAAGAGCAAGCATTATGAAGAACCTTCGTCTCAAGGTGAAGATGATCAAGATGTTGGTGAACCGACTGGTGACTCTACTACTCGAGATATATGGAATTTGATGAGGAGGAATCGATGAAGAGGAGGGTACTCAAGGCTATGCAAGCGGACAATCGTATCTTGTTTTTACCCGCTTTCGCAAGGAAAAGAAGCATATATCACTGCCCATGTGCCGAAGAGAAGGCCGTGTCAAACGCACCTCGACCATTGCTAAAAGAGGTAATCCTCTTCCTACTCAACTCCCTGTTAAGTCTTTTACAAGGAAATCTTTTCCCCCCATCTCTCCTCCAAATCAGCCCTCTCATATTCCTATCAAGACTAGTAATCCTACTCCACCATCACGAAGTGAGGGACTCATTCTTCACCTAATGCATGACCCTTGGCGCATTTGATATCATAGATCATGCTAAAAAGACCAAGATCCAAATTTCTAAAGTGAGTACCTTGATCAAACCCGATCCAACAGCTCATAAGATTGACCAAGTATATTCAAAGTCAAGCTGTTATATCTAATCAGGTTTCCCCAAAAGGAATCCTTTCCACTCCTCCTGAATCTCACATAAATGTTGCTTCAACATCTGCATCAAGCAAGATAGAGCCTTTATATCTCTCCCTCCTAATCAATCAGCGGTCACAAATTGAGTAAGCAGATAATTTATTCCGAAGCTTCGGATAACGTCATGCCGGAAAAAGTCACCCATGCTTTGGGCCTCACCCTTACAAGCCTTTTGGCAAATGTTATTCCTTGGGAAACCAAGCGAGGTTCATGACTGATTGGTCAAATCAAAGATGCGCAATTTACATTTGCGGCGTTCCTAGAGAAAAGAGTAAAGATGACTGTCCTTATTGCTGACATTCCAAAGATCTATGGAATTTTCTTTGGGAAGAAGTTTTGCAGCGAAGTTGGTGGGGGAGATTCATATGGATTGGTCTAAGGCTAGAATTCCGTCAAAGGTGTAATGCAGAAATTAGAGCCAAAGTCACAAAAGAAGTACTTACTTTAACTCCTGAGGACCCCAAAGCTCAAATCCTTTCGAATCATCGGAATGGGAACTATTTCTTGTCTACCGAGATTCGAGCCAATACGGGTGTCCTCATTCGGGAAAAGACCTTAATAAGATCTGGACCTTGTAGTTTGATGGCAGCTGCACGCAACTAGTGGATGTGGCGCCAGCCGATGCTAATATCTCCCGAGGAAGAAGTTATCCCTCTCTCTTTCAAGTTGCAGCTTTTTCAACACCAATAATACCGAGTATGAATCTCGCTACTTGGCATGCAAGCGCAAGGGAAAGAAGAATCAAAATCTAAAAGTGCAAGGTGATGCCGAATTAGTCGTAAATCAAGTTAAGAGGATATATCAAGTGAAGAATGAGAGGCTCAGGGGCATTACTTGCAATGCGGTATGGGACAAAGCATCGAGGAATTTGATGCTTTTTGATAGAATCCATTCCAAGAGCTCAAAATGACATGGCTGATTGATTGGCCATTTCAGCATCCCTCGTGCTCCTCACTTTGAGTTTGAAACTGAAAAATACACCATTGAGGTAGTTTTGTGCCCAAGCGTTGAGACAATTCTTAGCATTGATAAGTGTTCAACAATGATAATCAACTCATTGCCTTTCTAGAAAAGGTGGAAAATTTTAAGGAGTTGCATTTCGAAGGATCCACTTCTAAGTGCTTGTGAATCACCACCGATCAAGCACGATGAATTCGAAGGGAGTGATGCATACGTCAGCTCAAAGGAAATAAAATCCCGAAGGAGTTTGGTTTCTCGAACGATTGTTCAATAGGCATGACCGTTTTGTGAAAAAGAAAAGGCTAGATGATCCTGACTCATCCCCAGAAACCGAACCAGTTAATTTAGGTTCGGAAAAACATCCGCAATTTGTGAACATTGGAAAATGTTGCACGCCAGAGGAGAAGCGGAAATTTGTCAAGTTGCTGAAGAAATACATGGATGTATTGGCATGGTCCTATGCCGATTTAAAGTCCTTCAAGCCAAAGGACGTCCAGCATGACATCCCGTTGAAAGAAGACGTTAAAGCCTTTCGCCAGAAGCAGAGGCACTATAATCCTAAGATCTCAGGTACTATCCAGGCTGAAATTCAAAAAATGTTGGATGCGAGAATCATCTTTCCTATCCATCATAGTACTTGGGTAGCGAATATTGTGCTAGTGCACAAGAAGAATGGTGAAATACGCATATGCGTAGATTTTGAAACTTGAATCAGGCTTCCTTGAAAGAAAACTACCCACTTCCTATAATGGATCAAGTTTCTACAAGTAAGAATTAGATCGGTGAGATGTTGTCCATGCTAGATGGTTTTTCAAGCTACAATCATATTGAAGTCTCACCTAAAGATCAATTTAAAACAGCATTCACTACTCCCCGGGTACATTTTCCTACTAACAGATGCCTTTTTGGCCAAAACCAATGCCTGCACCACTTTTCGGCCGGGCCATGGACACAGCGTTCAAAGGTATGATGGGAAGGTCATTTTGGTTTACCTAGATGACTTAATCATGTTCTCTAAACAATGAAATGATCATTGTGGTCATTTTGGAGCAAGTATTGGCCCGATGCCGAGGCATGGGATTTCTGAACCCGAAAAAGTCTTGTTTTTGGAGTCACGGAGAATGAAAGTTGCTAGGGCACGTCATTAGCAAAGAAGGAACGAGGATGACGCCGAAAGAGTTAAGGCTATTCAGAGCCTTACTTTGCCTACAAGCTTAAGACTCGGTGTTCATTCTTTCTTCGGAAAGGTGAACTTTCTCAAAGCGCTTTTTGTTCCCGACTTTTCTGAGAAGACTCGTCACATATTGAACATGATGAAGGGGTCACCAACTTTTAGATGGAGTGAGGAAGGGAAAAGGTCGTTTGAAGAAATAAAAGCTTCCGTTGCCCATGCGCCAGTTCTGGTATGTCCCAATTTCTCCAAATATTTTATCATATATAGCTACGCCTCCGAGGCATACCGTGTCTGCAATCTTAATGCAAAAGAATTCAGAGGATTTTGAATCCCCGATTATGTTCATGAGTTCTCCTCTCAAGCCTCATGAAATGAAAATGTCTCAATTGGAGAAGCATGCCTTCGCCGTTGTCAAAGCAAACATAAAATTTTAGGTATTACATTTTAAATTCCCACACGGTAAATCTTTTGGTTCCTAACGCCGCGGTGAAGTCAATCCTAACTCAACAGAGTTAGAAGCTTACGAGGAAATTGGATTGCAAAGGTTCGGGTGAGTACGACTGATATAAAACCAACCAAGCTAGTAAGAGGTAAGGGCCTATGTCACACATGGCTGAAAACAAAGATTCAGAAGCTCCTAAGGAAAGGATGATTGTACCATTGAAGCAAAGCCCTATGGAGAAATCCCATTCCCTCCCTCTGGTCCTATTTGTCGCAACCAGCGATGAGTGGTATTCTGATATTGCTTTCTTCCTCACCTACGGCGAATGTCCAACTCACCTAACCGCAAAGGAGAAGTGTACTATAAAGCTCGGGAGAGTGATAAGCAGCTTAAGTATGTCATCTGGGCACGCAGTAAAGTTACTTGAAAGTTTTCATAATTCAAGTGTGGAGGCCATTTCTCTTCCTCCGTGACAACACATAAGATCATCCAAGCCGTACTATTGGTCGATGCTTTTCAAGATACACCACTCGGTAGCAAAGTGTGAACCTTGCTGCCGGTTCGCTGGCAAGCCCAAGTTGGCTGCTTTTCCCCTCAGGCCGGTTATTGTCAACGAACCATTCAGGCAGTGGGGAATTGATTTTATTGGTGCACTCAATCCCCAATCAAGTGCCAGGACATAGTTATGTCCTTACGGCAATGGATTACTTCACCAAGTGGGTGGAAGCCATACCTGTCAAACATGCCACTTCTGAGGTTGTTTGCAATTTCATTAAAGAAAATATTATCGTCAGGTTCGGCGTTCCCAACAAGATTGTTGCTGATAATGCTTCTAACTTCTCCTCGCGAGAAGTTATTAGTTTTTGCTATGAATACGGGATAACTTTGGCCCACGCCTCAGATTATTACCCTCAGGGAAATGGTTAGGCAGAATCCAGCAACAAGAACTTGGTGACCATCATACGAAAGTTAGTGGATGAGAATCAACGAATGTGGCACAAGTCCTTATACGACGCTTTGTGGGCCGATCGTATTACTCCCAAGAGGTCCCTCGGTATGTCACCTTTTCAAGTATTATACGGCACTGACGCCGAGCTTCCCATTTCTGCTGAACTTCCTACTCTGCGCTTGGCACGAGCTATTGAAGATGAAACTTTCCAGAATTCTCTAGAAAAAAGGATCATGTATCTAATAGAACTTGAAGAAAAGAGAGTAAGGGTGGTCGACAGGATCACCGAACATCAGAATCAAGTTAAGAGACTGTTCGATAAGAAGGGCAAGAAGAGGGATTTTCAAGTGGGAGATCTCATCCTTTTGTGGGACAAGCAAAGGGAGCCAAAGGGCATGCATGGAAAGTTTGATTCCTGTGGAGAGGACCCTTCAAGATCAAGCCGAAATTTCAATGGAGAGAATAGTTTCTATCTTTCATATCCCGCTTCCCTTAAAGCGGGCAGCATTTGAAAATATTTAGGAAGTAGAACTTGCTCTCTTCTTTATACTGATTTGGTTTAGTTTTTGTTTGTTTTTATCGCGTGTTTTCTTTTTCTATTTGTTGTGTGCTTCCTTTCCAGCCGCCTTGTTTTTGAATCTGTTACCCAATGGATAGGCACATGAGATCTGGGATTCTCTACCCTGATTTTACTCAGGTGATAGTCCCCAAAAAGATCCGAAATTATCATCCCGTAAAATTGACAAGGGAAATTTCATCGATAACCATACCGAAAATTTTGTTCCGATCCTCATCGTAAGGATACTCATGCGTTTCTAACATTGCAAAAATCCTTTTCCGGGAAATCAAGAACTTAGTCTTTTTGGTCTTTTTTGGTTGAGTGCATAGAATGTCTATGCAATATCAACTTTGGTGCACACTTTAAACCTTTGGCGCATGCTTTCTTGTGTCATCAAACGCTTTGGTGTGCTCTGTCGTTGAGGCTTCCCTCGTGTGCCGAGGCGCATGCGCCTTCCTCGTAAACATACCATTTATTCTCGCTCTCTTTTGGTGCGCCATGGGTGCACATCTACTCCGTGTCAACACCACATCCAAGGCGCCATAAAGACATATTTTCGTGTTGGCAGTCTTTCCTTCTGCACCAAAGGGCACATATTTTCTCATGTCGATACTTCATTTGGTGCGCCCTCCAAATTTGGTGGCGCATTTATTACTTCGCCTATATATAGGTGCATCTCATACTTGTCATTATCACCAATGCAAATCACGTGATATTTTCTTTGAGCCTATCAGTACTTTTCCTGTCGCTTTCGATCACGCCGTGGACCCGTTTTCACACTTTTTCATCGTTATATCCTAGTAAGAGGTCCTCACTCTTATATTTTTGTGTTCTTTGGTTTTACTTGGGTGTTGGCTGGTTTTGCTTGGTTGGTGGATCGTGTTTGTTTTTCCCCAACCTGCACCGATTCTTTCCATTTTTCACCATGCTTTTCCCCCCTCTTTCCGTGATCCATTTGGGAAGGGACTCTGTCTCCAAGTGTTGAACTCAAAAATCTTGGGTTTAGACCTCTTCATCACCCATGAACCCTGCAAAAAAGGAACTCAACCATATGCATATCCTCAAATGAAAAAATCATAGGCTGGAAGAGGCAGCCAATGTTGTTTTTCCTTAGCGCATCTATCACCCTTACAACATGATCAAAACCTGTGCCAATGGCACACCCATCATGCCTGTTACATCAAGAGCATTTGTACCCCTCAAGGCACGCCTCCTTCGCATGCTGCAAGTGCTAGCCTTGCGCCCTCTTTGGCACACCAACCTCATTCGTTGCATCACATAAACATGTGCCTCTTTGGCACACCCTGCATCTGTGCAACATCAGCTTAATCTGCGCCAAGTGCAAAACTATCAAGGCACGGGCGCATTCCTCATTACAGCAACATCATGTTGTGTAGACCCTCCATGTGCCGTGTCAAGTACCTTTTATGCAGTATGAAAATTTCATGTCACACAAACCATATATGTGCTTTTGGTGCACCAAAATTCCATGCAACATGAAAAATACATGCGCCTTTGGCACATCCTGTCCTCTATGTAACATGATGTTTCCATGCGCCCTTTACAAAAATGCACCCTACAAAGAGTTATGCATATATGCGCCTTGGCGCATACTGATTTAACTTCCTCATAACACCTTTTTCCTGGTGCACCTTACCTATTTAGCTCTGCAATTTGCTATACTTGTGCACCATGCACCCCGAAGCTTCAAATTGCTAATCTGTTTTTTGTCAAGCATTTTGATGGAAAATCAAATAGCTAACACGGCATTTCTTCAATCGGGTTTCATGTCTTATTCTTGCAGATCAGCAATTAAGCTCAGTAAAACATATGTCAACATCAAGTAAGAGACCTACCAAATCCAAAGGCAAGGCCAAGCTTACGGTGCAGTAGAAATGAAATATAATTACCAAAGGGTCGGATGCCCGACTCCTGTGCCGAATGCGACTGGACATCGAGACTTAGAGTTGGGTCATGTCACATATGGAGGAATTGCCGGGTCGACTCGTGACAAGAAGTCCGTGGATGGAAAACTAATAGGCTGCCTCGCACTTCGTAGGAGGGATCCCGATCGACACCGTTAACAATGAATTCATGATGGTGGTTTCCCAGTGCTACAACAAAGACACAAGGTGTGTCGTAAATGACAAGGGCGAGGTCGTCATTAACCTCACTTCCCGCCACTTTGAGATAATACTCAGCATTCCTCATCACCGGCACCTTGTGGCTGTTAGCCGAGAGGATTGTATTAAATCCTGGGATGACAATGAAGATGGTGCATGCACGGTGATGAACGAAGTCTACCTGAAAAACAAAAAGGTAGTGACCCGTTGGCCACAAATCATTCACCGCAGTGACTTTTCAGAGGAACTCAACAACACCATCACGTTCCTGAGTAGGGTCTTTGGGCTTCCTGACACCCACTATTTCCATAAATGGATGCTGCGGTACTTAGAAACCATGAATAAAAATGTGCCCGATCAACGCTTCGAATGGGCAGAGATTATAAGCAGCACAATCTCTGAGCAGCTACAACAATTTAATACAACGGGAAGATTCTACATGAATTCCTATGTTGTTTACGCTGTAGCATTAGAGAGAGACTACCCAGGCCTGATGCAGAGTGGGGTTTGGCCCCAGGTCAAAATATATGAATAATACCCAGAGTTGAAGCTGGAAAATAGTATCCCTCAATTTACAAAGATCAACGATGTATTTTTCTACCACATCATCTGCCTGTTGAGGCCAAATATGACTTATGGTCGCATCGACCAAAGTATAAAGTGGCAGCCACGAGAAATGGGGGCCTGCTCACCCAATTTCCACGTTCACTTATCTAAGGAAGCTAACTTCTTGGTAGAGCCAACTAGATTGGCAAGGTATGGCCGGACCCAAATTGATTCTCACTTTCAGAGTCAGCCGAGATAGTGATCACCTATCATGAGAAGTGCCTCAAAAGAAAGAAGGGGCGGAACTCCTTTCCCCTCACAAAGTTGGGTAGATATACATGTCTTACCCATCACAAGTGAAAGACATGTTCGCAGAGCTGGAACCGTCAATTTGAAACATGAATTCCTCGGCCGAGGCCTACCTTCGACTTCCAAGAAATTTCCTGCCAAGGGCTAAGCTCGATCCAATCCACATCCCTCGGGATCGAGGATATCTACATCGACATCATTCATGAGGTGGAGCTAGGAGAAGGACCATTCTCATTTGGCCTTGGCGAGTAATCATCCAATACGGGGTAAGCCATTGTCCCCAAAGGCTTCAAACTCCGAGGACAAAGTAGATCAAGTATATCATAACACGATATGGGGAAAATTGGCCTTTTTCGGCCATTGATCGATAACTAAGGCACCTCGGGATTGATTGAGAGAGGGTCAAGGAAACTCGCAGAACAAAGCATTGAGTGCCGAATGAACAGATTAATCTACCTCCGGGTTGATTTCTACAACCTCCCCATTGCAACGACTTTCTCGATCTAAACCAGAGCTTCCAAAGGCAAGGGTAAAGGCATAGAAGGTGAATCCAACACCACTCAAGAAGAAGCTCTGAGAGTCCTACTTCCGCATTACCCGAACAAAGTCATAATGCTAAAGCTTCTCCGGAGAGAAAGAAGTAGAGGAGGATATTCTGATGAGGCCCATCCACTCGGGATGTCGGCATCAGCATAACAACCGAGGTCCCCTTCGTCTCCTTCTTCTTCTCTTCCTTCCTCCTCGAGTGACTCAAGTGACCATCCCCTTTCGTCGGGTCCTCTCTCTTCTTGCTATGGTTCCCCCACTTCTTCGTCTATCTTCTCTTCCCTCGCGGATCAGTCCCCCTCCATTTCTTGCCCTCATCTCGAGCTCCTTCCCTTCCTATGTCTTCCTCTCTGCAAAGATTATCCCTTCCACCCCATGGGCACTTCTTCCGCTATTCTCTCTCACATGCCGCGCCATTGTCTCCATGTTTTTCCTTCTACTACCTGCAGCCTGCCTCCTTCTCTCGCTCGCCCTTCTCCCATAAGTCCAGCACTGGATCTCCCAAAGATTTAAGTCACAGAAAAGGAAAGTTCCCATCGCTCGATGGACTTTTCTCAGTAATCCCATCCAAAGGGGAAAAGAAGCGTAAGCCTGTCACGCACTTCTCTTAGATGTTTTGGGAGAGAGGGTGATGGATATCAGTGTGCACCCCAACCCCTCAAGAATAGAAAGAATCTATCTCTACTGATGATTATACAGTGACCCAAGTCACAATGGGGACGTCTTTTGAAATCCTTCGTGGAGAGGCCCTTTCAGAAGTTGACGCCCTCGCAAGAAGCTTCAAGAAATAAAAAGAGGAGAAAAAGGCAATTAGAAAAGAGCAAAATAAATATCTGCTCCCAAGCCTTACGGTAAGATGGGCAAGGCACCTCCAAAATCGCGCCGCCGAGACTCCCGAGCCTCTCGAGCTGGGAGAAAATTAATGAATATACAAAGATCGGCAAAGCGAGGTATGGCCGCTTCTGATTGGAGGAGCCAGATCTCAAAGATAGTGAAAAGTAATCGCCAAGTTCTCTAACTTGTATATGAACATCAACAAGGTGAATAAAGAGCTCCAAGCGTTAGCAGGACCCATATCGGAAGAGTTTGAACATGCTAGATCGCAGCACGAGACCTTTCAACAAATGTTCGACCTGCTCACCAAAGATCTAGTCAAGTTCGGCATCTTTTCCATCCTGTGGCCCTCAACAAAGCCATATACCACTCTGATTACCGGTGGATCAGCTTGAATTTGTCCTCAAAAAGATCGACAAGGTGAAGGAAGAAGCCCCGGACGCGATGAACCAAATGGAACGATAATCGTTCTTCAACATGTTGCCAAGGTTTCTTACCTCCTTCCTTCACCTTGAGAAAATCTGATGAAACCATCCGGATCTTTAAGGAAATCGCCCGCGGCGAGGGTCAGCCGTGAGGTCACTTTAGACGCAGAGCGTCTATCAATAACCTACTAGCCTGTCAGTGACTTCAGCTGGAGTTCCTCATTGAAGTGGAGAAAGACTATTCTTCAAGCTCCTCGAGAAGCTCATATACTAAGCGGGAAACTTGTGAGGCGATCGCTGAGCAAAGAGCACAAGGATCCTTCCCAAGATCAGCAAGTTTATGGAATACCGCTATCACCCGGCATCTTCTCACTCGAAAGAAAGAATAAAAGCAGCTACCTCTTCGGCCGCAGATACGGTGGCGATGAGTAGCTTCTCTTTCTTCTTCTTTCTCTCTCTTCTTCTTCGACTTTCTTTGGGAATATCCTGGAGTATGTGTAAGCATAAATGATGACATCATCCATGTGCACATCATGGGATGATGTCATCCATCAAGTTGTCAAAAGTCAACATGACTTTTAGATATTTTGTAAATATCTTTGTAAATAAGTGGTTGGCTCCTTTTTGCCTTCTTTTCTCTCCTTCTTCTATAAATACCCCAATACTTGTCAGATGGGCATGAGTGAATATCTTCAGATGAAAATGGGAAGCAAGAGAAAAGACTTTGAGCTTTTGAATAAGAAGAATTATTAATACAATATTTAGACTTTGTGGCTGAATACATGTATTATTTGCAAAGTTGGATCTTTCTTATGTTAGATCCAGGTGTTAGTTCTATTGGATTTACTTCTATTTTATTGTCATTTATTCATCGTATTGCTTTGCTCGCTTTTGCAAGTAGGTTTGGCTCGTTTACTACCAATCTCAAAACATAAACCTTCCGACCTTCTACTTTGGAATTCATTTCTTTTCTTCCCTTCTGACCTGCTTATTTCTCTATCCTCTTTCATTCCTTTCTTTCACAAGTCGAGAAACACCTCTACCGGGATGAGATACCAAACTCCCGTAGGGTAGAATATCATGAGACTTGCCATGCATTCCTACCGGTGTAATAGCAATAAACCTAGCTTTCGCTTTGTCGACTCAAAGAGGGGCTATGCCCTCGCATTAATCGTTAGCTCATTTATCCACAGATTTTCCCAAGTTGGCATGATTTTTGGACCAATAGCTTTTTGGCGACTCCAGCTAGGAACGAATAGATCCTATCGATCTATGATGGTAGTAGGATAGAAAATCGGAAAATAAGAAAAATCACTATCTCAGGTTTTGCAAACTTTAACTTTTGTCAAAAATCCAATTTTGCAAAAGTGCTCCATATTGAAAAATTTTCTTGAGATCCATGTGACCGGGCCTGGGTTAGAGACCTTACAAGAATCCTACCTCTCAAATTTGACTCAGCTTTTAATGAAGCAAGTACATGTCATCATCTACTAAGTGCATCCTGCAAGAACATTTTCCTTTCCTTTCGATATACTACACCTCCATGTCTTAATCACATAAGAACTCCATCCAATGCCGTTGATCGATCATTGAGGTTTGTATGTGAGAAGATATGTCAGTAAGCTATGATGATCTATCCTCAAAGTGAAAGGTCTACCCAAAAGGAAATGTCGCTAACGTGACAAGTGCATGAACAATTGCCGTAAGCTCCAAGTCATGAGTAGGGTAATTAGCCTGTAGTCCTTGAGCTTATGAGACTCAAAGGAAATAACCCGATGCTCCTCCATAAGGACTACTCCCAAACCCTCTAGTGATGCATCAATACAAACAAAGAAAAATCCTTTCAGTAGGTCTTGGGAACTACTAAGATGGGCACCATGGTTAATATTTCCTTAAGCAATCGAAAGGCTTGCTCACACTTTTCTCGACCAATCAAACTTCTTCCCTTTCTCCGAAGAGAAGTAATACAGTGAGAAATCCTAGAGAATTCTATACAAACTTCTATGGTAATAGCCTACTAATCCGAGCAAAACTCCTCACCTCGTGAATCGATGTGGGCATTAGTTAGTCAAAGCCAGCATCTTGTAGGGATCTACAGAGCTCCTAATATGATATGACCAAAGTATTGAATTCGTTATCTAGTAGAAGGCTACATTTTTCCAAGCTCCCATACCACTTCTGCATCTCTCAAAACCTAAGTACCTCCTAAAATTCTCCTCGTGTTCCTCCTCATAACGAGAATATATCAATATGTCATAAAGGAACACTAAAACAAAGTGATCTAGAAAGGTTCTGAATACGCCATTCACGAGGCTCATGAAGACACGTAGGGCATGAAATCAAAACCAAATGGAACAACTCAGAACTCAAAATTCACATAATGTGTGTGAAAAGTCATCTTATGAATGTCCGTGATCCGAAATGCGCAACTAGTGGTGACTCGACTTGAGATCAATTTTGGAGAACACTCACTACCCCTCGCATCCGATCAAACAAGTCATCAATCCTAGAAATGGAGCCAGATAATGGTTCTTTATTTGTCACTTTGTTGAGTCATGTAAGTCAACACAAAGTCTTTAAAGAGAACCATCCTTCTTTTCACAAAATATGACCGGCACTCCCAAGAACATACACTAGGATAAATGAGACCCTTCTCCAATAACTCCTCTAATCAATCTTGAGCTCATGAAGCTTGCGCCTAGAAACCAGTGCAGATCTGTACTAAATCAATGGTGAAATCCACCTCTTTGTGGGGTGGTAACTCGAGGGATTCCTTGGAGCAAACACATCCAAGCATACCCTTAAAATGCATGATCATCTAAACATGGATGCCTGAGTGCCTTTCTTGATTGATCACCTAATGGTGATGACTTAACAACCGACATCCCTTATGCATGCTCCACTTGGAGTTGCTTAGCCGAGATCATGCGGGCAGGGAGATAGGCCTCCGCATCCCTCGGGAGTCATCAACCGCACTACGCAAAGAGATCATCCCGACACTCCCAATGACCTTACTTCTGCAATCTACCTTAGCTCCAATGATCCTCTAGCCAATCCATACCCAACACTACCTCGATAGGATCCCTAGAGGAATAATTCGTAGGTCAAGTGTAGTGAGAAGGCTCCTAAATCAAGTACATAACTCTCCACATACGAAGTCCATGATGAGTTTGGCCCCTGCAGGCCAACTCAACCTACTAACTTTCTGTTGTTGCTAACCAACTTAAGAAATTTCCATACCGGTCCACTATTATAGAAGGTGATATAAAATAATATGAAGCACTCCAAACAAAAAGTACCGAGACGTAAATACCCCCGAGCAAGTACTTGTCATCTCAATGATCGTGTTCTCGATGCTCGAGCTTGCAGTTGCCAACCACTACATATACATGATGAGCATGTCCAATGTCACCCACCATCCGATCTGATCTGTGAGGCCCTCCGAGTATCCATGGTATTGGTACTTGGCTTTGTGCAGGCACCTATGCGCACATAGTGATCAAGAGACCCACAAATGAAACATCCTCATGTATTGCCCCTCCGAGATGGGGTCCCTCCTATACTGCAGTGTGCCATGATCCTCACCTACCCAACCCTAGCTAAAGGAGACTATTTCATGCTTAAGCCGGCTTGTCGTACCTACCGAATACCTCATTTCCTATCCCTCGGGCTCCACAAAACCTCCTCTAGCTGCCACCTCTCTCAAAGTTTTGAGTTCTATTCTAGCCCTTTGCTCTATGGTGGCCATGATGATGCGTTTGCTCCTCACAGGTGCGGTGGAGCACTCTGGTTGCGCGGCGTGAGGTCAGAATACTCCTCCGGGGTGTGCGTGTCAGAACCCAGCGACTCTCAACTCGACGAAGGCCTATATCCTCTCCTAAAACTTTCTCTTGTTTCTATCTCTGCAACGATCCTGTGCTCTTGGTCCTATTCTCCTTAGCTAAGTAGGCCTTCTCAACGGCCTTCTCAAGTGTGGGAGGAGATAATATCCTAACTTCTCCTTGCTATATCTACATTAAGGCCTTGAATAAACCTATTAACCTGTAATTTTCATCTTCGCGCAGGTATTCCGCATACTACATGTAAGATCCAGAAACCGCTTTATATCTGAACAGTTGTTGTGTCGTGATCGACTCGTCGTCAAGTCGTGAAACTCCATCGATCCCCCTTCGCATGAAATGCTCCGACATATAGTGATCCCTAAATAACTCCTCTCGAATATCTCCTGTGTCACTGCCTCAAGTCGATGGAGCTTCCACTCCTCATTCCTCCACCAAACGCCCGTCAGGTCTCAAAGGAGGTGTATGGCGAGCCTTACCTTGACATTGCTCTTGCAACGAGTGTAAGTCAAAGCAATATCCAAGCTAAGGAGCCATGACTCAACCCCAAAGCCATCTGGTAGAGCCGGTGTAGGTGGGGTGGGTATAAGCAAAGAAGATATTTGATCACACTTCTCGGTATCTCAATCCTCGGGATGTAGTCCAACAGTGAATGGGGTCACCTATCCCCAAATGGTCCCTCAACACTTTGTGAGTGGCTACACCCATATGATACAAGGCTACCTGTGCATGATGAGCGTGAAGAGGCACATATGACCTCTCTCACCTCGGTGTATCCTGTTTCTGACGGATCTAAATGTAAATCCTCATACTCGGCTCCTCGTCCCTCCCCCAGTGAATCTTCTCCTCTCTTGCCCTCCTGGTGGTACAGGAGCGTTGTTGCTGTGTCGATCATTTGTTGGAGAGCCCTGCAGATGAGGCCTGCTCAT